>JAYEVK010000410.1:0-239836 GCA_036346275.1 Otatea glauca
AGTTATCATCACCCGATTGATTACCAAGCACCACGTGCCATCAACAATTCAACATCGTTGCGTGACATGACTCGCCACAACAACTCAATCTCATCGTGTGATCCCACATGACACACAAGTTCATAACATTGTTCCATATTCCGTTAATCAAAATTAATTAACAATGATTCTGACACATGTGATGACGTGGCATGGCTAAGCAACTAATACGGTCTAACCTCCAATGTTGATCATAATTATTAATCAACTATATTAAACCAATCTAGGGTGACAATGGTTCATGGCATATAATGACAAGGTAGGGTATAGATCAATCTGGTATTTTAGCTAAACCCAATCTAATTTGAAACAATTGTATATTTGAAATATATGCAATATTGTAAAACAAACATAGCAATTTTATAAACATGGGTTCAACATGATCAAAGCACAACTTGCCTTGGAATAGGTCCTGATCTTGATCTGAAGCTTGCTCTTGGGTTGCTTGATCTTCCTCCGAATCGTCGCACAATTCAACGCCTCACGCTGCATCAGAAAGAAAAGCAAATAAATGCCAAAACAGAGAGCAATAGATCTCCAAAAATCAAATAAAAATCACCATTAAATAGATCTCAATTTTACAAATTTTTAGAAACTGGAATCACTCAAATCCGAGTTACGATGCAAAAGATATAGCCTTTTGAAGTTTGAAATAAATACTGAAATCAGAAAATCAGAAAATACGAATTTAACAGATTTATTTTTATACTGAAAAACTGGTTTATGACGTCAGCGTGACCTCATGATGACGTCATCATCACGGATTTTCCAATCGGAATATTTTTCCAATCGCGCAATTATGACGCAAGCATGACGTCAGCGATGAACTGAACCAATAGGAGCACGACACGCGTCCTGGTCCATAGACTGAGTCCACGGCTCGGAGCCAGTCCACCGTGAACTCGGTCTACGGCGCTTCGGGTGCTGAACCCGACACGCGGCGGATCACGATTGGTTGCAGCGACGGTGCGATCCAGAACGCTCAGATCTGATCGCACGGGTGAGGTTGAAAAGACCACGTGGCTCGATCTCGACCAGAGAAGCTAGATCGGACGGCCCGAAGCTTCTAAACCCGGCGATGAAGACACGGCGGCGTAATCTCACCGGAACCGAAGACGACGACCAAGGCCACGGCGTTTGGCGGTCTTCCGCGAGGTGACGCTGCAGATCCGGTTCCACGCGACGAGCCGAGTTGAATCGCTTCAGCGCGCGAAGAACCTCCTGCTGCCGTCGGGATCCAACAAGAACTATCGGCGGCGCTGAGTTACTTCCGCGAGGTCTCGGCGATGAACACGCCGAAATCGCGGCGAAGCGGTGGCAAGCGAAGCGCGCAGATGGTTCAACATCGGGGCGGGGTCCGTGGCTTAAATAGCCCCCTCGGCAGTCGTGTCCGAGGCGGAGTTCATCCGCAGACGCTGCCGGCTGGCTGTCGAGTCCGTGGACGGCGATGAGTCCCGAGACAGCGAAGTCTCGACCGCCCAGCGTCGTGAATCGAGCGGACACTCGCGTGCGTGGCGTGGCGAAATCCGAGGTCCTCCATGCGTCTTGATCGAAGCGGCTAAGGATCGCTAGGGTTTTCATCAACTGGGAAAACGTCAACCCTCCGATCAAGATCCGACGGATACGGTGACTTCCTCTGGAATACAGGCCAAACGGGCCGACGCAGGAACAGTATTGGGCTCGGCCCAGTACTGTTTAAGCGAATTTCCAGGTTTTGCCAAATAAAACAATTCCAGAAATTCTTTTTAATTTGTTTTAGGCAATAAAACAATCAGGAAAAATCCAAGAAAAATCCCAAAAATACTTTGAGACATTCGGACTTAAATAAAATATTTTTGGCAAAACTTTATTTTGACTTTGCGAGAATTAAATACTTTTGAATAAAAAGCAATAAACTTAAAATAGGAATAAATTCAAATAAATCCGAGAAAAATCCAAATAAATTCCAGAAAATCACAAATGCACTTTTAAACATTAAAAACTTAATTAAGCCAAATTTTGGGATGTTACAACTCCTCTCGCAGCTTCCCTCACGGACGGGGACTCGGGATGGATACCCGCGTCTAGCTACGACGTTAAGCGAGCACTCGGACACCGGAACCTCGCGGAGGCATCCGGCCGTCCTGCCGACCAAGGCACTCGGACACGGAACCTCGCGGAGGCATCCGGTCGTCCCTGCCAACTAAGGCGGCGTCTAGCTACGACGTTAAGCGAGCACTCGGACACGGAACCTCGCGGGGGCATCCGGTCGCCCTGCCGACCAAGGCACTCGAACATCGGAACCTCGCGGAGGCATCCGGTCGTCCTTGCCGACTAAGGCGCGTCTAGCGGAGGCGACGTCTCTAAACGAGCACTCGGACACGGAACCTCGCGGAGGCATCCGGCCGTCCTTGCCGACCAAGGCACTCGGACATCGGAACCTCGCGGAGGCATCCGGCCGCCCTTGCCGACTAAGGCGTGTCTAGCTACGACGTTAAGCGAGCACTCGGACACCGGAACCTCGCGGAGGCATCCGGCCGTCCCTGCCGACCAAGGCACTCGGACACCGGAACCTCGCGGAGGCATCCGGTGCGTCCCTGCCGACCAAGGCACTCGGACATCGGAACCTCGCGAGGCATCCGGTCGTCCCTGCCGACTAAAGCGCGCGTCGGCCACGACGTTAAGCGGCACTCGGACACGGAACCTCGCGGAGGCATCCGGTCGTCCTTGCCGACCAAGGCACTCGGACACCGGAACCTCGCGGAGGCATCCGGTCGTCATTGCCGACCAAGGCACGTTTCGAGACATCGGAACCTCGCGGAGGCATCCGGTCGTCCCTGCCGACCAAGGCACTCGGACACCGGAACCTCGCGGAGGCATCCGGCCGTCCTTGCCGACCAAGGCACTCGGACACCGGAACCTCGCGGAGGCATCCGGTCGTCCCTGCCGACCAAGGCACTCGGACACCGGAACCTCGCGGAGGCATCCGGCCGTCCTTGCCGACCAAGGCACTCGGACATCGGAACCTCGCGGAGGCATCCGGCCGCCCTGCCGACTAAGGCGGCGTCCGGCTACGACGTTAAGCGAGCACTCGGACATCGGAACCTCGCGGAGGCATCCGGTCGTCCTTGCCGATCGAGGCGGCGTCTAGCACGGCGTTAAGCGAGCACTCGGACACCGGAACCTCGCGGAGGCATCCGGCCGTCCTTGCCGACCAAGGCACTCGGACACCGGAACCTCGCGGAGGCATCCGGTCGTCCTGCCGACCAAGGCACTCGGACATCGGAACCTCGCGGAGGCATCCGGTCGTCCTTGCCGACTAAGGGCGGCCCGGCACGACGTTAAACGAGCACTCGGACACCGGAACCTCGCGGAGGCATCCGGTCGTCCTTGCCGACCAAGGCACTCGGACACCGGAACCTCGCGGAGGCATCCGGTCGTCCTTGCCGACCAAGGCACTCGGACAGCGGAACCTCGCGGAGGCATCCGGTCGTCCTTGCCGACCAAGGCACTCGGACACCGGAACCTCGCGGAGGCATCCGGTCGTCCTTGCCGACAAGGCACTCGGACACGGAACCTCGCGGAGGCATCCGGTCGTCCTTGCCGACCAAGGCACTCGGACATCGGAACCTCGCGGAGGCACCCGGCCGTCCTTGCCGACCAAGGCACTTTCGGACATCGGAACCTCGCGGAGGCATCCGGTCGTCCTTGCCGACTAAGGCAGCGTCCAGCTACGACGTTAAACGAGCACTCGGACACCGGAACCTCGCGGAGGCATCCGGTCGTCCTTGCCGACCAAGGCACTCGGACACCGGAACCTCGCGGAGGCATCCGGTCGTCCTGCCGACCAAGGCACTCGGACACCGGAACCTCGCGGAGGCATCCGGCCGCCCCTTGCCGACAAGGCACCTCGCGGACATCGGAACCTCGCCGGAGGCATCTGACATCGGAACCTCGCGGAGGCATTGCATTGCCGACTAAGGCGCGTCCGGCACGACGTTAAGCGAGCACTCGGACACCGGAACCTCGCGGAGGCATCCGGTCGTCCTTGCCGACCAAGGCACTCGGACACCGGAACCTCGCGGAGGCATCCGTCCTTGCCGACCAAGGCCTCGGACAATGGAACCTCCGGAGGCACTCTTGCCGACATCGGACACCGGAACCTCGCGGAGGCATCCGGTCGTCCTGCCGACCAAGGCACTCGGACACCGGAACCTCGCGGAGGCATCCGGCCCGACCGCACTCCGGAACCTCGGCGGAGGACTAACTAAGGCAGCGTCCGGCTACGACGTTAAGCGAGCACTCGGACACCGGAACCTCGCGGAGGCATCCGGTCGCCCTTGCCGACCAAGGCACTCGGGCACTAAAACTTCGAAGGCATCCGCTCATCCTGCCGACCAAGGCACCGACTAGTTACTGCGCCAAGCGAGCGCAAATGAAGATTTCTTGAGGAACAAACCGTGAGTTCGCACGTCCGACCACTCGAAACCGATCGCCGAACTTTCTAGCGCCGGTGATCAAAGCGAGAACAAGCAAAGCTAACTCCTTCATGAAGTCATTCATAGAGAGAAAAAAGGATTTCATTAAAAAGCCGGCGGGCTCAAAACTTTACACCACTTTACATGAGGCACACGCAAGACTCTCTATCTACACCGGACTCCTAAAACTCCCTACGACAACGCCGACGGTAGGCCCTTGCACGGCCGACGGATGCACGGACAAGTCGGTGGACTGGTCGTTGGAGATGACTTCCGGTAGGCCCTTGCCCGGTCGTCAAGGTGAAGCCACAGCCGCGGAATGGCATGCGCATTGCTGCCGTTCAGCGACATCGACGCAGCGCGCGCCTCTCGCAATCGGCGCCTCGCGCCATTGCCTCTAGGAGGGCCCCTTGCCACTCCAAGCCTCGGGATCGCTCAAGTAGCGCGTCAGCGGCGACAACGTCGCGAGCTACTTCTTCTCTCTTTGGGAGTTCGGCTATCGCTGATCATACTCAACCCAAAGCTCGTTCAAAGGGTCTTCCTCTTCCACCACGATGTCATCAAAGGCCCGAAGACTAAAGGGTGTCTTGAACACATTTCAAGAAGGAAAGGATTCTCGTCTAAGAGTGCGCCGCTCGAGCAACCCGTGGCGCCTTATATACCCATTGAAGGAAGATCAAGCGACTCGGGAATAAATGCCGTAGCAGAAAACGGCGCCCACCACCGAACCCGGCGGTCAAGAAGGCGAGCGAGCAAAAACACATCTGGCCGTGCGCGCGCGCACAAAGCAATTAAGAGGCTCCGCGGTTCGCATACCTCAGAGCGTAATCCGGGCGGGCGTCGGATGCGTTAGGGCACGCCCGGCAAAAGCGGTAGGTCCCGTTGGCCCACCTAGTTGAACGGATCGATCAAGCTCAACCCCAACCGAGTCCGCGAACTCGATTGGAGGTTCGGGAACTCTTGGCGAATACTCATAAAACAGGGTGCACCAACGGCCCAATTGCAACAAGCAAAGCCCGAGCGGCAAGCGGCGGCCTCGAATACGCCCCAGCCTAAGCAGGCCGTCCCTACCGCTACCCAAATGCCTCTGAGACCATTGGGAGACCATTCCCGACCGGTCCGACTCCGACTCGGCAAGAGGTTCCCGACCCCCTTGGTGGGGCAGGATCCCGACTCCGACCGACCCGCGGCGGGCGGGATCCCCGACTCCGACTTAGCAGGTTCCCGACCCGCGGCGGGGCGGGATCCCCGACTCCGACTTCAGCAGGTTCCCGACCCCGCGGCGGGGCGGGATCGCGACTCCGACTCAGCGAGGTTCCCGACCCCGCGGCGGGGCGGGATCCCGGCTCCGGCCGAACCATGATAATCCCGCCGAGGGCGCGCGCGCATCGAGTCCGTGTCAACCTAAGGCCACGTGCCCCACGAACGGTCATTGAAGTGGATCGGCGAGGCGGTGGTCCTTCCCAAAACGGTTTGATAGGCTGCTGAAGCCACGTCTCTGTCCCATCGACCACCACCCACGGTGCAAGGACACGCTCTCCCGAGGCAACTCCAACGTCACACGCGACTACGTCGGCACCACATGGATCACGAGAGCGCCTCGCCACTTCGGAGGATTACCTAACCGCTCGACCGGCTAGACCACCGACCCAAAGCATAGGCTCGTGCGGCGACCGATCAGCGAGCAAGCGACCGATCGGCGAGCGATTAGCCGACGGCGGGCAAGCTGAAGCCCTAGAAGTAGCTCGCCTGCACGCCGCCAATTCTCGATGTAACCTGCCCTTCGTCTTGAATAAAGGAGGCGGGAACCTCCTAATGAGGCAGCGAGTAAGAGCTACAAGAGAGCTTTTCCTCTTCTTCCTCTTCTTCTTTTTCTTCTCCTTACGAGAGCTAAGTTTAGATCATTCTAGTGTTGAGGCTCCACCTCTCGCTTGTAAAAAAACTCGGTGCGATCATCCGCTTTTGATGAATACAAGCGCCAGCGCACGGCTGGGTAGGGACCTTGGCCCGAACCAAGTATACATCTTGGACTCGTGGTCTAACCATTCAGGGAGCGGGAACGCGCAGCCCCTTAGACTTACAAATTTACTTGCCGGCGCTCGAAACGCCGACACGTAGTAAGAACATGTGAATAGAGATATGCTAAAATAATATTTCTATTCAAAAAAGATATGATAAAATCCTTCCCTCTAAGATATCATTAAATCCTCTTCTATCTCAGCCGTTCATGTTAGATCCAACGAATCAGATACTCTAGAGGAGAACGAATCACTGCCACCAACTCCTAATTAGAAGTAGTAGAGATTTTAATTTTCGCATTTTCTTAGGAATGTGAGATTTCTACTTTCCAAGCATGCCCTGTTTTCTTCCAAGTATGCCTTTTTGGTAAATATTTTATCTCATTCCGATAGAGTTATAAAATCAAATTTGTGGAATTTGCGGAATATATTGAACATCATGACCACATTTTTTAAATAGGGAAGCTGTCCTTGTACCAATACGTTTAGTGCACTTTGCTGAATTACCACTCCGATATGCAAACTTGACAAAATATCGCTAGAATCATCCAAAATTTTACCACTCCGATATGCATTTATCTAAGTGAGTCCACAACCCTTCAGTTTCCCATGAAAATTGGAGATCTAGGTGCGGGATATGAGATTTGAGAAAAGAGATCCATGCATTGTTCTATATGACTGCAACTTTAGCAGTTA
The DNA here is from genome assembly GCA_036346275.1 of Otatea glauca. Lineage (NCBI taxonomy): Eukaryota > Viridiplantae > Streptophyta > Magnoliopsida > Poales > Poaceae > Otatea > Otatea glauca. The sequence goes on from JAYEVK010000410.1 coordinate 7,211, forward strand.
TATATTGACCATTAGATAAAAAAGCGATAGCCCAGATCTTTTGTAGTACTGTATGGGAAATACAATGTGGCTTGCTACTGTAACAATAAAATGTGGCTTGCCACTATAGCATGATCTAACATGCGGCAACCGCTTAAGTTACGTTGCCATTCTAACAGTATGGAACCCTATCCGGGATTTGAACCCTATAGCTTATTTTATAACTACAAAAGAAAGAAGAAACCAATAAAAAAACCAGTTTTACCATCATTATTGGGAAAGAGATCAAATATAGTCCTATTGGAACTGCAACTTATGTAGTTGCACATAGAACGTAGGATCAAAAAATGAGGTCTAGATCTTCCAGAAATACTGTTTGAAAATACTGTACCCATTGTTAACTGTAGCAATGATCTGAATCGTTTGTTTGCTCGATCGGACGATGCTGATAACGAAAGGTTACTAAAATTGTAGTCCCGTTGAGACTGTACATAAACCCTTTCCTCGTTATTGCACCAATGGGAGTGCCCCACACAGGGCTTCAACGATTGACAAATATTATCTAAGTACCTCAATCCCTTCACTGGTCCAGAAAATCAACTCCCAATTAAATTGGAGATTTGGACGTGGACCTAAGAGTAAAAAGCCCCAATTGCGAAGGAACTAAGCTAGCTTTTTGACTTGGTAAAATTATGTCAATTTTTTTTTTTTGCATTTTTTAAGAGTAGTGTGTCCCATTTGGATTTCCTCCCAGGTCTACCGCTAATAATGCGCACTGTGATTATATCCCGCCATACACATAAATCATTGTTTTCTGATACTAGAAATCACTGTGAAACCATGCAAGTAGTTTTGCAGTTGAACCACACACACGAATGGACCCACATAATTTGCGAAGTAATCAAGCTAATAAGTTTTTAACTTGGTAGAGTTATATAAAAAAATTCACATTATTTGAGCTTACTTCTACCATTGCCATTGCCATGGCCGCAAAGTCTTGGTGCTGGTGGAGACCTTGAAGACGATCCGTTCTCCGCCATCTGGATCGAGCGTAACACTTGCTCTCATACCACTTGTGGAAAATCGGAACACACACGCACACAAACTCTTGTACGCAGACTAGATCAATGCAGATTCGTGAGACAGGATCGCTTTTGTGCCGCATACCAACTACGGCGTTTTCTGTTTTCACCTTTTATTCTACCTCAAAGGAAAGATAACCAGAATCAAAGACTAACAAGACTCGCCATTTGCGGCAGCTAAACGAACTCCTAACCAACCTCAGCCAGAATGTAAACAAACACGTTTTACATGTAAACAGAAAAACAAATAAACGCGACGTGGTTAAATACAACAATTAAGTCCTATCTATGACTGGGTGAAAACTCCCGTTGGTGGCCATCAAGTGAGGACAATGTCAGATGGTTAATTAGTTCGACGACGTTTCTTTTTTTCTGCTAAATCACGCATCTGTTGTTTGCGAAGCTCGTTGGGCATATTGATCGATGTTCTGGCGCCCTAACACAGGTGCTCGCTGGGCCAAGCTCAACACTGATGCCATCTTTGATCCTTCATCTGAGACAGTGGTTCTGTACCCAAAGGAAGGAGAAAATCTGCACTGCTTCACCGCGAACACCCCTTGTGCGGTGATTCCACTTTGTTAGATTTAATTTTGGAAGCTGAGTCCGAACCGAATAGGATAAGGAGAGAGCACATTTTTATTTGGTTTTTTTGAATATAATCCTTTTCTGATTCTTAGAGCTGAACCAGTGATTGTTTTGATTCTTAGGCAAGGTCTGAATGCTGAAAGCGCGGTTTCGGTTGCAGGTAGCATAGCTAAACCCGGTGGAGATGGACAGTATGCTTGGCTGAAGGAAGTGCCTTGCACCTTCGAAATGAACACCGTGCATATATGTGCGACCAAGGGTTTGGAATTGAATCTCTTGTCGCAGTGAAGCTTGCAAATCTTCTACCGAGGAGAACAGAGATCTTCTTTAGCTTGGTGTAGATATTCATAATCTTGAAGAGAGGATGTCGATTTGAGAGGCTAGCAAACTTTGGGCAGCATTTATCTTATTTCATTGGCTTAGTTAGTTCGCTTTGGTGAAACATTGTCTTGTGATCCCAAACAACTTCAGCTCCCTTATATTGTTTCTCAATCGAACAATTTGATTTGGTTGTAGATCGTTGATCGGGCCTTTAAAGCGTTTGTGTTGGAGTTTGGACCGTGATTATTCCTTGTCCCTTTGGAGTTCTCTCCAGGCCTGTTCAGAAGTGATCGTGATGGGTAATTTACACATGTTTGGCTGTTCCTGCAGGTTTCTTTAATCTTGAGCAGGGAACTGAAGCAAGCCTTTCGCTTTGCCTGTTCGTAAAAAGGGCATATCTTTTTTTTTTCTTGAAGGGCATATATTTTTGTTTGGCTGTTCGCTTTGCCATTTCCTACCATCTGCCTTTCACCTTTGCTCTTCTATTCTAGGTTATTTCCTGAATTTAGCTTGGCAAGCATGTCAATGGCCCTCCTCCATATATACACGATATACCTTCAAGTGTAGCTTCTGGCGCTTTGCTTGTCATTTGGTCAACTTTTGTGCTGATTGTCTGGTACAGGGTCATTCTCTTTCTCAAACAAATCAGGGCAATCCTTGTCATGATCTTATCTCATGGATAAGTGGTGAAGCCAGAAAATTTTATAAGTCTAAACAAGCCTAACAACTTGACGGCTAAGGATAAAGATAGTCCGACAGAGATGGGTCCTGCACTCCTGCTGGTGCTCTGGATGAAGGAAGGGCACATGCAGGGGCGGAGCCAGGCCTCGGGCTCAGGCCCGAGGCCTGACCCAAAACTTTCTTTCAAATTCAATGAAAATACTATGCAAATTCAGAAAATAAGCAAATTTTCTTTGAACCAGCCCAGGCCGGGCCGGCTGGCTCCGCCCCTGGGCACATGCATGCAAAGGTAGAACAGTCTTCGTTCGGAATGTTTCTCTGCAGCTTGACGTGTTGGATGGTCCAACGTGCATGCATGCCAAGTAGGAAAAGGTAGACAGGCAGGACACCCGACTGACGAGGACAGAAATTGCTGTCAAGTTGTACTTTTCGTCTGGTCTTTGATTCCTCTCGATCCCTCCTACGCTTGTCTGCTTCGATCAAATCCCGGCTGATAGTAGGGTACGTTCGTTCTGCAATTACCTTGAGGCCTGACCAGATGGTCGTCCATGGCTAGCTTGTGACATTTGCAAGCAAGTTCTTGCCCATCCTTTCCTTGTCGAGTCGATTTCAGTTCAAATCCTGGTTTAAGGGGCACCGATTTTGGTTTATTAACCATGGAGATCATCGAAATAAAATCTTGCTCGTGAGTCCGACAGTTACCCGTAGATTTATAGATTTTGAATTTATCAACAAAAGATTGAAATGATACCTTCTCTCGTGTTCCAAACTTGAGAGAGAGAAAGAACATGTCAAAAGTCCAAGCAAGTATAGGATCAAGAGAAGGCCTAGCCTAACCTCGGAGTTGAAAACCGTCATGGTACGTACTTTTCAGAAAAGAAAAGGTTTGTTCTCAGGCAGCATCCACCCCTAATCTATTATCTATTACGTAGTAAAAGTCGATGATATATGCTTTTACAGTTGTTAAGAAAAAAAAGCATGCTATAGATTCTCACAAAGAAAAGCATTGACTTTTAATTTGGTGAACCATATATCACAACCAAACTATAGCCATTGGATGCTATTACTAGAGATACAGTACTTAATCAATTTGGTGGACCATATATATATATATATATATATATCTATGCGCTGGCCGTAAGAACCGTGCAACGATGTAATTAAAGCGGTGCAGCATGTAAACGTTTTACGACCAAACTTGAGTGTGAACTCAGATCGATAGTAAACCATTCTATATACATAGCCAGAGCAACTAGAAAATATAAAGTAGAATCCACCCTCCCCTACTTATGGTAATTTTTTGAGAATTTTTGAAAACTTTTACGTGTGATTTTCATATGTTGTAACAGATAATCTGCATGTACAATATAATCTGCGCAGATCCGTTATTTGTTAGTAAAATCAGTGAAAACTATATTTACAAGTTCTAAACAATTCTTAAAAAATTACTATAGGTAAGGGATATGAGCTTATACATCCCTATAAAATTTTAATACCAAACTCAGTCGCATTTGAAAGATATGAAAAGACAAATTTACTATCCTTCACTGATTAGCGCTTGTCAATTTCATATCTTTCAAATGCGACTGAGTTTGGTATTAAAATTTTATAGGGATGTAGAAGCTCACATCGCCTACGTATGGTAATTATTTGAGAATTTTTCAAAACATTTACATATTATTAGTTGTTCGGCATTGAACAAGAAATAATGAATTCGGTTAATAGACATTTTATTAGTTGGTTCGGCACGAATATGTTTTTTTCTTTATTTTATCTATAACTTTTTATTCAATGCTTCAATTTATGAACGAATTTTACCAGTAGATTACTAACTACGAGAGAAACAACATAATATAAGTTTCGCTAATAAATGTTGCATAAATCAAATTTACTGCTAAAATAACCATTAATTTACTACTGTATGATAGTAAAACATATATAAATAGAGAGTAAAATCTATATATAAGGATAGTAAAATCTGTTACTAGCAAGAAAAATACTATTTATTAGTGAGATTTATATCATTTTGTTTCTCTAACCGTTAGTAAGCTACTGGCGAAAACCGGTCATTAATTGGAGCAACGGATAAAAGTTATGGTTAAAATAAAAAAAGAATAGGTTCATGTACAAACTAAGAAACGTGTTTATTAGTTGGTTCGGCTAGCTTCAAAGTTACTTCATTTCCTAGTACATGAATCTGTTTTTTCTTTATTTTAACTATAACTTTTTATTCAATGCTCCAATTCACGAAAGAATTTCACCAACAGATTATTGACGACGAGAGGAACAACATGATATAAATTTTGCTAATAAACGTTACATAAATCAAATTTACTGCTAAAATGAACATTAATTTACTACTGTATGATAGTAAAGCATATATAAATAGATAGTAAAATCTGTATATAAGGATAGTAAAATCTGTTACTGCATGTACGTCTTTTTGCATCTCTCGGTCACACACATGCATGCATTAATTTCGGACGATTAATATTCCAAGGCTCAGTCGCGTAGCGCTAATTAGTGCAACGTCTGCTTGGTTGGACTGCAAAATCGACCGACGCGTTAAATATGGTATTCTACACGCAGCTGCAGAATAGCGTCACCATGTGTGTGTGTATATATATATATATATCAACCAAACTATAGCCAATAGATGCTATTAACTAGCACTACTACAGAAAGGTTTATATTAGACTCCTCTTCACAGACGGTTTCAAAAAACCGTTTGTTATGACAAATATCACAAACGGTTCTCTAGTGTAACCGTTAGTGATTTAATCACAGACGGTTCTATTTATGAACCGTCAGTCATATCACAGCCGGTTCTAGTTAAAAGTCGTCTATGATCATATCACGAGCGGTTTTAACTAGGAACTGTCAGTGATAAGATAATATCATAGACGGTTCTAACTAGGAACCGTCGTGATATGACACGAGACCCCAATATAGCCATACCAATAGAATTTGTAGCGCCATATCCATGCGTTTCGTCTCCTGCAAACCCTAGCCCCGGCAATCCTCCTTCTCGGCGACCTCCTCCCCGGCGACTTTCGTGAGCACCTACTTCTCCCGTCGGCGAGCACCTCCTTCTCCTCCTCCCGTCACCTCCTTCTCCTCCTCCCCATCGGCTAGCTCTCGTCAGCACCTCCTCCTCCCCATCGGCTACCTCCTCGTCAGCATGGCCGCACCTCCTCCTCATCTCCGTCGGTGAGTTATGCGTATGAAACCGATATGCTTGACTAGGTTATTGTGTTTGTAAATGACATTTGTGAATGATGTTTGTGAAGATGTTTGTCAATAGTCTTTGTGAATGATGTTTAGAAAGAATGAGGTATGCGTACTAAAGAATTGTAGCTCAAATGCTTGACTAGGGAAACCGATATGCTTGACTTGGGAAACCATTTTGAGTTTGCGAATTAATGATGTTTGTGAATAATGTTTAGAAGGAATGAGCTAGGCTGTATATAGGCGATTCATGATGGTTGAACAAAACTCGATATATAGGATTCATGAGAGGTCAAATATAAATTCTTAGCAAGCTGCATATATATAGCTTAGCAAGCTTTAATGCCTCATTAGTTTGCTAGCTAGACCTAAGTTATATATATAAGAACATAAAATTCATATAATCTAGAATTCAGCATTAAACTTGTTATATCACACAAGGATTGATGTTTTGGAGCTACTATGTATTCAATGTTCAATGCCTCTTTTGTGCCTATACTAGGTGATAATATGTTTGAAACTTATGTACGTGTACATCTCTATCTTGCATCCTTGTACTAAAGTAAACACCTAATTTATTATAATATATTTATGGTAATTAAAGACATGGAAAAGCTGTTAGAAACTAAACAAAAACTCAAGTGGAGATCGAACAAGCTGAAGGGAAATCTGAGATAATGTAAAAGATTTGTGAGATCAAACAAGAACTGAAAGACATGGATGTTCGCTTGCAAGATATCAAATCCTTAACACGACACTCATCAAGAAGGAACGCAGAGCGAATACAGAGTGGAAGAAGCTAAAGCTAAGCTTATAGAGGTAATATGAAGGTTTCTAGTCTTGAATTCAATGTGGTTACTTGTCCTTCTCACAACAACATAATCGCTTTTAATTTGTAGGGATTGAGAGATATGGTGAAGATCAATCGGTTATTGGTGTCAAGCAAATCGGCCTTTATCTTGGAGTTATGGAACTTCAAAGAGGCGAGAAGCCTCTATTGCGGAAGCTATGGCACATATGATGGAAGACATGAAAAACTATAAGGTTTTCTTGTTTGAATTACGAAATAATGTGGTTTCTAGTGAACACTTATTGATATATTTGTGGTATATATCATATTTTGTTAATTAATGTATTGTTACGAACTATGAAATATTTTGTTATCATATTTGTGGTATCATATTTGTGGTAAGGTCTTGGCCTTAACTTATGAAATAATGTTTCCTTCTAACTCTCTTGGCGAACTTTCATGATTAGTATCGATGTTGAAATTTTATTCACCTTAGATATTTATGCATTGACATTTTACAAGACACAACCAATAATAGATTTTGCAATTCAATATCAAAACATCCTAGATGCATTGAGGCAACACATGCGATGAGAAAAATCTCGTGGTACTCTAGAGGCAATTGCGTCACTCTATTGCATCTAGAGTACCACGAGATTTTTCTCATCGCATGTTGCTGCCTCAATGCATCTAGGATGTTTTGATATTGAATTGCAAAATCTATTATTGGTTGTGTCTTGTAAAATGTTAATGCATAAATATCTAAGGTGAATAAAATTTCAACATCGATACTAATCATGGAAGTTCGCCAAGAGAGTTAGAAAAAATCATTTCACGAGACGGTTCTATTTTAAAACCGTCGTGATAATCATATCACGACGGTTCTAATTAAAAGCTGCGTGATTACTTATCATTATAGGCGGTTCTATCTTAAAACCGTCTAAAAGAAAGATTATCACTGCGGTTCGTAGATAGACCCGTCTCGATATTATTTTTACCGACGGTTCGGAAACCGTCTGTGATATGTCTTCTCATCACTGACACATGTTTGCAGACGGTTCACAAAACCGTCTGTGATGAGGATTCTAAACCGTCTGTGATGAGTTTTTCTGTAGTAGTGTAGAGATGTAGTACTTGAAAATTAATCAACTTGGTGGGCCATATAGCACAACCGAACTATGGGGGTGTTTGGGGGGTTGTGCTTTAGCTTTGGACCAAAAGCTCTCCCAAACAGCATGGCTGCAAAGCAGCTGGGAAGCTAAGCCACAGCAGAAGCACCCCCAAAAGCTGAAGATGCTGAGGAGAAGCTTTTTAGCTATGGCTTCGCTTGATCACCTCCCACCTCGGTCGCTCCGCTTTCCCGACCTTCGCCACCCCGTCTCACCGTCTCCACGTCACCTCCTCACTCGGACGGCGCTGTACTTCGCTATATTGCTACCTCCCCGCTCGGTTCGTCCCCAAAATCTACAACTGCAGTAGCTAGTTTGCCAAATAGCGTAACAAGAAAAGCCCCTGACTACCACTACAATGCTTTATGACCAAACAAACTAAAAGCACTTTTCAAATTTAGCACTCCCCCAAACAGACAGTATAGCCAATGGATGCTATTACCTAGAGATATAGTACTTGAAAAACTAAAAACTAAATAAAAGAGTAGATGTCCTTTCACAATCTCTTGCAGGCAAGTTATCAACGAATCAACTTTTAAATGGCTTTTAAATGCTAGGAATTCTTTAAATATTTTATGGCTCTTCCGGTCTTTCTATTGGCAAAATGGACGGCAGCGACACAAGTTTGAGTTTGGTCTTAAAATTTTATAGGGTTGTAGAAATTCACCTCCTCTACGTATAGTAGATTTTTGAGATTTTTAAAAACTTGTACATGCGATTTTTACAGAGTTTACATGATAAGAATGGTTTACACTAGATATTAACTCATAATACAGGCACTGATTTTACTGCTTCAAACTAAAGGCAATGAAACAGTGATTTTAGCTTTACTTTTTCTCTACGATGTTTTTACCTGGTCTGCATTGCATATGAATCCTAGTTCTAAGTTCAAGAGAGAGGCCGTTGAGATCAAACTACAAATTCCAAGTGTAAATTTCAAAGGGAGATTGTAATGCCCCGATCCATTACTATGAAGGTCTACGTGGCTTATATAGAGTGGTGGTAAGATTAATTTATATTGTTCTATATAAAGTGAGTTATAATAGTATATAATGCCAGTTGGATCCAAACGTAGTACCACCAAATTAACCCTTTTACACAAAATAAGGACGAAAGTGTAAGTAGTGTACTATGTGTACACGGGTCCGCTCCATAAGTGGACTAGGCATTGAGCGAATATTAGGCCAGGATGTTATAGATGATATCAGAGCATCAGCCTTCGCTACAAAGGCACGTGTAGGACATGGGTGTGAGTATCTGGCCCATGGCGCATGTGGTTCTCGAGTGACCACACTATATGATATATGTGCCGACATTGGACGCACGGTAACAGTATTTGCCGTGTATACGGGTGCTACCGAGGATATTAGCTTTTAAGGGAGGGTAAACGTAATACTTTGACATGTTACTGTGAAGGTGCATGTGACCCATGTAGGGTGGTGATATGATTAGTGCCACATTACTTGTCTAAAATGACTTGCAGTAGTATATAATATCTATTGGATTCAACCGTAGCACCTTTTGGTTAACTTTTTTTATACGAAGCAAATATAAAAATGTAAACAAGATGCTAACGTGTAGATCTACCCTACAAGTGAGCATAGCATTGGGCGAACTTACACCAACTAGTATAGCGTCCTGTCTTCCGGTTTCCTTTTCCCAGCACGTAATATATAGTCTTTTTCTTTTCTAGAACGTTTGTTTCCTTTTCCTTAATTCCGGATATTTGTTTCCTTTTCCTTGAGATGATTTGGAGGTGGGGAGATCTGTTGTGGGCTCTGAGGATGAGTTAGACACATTAAACAATGGCCATCGGATGTGGGTGAGTAAAGCTGAGGAAAGATCTGAGAGGTTAATTTTGATGGAGGCAAGTTTCTGAGGACGTTTCGCTGGGTGCATGAAGGTTGAGCCATCTCTAGTGGGGTGTATTATTTAGGGTGGACATAGAAAAGAATGCTTAGGTGCATTATAAAAAGGTATAGATACGTCACAGAAATATCTAGAGACTTGAATTATTAGGAAGCAATGCGAGAATCTTCCCGTGGAGCTGCATGTCCGAAGGAACCGTAAAATGCTCGGTAAAGACTGACAAGTAAAACCGACGTACGTACTGTACGCGCTTCTCTTCCACTGTATACGTAGAAAGGTAAATTCTTGGAAGGAATCTTGACCGCAGGACTAGTCAGAATTTCTTGCCAGGAATTGGATAACCTGACCAGTACAAGCTGTAAGCGTCCGAGTTTTACGGGGGAGAAAATACTGCAGATGACGGCAGAACATCAAGTAGTGCGGCTAAGCTTACCCTTCCCCCGTTCCCGTTTCGTCAGCTCTGACACGGACACCTGAACTGAAAACCATGCTGGAATTTTTAGCTCTGACAGAGTCAAAAGTCCACAGGCGAAAAGGCTTGGTTTTCTTGTACCGTCGTGGATGACCGACTAGTAGTGCTAGTAACGGAAGAAATACCACCGCATATAAAGTCCTAAGATTCGCCGCTCGCTCGCCGGGTCCACATCATCTTCGGCGTGGTGTGGACGTGCGCTGGAGCGCCGTGTCGCGTGTGCAAACAGTGAAACGGACTGCTGTTCGTACGACGTGCAAATCGTTCAGCCACGTCGCCTGCTTGACTAACTCAGTCGTCAAGCTTAAGTGATTAATTACGGCGATTAGGCTTAAACTGCGCGGTAGCGCACGGCGTTACGAGCGAGAGGTCGCGCGTTCGATCCCCCCGCGCGCGCTTGCGTTTGATTTTTCCCGGCCGACGCGTGGCGCTAGCGTTCGGAGGAGCCCGCGCCTGCCGCACGCGCGACGCGTAGCGTGTCTTTTTTTGCGAAAAGACCCCCTTTTCTATGAGAAGGCCCTTGAAATTTCTGGGGTTTATCGGAACAGTGGCCGATCTTTTAAGAAATTATATATTAGTTTATTTTTATCTATTTTAGGTCTTTTTTGCGGAAAGACCATCGAAATTTTGGTTTTTGTGCGATAGGCAACCGAGGTTTTCTAAAATTACGGTTTTGTATATTCTTTTTACAGATTAGTCTTTTTTTCCAGGTGCGCAAAGACGTGTTGGTCTTTTGTTTGCATAAGATCTCCGGAATTTCCAAATTTTGTTTCTAACACGTTTTCCTAGGCGGAAAGCCGCACGAAACTTTCTAATATTACACGTTAGCTATTTTTTTCCTCGGAGATTTTTTAGAATTACATCTAAATCCCTTTCTTCGTGGTAAGGCCCTGTTTTTCTAGAAATACCGCCCAAAAGAAGAGTTGTTCCGGAGTTTCGAAAGCTTTTTTAGATTACATAAAATTTATCCCAGAGTCCCGAAAGCTTCTCAAAATTACAACGCGCGTAGCGAAGGTTATACGATTCATCCTGGAGGTTTTTAAAAAATACATCTAGATCGCTTTCTTCGCGGAAAGACTTGGATTCCGTATTACGGTTGGCGCGTTGCGGCGCGGCGTGCGACGCGCCCATGTGTCTTGTTGGTATAACACCGGTGCGTATCCAGTGCAATTAATGCCTTCGGTGTTTTAAGTACCATAAAATTAGTCTAGAACTTTCTAAAAATTATAAAAAATCATCACAAAGATGGTAGATCATGTTACATAGCTATACAAAATTTCAAAATCAAACTCAAGTGTACGTGCAGGATAAAAAAACAAATACTTAGTTAATAGCGCATAACAAAGGTAAAACTCAAGAAGATCGGTCGGATCCTAAGCCTATCTGCCAGATCCAGACTTTTCCTGTATTGCATGAAGAAGACGTGCACTCCACTCACATCATACCACATGTACACACGCGTGTATATTCTACTGAAACACACACTAGGACTCTGAAACACACACTAGGACTCAAGCAGAGGTTGCTAAATAAATCCAAGCTAGATTTATTCAGTACAGTATCTCACGAAACACAGGAACATGTTTTTTTTACTAAACATACAAACGTGTGTGAGGTGAGTTTTGTTGCATGTTCAACCTTTTGAGGTTGCACATTTTCAAAATTTGTTGCATCACTGAAGAGGCAGATCAAATGACGTAGAAGTGGCCTCCTAAGTGAAATCCAACGGCAGTTGGGGCGTTCGATCCTAGCATTTGGATCGGACGTCCAAGTACTAGTCGTTTTCCTTCCGCATGTTGGCAAAATATCAGGTGAAAATGCCAATCTTGTGAAACTTCACACTTTCACCGATATTCCTAGAAGTTTCTAAAAAATTATATAAAAAAACAGATGTAAGAGAAGATACGTTCTACGTCTCTGCAAGGTGTTAAATCAAACTCGAACAATTACATTTAGGTTAAAAGGACAAATACTTAGCCAAAATAGTGAAAACACTATTTTACAAAGTATCTGTCTTTTTTATCTCGCAAAGGGGCATGTTTACCTTTTTCCAGTCATTACATGTTACTAGTATACCAAATACAGAATGAGGAAGACATGACACTGTGTCCGTATACAGAGAAACCAAGCATATATTGTTGGGTCTCTCTATAACTGATAATAAAGTGCCTGTGCTTTGCAACGGAGTCTCAAAAGATGTTGATACATATCATTAAATGTGATCCTAAGCCATACTATGATCTTAACTTTTTTTTTGTATGATTCAGCTATGGGATGGGATCCAGAAAAAAAAAACAAATTATCACATGGGATGGGATCCATAAAACGCAAATTCAAATATATGCTTATGTGCTTATACGTTCCTTAGGAGTCACCTTTATAAATACCGAAATAGATCATTGTAGCTAGCGTAATGAGCGGATGTATGGAACCCATTCTCTTGTTAGTTCAATTGAAATGCTATTGATCAAAGTTCCAACTACAATGTTCAGTTCATAACTAAATTGTCAAACCCTAAAGATCATAATGTGCAAAGGAGTGTCTAAAAATTTTCACAATCAGTTATTAAGGCACTACTACAGAACTGGACATCACAACCGGCCTATTAGAAGCGGTCTGGTGCGAACCCGTTGTGATCTTCGCACCAGAAGCGGTTCGTTGGCAACGGTCCGGAGAGGGCTTCCAGAAGCGGTTTAAGACACGAACCGCTTCGAAGGTTGCGTTCTAGGCGGTTCTTTTCTCAAACCGCTTCTGATTTTCAGGAGCGGTTTGAGAAAAGAACCGCTTCTAGAACGCAACCTTCAGCGGTTCGTGTCTCCAACCGCTTCTGGAAGCCCTCCCGCGCAGCGCATTTAAACCCTTCTTCCTCCATGCGCCAGGAGAGGTACGAATACGATCGAACAGAGAAGGCCGACCAAGCGCTGTTCTTGGGGAGGTGCTGTCCAAATTTTTAATTGGAGGTGATTAGCTCTAAATTAAGTGTTTCAAAGTTAGTAACATCATGTGAACATCCTTCTCACCTAGATATTGCTATTTTTTCAATGGATGTGGAGAAATCTTGAACTTTTTAAGCATTATCGAAAATTTGTTTTTGTGCCTTGTTTTTGTTGTTGTATGAAGATGTAGGGTGGAGATCTAGTTCAAAATATGACATTACAAGGTAAAGGTGATTGGAAGCTTTAGATCTAGGTGGTTGTTAGCTTTAGAATCTTAAATATCACAATATTGGAAGAGATCTAGGTATAACATTGCAAGGAAGTAATTATTGGTGTATGAAATAAAATAGAAAAACATGTAGAAGGATAAAAATAATTACAAAGGTAGGAAGGGATACAAAATAATTAGAAAGGTAGGTCTTTAATTGGATGACGGTGTAGGTGGAGTTTTTTGGTTGGGTTTAAATGTTACGAAATTTAAGTTAGGTTATAATTTTTCTAACGAATTTGTTATAATTTTTAATGAAATTATAACTTGGTATAGATGAATCGGCAATGGATGTACAATGCGGACCGTCGCTCGAGAGAGTTCATTGATGGCGCGAGGCTTTTCTCGATCGGCCGTTGCATTATTGCCTCGAGCGACTTCATATGTTGTCCGTGTGTAGATTGCAAGAACGAGAAGGAGCATTCCCAGCGATGGCAAGTTATGAACCACTTGATCATGAGAGGTTTTATGCCAAATTATACCATTGGACCAACCATGGCGAAGTTGAGGTGATTAGCGGGAAGGCGATGAAGAAGACAAGGAAGAGGAAGATGGATTCAATAAGAACCGGACGACACGCAATCTTGTTCCGTGGAAGAAACACTTGGTGACTTTGGTGATGATGAGCTAGACCAGATCTTTGCGTGGCGGAGAGGAGACTACAGATGAAAGATTCGAGAAGTTCCAGCGCATGTTAGAGGACCACAGAACTCCTTTGTACCCAAAGCGTAGGCGGGGCCACAAAAAGCTGCGTACCACACTGGAACTCTTGCAATGGAAGGCTAGAAATGGTGTGTCGGATAAGGGATTCGATGAGGTGTTATCACTCGTAAAGAAGGTGCTTCGAAGATAACACTGCCGAATCTACATATGAAGCCAAGCAAGTCGTCTGTCCTTTGGGATTGGAAGTCTGAAGATACACGCGTGTCCTAATGATTGTGTCTGTATCGTAATGAGTATGCCGATTTGGATGTTTGTCCGGTGGTGCAGAGAATCAAGGTATAAGGTGAAGCGTGGCGATCCGGTGAAATAGATGGGGGCGTAAGAAGAAGAGACCTCGGCTAAAGTGTTGTGGTATTTCCTGTGATCCCCGATTGAAACGTATGTTTGCTAACAAAGCGCATGCCGGATGATGCGTTGGCACAAAGAAGAGCGTAAGGGCGACGGGATGCTTAGACACCTGCAGATGGCTCACAGTGGAGGAAAGTCGATCGGACGCACCTGGACTTCGCAGATGAGGTGAGAAACATAAGGTTTGGGTTGAGTACCGATGGGATAAATCCTTTCGGAGAATTGAGCAGCAGCCATAGCACCTGGCCCGTTACACTATGTATCTATAACATTCCTCCATGGCTATGCATGAAGCGAAAGCACATCATGATGCCGTTGTTGATCCAAGGCCCCAAGCAACCCGGAAATGACATCGATGTCTACCGAAAACCATTGGTTGAAGATTTGTGACGCGTTATGGGACGATGGTGCAATGGTATGGGATGAGTACAAAGGGAGTATTTCACCCTACGTGCATTGTTATTTGTAACAATCAACGATTGGCTCGCTCTCGGTAACTGTCGGCCTAACTAACAAAGGATATAGAGCACGCATCCGGTGCTTAGATGAAACGGACGGCACGTGCACGAAAAACTCTCGGAAGGTTGTGTACATGGGTCACCGTAGGTTTCTTCTTACGAGTCACCCGTTGCGGAAGGAAGGCGGGAAATTTAACGGCAACAGCGGACCTTCGTGCAAGGCCTCAAAGATCGTAGTGGGCCACGTGTGTTTGCTATGGTAAAGGATTTGAAAGTAGTATTTGGAAAGGGTCCGGAAGCAAACATGTGCGTAATGAGGATGGTCATGCACCCATGTGGAAGAAGAAGTCAATATTTTGGGACTTGCCTTATTGGGAAGTTATGGAGGTTAAATCACTCACTTGACTTCATGCACATCACGAAGAATGTCCGCTTGAACTCGCTAGGCTACATAGATATGTACGGAAAATCGAAAGATACACTGCAAGCTCGGAAGGACCTTAAATTCTTAGAATTGAGGAACGACCTACATCCGAAAAGAGAGAGAAAGGACAACATTACCTACATCCTGCGAGCTACACTCTAAGCAAAGAAGAGAAAAAGCATGATAGAGTTCTGAGCAGTGTGAAGGTCCTTCGGATACTCCTCGAATGTAAAGAGACTCGTAAACACGAAAGAGAATAAAATCGTATACATGAAATCTCATGGTATCTTGTGTTAATGACACAGTTGCTCCGATGGGTGTGAGAGGCATCTTGCCCGAGTGGAGTACGAGGACAATCACAAAGCTGTGTTCTTTTTTCAACGCGATTTCACAGAAGGTCATCGACCCAGATAAACTAAGTAAGCTGCAGGATGACGTGGTACAAAGTTTGGTTAGCCTTGAGATGATCTTTCCTCTTGCATTTTTTGATATTATGGTTCATCTCACTGTTCACCTTGTCAAAGAGATAGGTATCCTTGGACCCGTGTATCTACACAACATGTTCCCTTTCGAGAGGTACATGAGTGTGCTAAAGAAGTATGTTCGTAACCGTTCTCGTCCGGAAGGATGCATTGCCGAGGGTTATGGGACAGAGGAGGTGATTGAGTTTTGTGTGGATTACATTAATGATCTAAACCCGATCGGCGTCCCTATATCACGCCATGAGGGGAGGCTACGAGGAAAAGGGACACTAGGAAGGAAAGCAATTGCATGCAATGATCTTCTTACATTTAAGCAAGCACATTTCACGGTTTTGAAACAATCAAGCTGTAGTGGCCCGTATGTCCTTGAGCACAAGAGTATTCTACGCGCGATTTCCGGGAGGTCGAGGATTGGATAACATGAAGCACATGGATTCTTTCGGCGCTTGGTTACAAAAGTACATCCTTTTGAAAGGGTCGGACAATGAGCAGTTTAACGCTTGGCTCGGGACCATCTAGTGAAATCGTGACATTTAAAGTACGAGATAAATGGTTACACATTTTACACGGATCGCAGGATAACAAGAGCACCAACCAAAATAGCGGTGTCCAGTATAGACGCCAAGACAACAAAGGCAAGGTGGATACATATTATGGTTTCATAGAAGAGATATGGGAGCTTGACTATGGACCTTTGAAGGTCCCTCTATTTAAGTGCCAATGGGTCAAACCGACTTCAAGCGGCGTGAAGGTAGACAAATACGGTATGACAATCGTGGACCTCACCCAAGTCGGCTATAGGCGCGAACCGTTTGTCCTCGTGAGCGATGTGAGACAGGTCTTCTACGTAATGGACATGTCAAGCAAACCTAAGAAGCATAAGGACAAGCGAGAAAGATTGTAGTACTAAGCCAAGGCGACACGTGGTTCTACAAGGCAAGCGAAGGATTGTTGGAGTTGAGGGCGTCACGAGACGAGGAAGAGTATAGTCGATTCGACGAGATCCCTCCTTTCATTGTGGATGTCGACATAAGCCTCCTCAATGACACAGACGTGGATACTCCTTTCATACGTCGCGATCATAATGAAGGAACACTTGTAAAGACAAAGTGCGTTACTACTTAAGATGTACCCTCTTTGTATGAACTATGTATATGTAAGTCTTTACAAGAGGAAGTGTTTATTTGGAATGAATGTAAAGTGCCAAAATTCGAATGAAACTAAAGTGCTCAAAGCATTTTGTAAAAATTATGGAATGAAAGTAAAGTTCTAAAAGCTTCTTAAAATTTCGAAATGAAATCGAAGTCGAAAAGCATTTTTAAAAATTATGAAATGAAAGCTGTCATGCTAAAAGCATTTTTAAAAATTATGAAATGAAAGCGTAGAAAGTGAAAAATTTTTTAAAAATCTGAAATGAAACTAAATTGCTAAAAGCACTTTTTAAAAATTATGAAATTAAATGAAGTGCTAAAAGCATTTTTTAAAATTATGAAATGAAAAAGTGCTAAAAGTATTTTTAAAAATCTGAAATGAAACTAAATTGCTAAAAGCATTTTTAAAAAATCAAATGAAATCAAGTGCTAAAAGCATTTTTAAAAAATTATGAAATGAAATCGAGTGCTAAAAGTATTTTTAAAATTCGAAATGAAATGAATTGCTAAAAGCCTTTTAAAAATTATGAAATGAAAGCTATGTCTGAAAAGAATTTTTAAAAATCATGAAATTAAGCAGGCGGTTTGAAAAGCGAACCGCTTCTAGAGTGCAACATTCGAAGCGGTTAGTAATAAGAACCGCTTCTAGAACGCAATATTGAAGCGGTTTTAGAAAAGAACCGCTTCTAGAGTGGACTATTCGAAGCGGTTAGTAACACCAACCGCTTGTAGAAGTCATCCCTCTACAAGCGGTTGATCTAACTCCGCTTGTAGAGATATTCTAAAAGCGGTTCGTTCTCTGAACCGCTTGTAGAAGTCCTCCTGCATGCGGTTGGTTCTAAAACCGCTTGTAGAGATTTTCTACAAGCGGTTGGTTAATAGAACCGCTTGTAGAAGTGCTCCTGTATAAATTTGAAACGCCCGCCGTTTTCTCACACCCAAATCTTCTAAGTCCCATCCACCCGCGTGCGTGAAGCCTTCTCTGCCACCCTCGTCGCCGCCGTCACTCCACCCCGGCCGCTGAAGCCTTCTCTGCCACCCCGCCGACACCTTCTCCGCCACCAAAGCGCCGCCACACCGCCGTCCAGCCAGGAGGACCGAGGTAGCTGCTTGTGCACGCGTCATCCTCCTCTCTAGTTAATTGCCCACCATCATTCGGTGAAATGCCCACAAGTGCTCGCTTGCTTGAAATTTTAATTCTAAATTAAACCAACACGTATATTTTTCACTTAGTATGGAATTACATAACAATGCATGTTTTCTTTTTTCTTTTTATTATTTTGTTGTTTTTTATTTAATTTTGAATTTCAGTTCTAGTTTAGGATTTGTATATAAATTTAACTACTAATTTCATCTAATTTTTATTTCAAATTTTAGCTATGTACATATTTTAGTTTCATCTATTTAGTTTTGCATATCAATTTTAGGTAGAATTCATATACGATCAAAGCGATCAAATCATCACGATCAAAGCGACTAACTAATAAATATCATCACGAGTTCGTGTTTGATCCTTGGGCTAGTTCCAACACGCCGTAGTACTTAATGCTTGGTGTAGAGATTTATGTAATAATATGCTTGTGTTGTAATCAGTAATATGGTTGTTTCAAAGTAATATGATATTTATGTCAACATTTTTGAATTAGTATAGATGGCGCAACCGGACGTGGTGACCCTACGTTCGATGAGGAGAACAGTTCTTGTTGGACTCCATCGCTACCGGGTACCATCGAAGGTGATGGTAACGCATCTGCCGTGAGTCCGATAACACCGGTTCGGCGGGATGAGGTGCTGCCGGAAGAATATAATCCCCATAGACATGTTAATTAATCGCAACTCATTAATATAATACACTCGACACGTTTGTACATATGTTTATGTATTTCAAGCCCGTGCATCGAGCAACCAATCCAAGCATCGGGGACCTAACAAGAAGCCGATCCACGGCGCGTGTTTACCGACGTTAACAACGAAGGGATGCGGTTGCCCTCTTTTAGCGGTTGGGCGTACAACAACGCTTGCGGTTACCACGTGAGGATCACGTCCCAATTAGCATCGAGAAAATGGGCGAAGTTCCTCAAGCTACCAAGGACTCGCTCGGCAAGATATTAAGGAAAATTTCACATTTCCTCAAGGGTCAGAAGACAAGGCCAAGAAATTTACTTTGAAGAAGATGGCAACAATGTTTCAGAGCTTGGAAGGCGTCTCTCACCGCAAGTACGTGCGAAGGGAGAAAGACCGACTTCAACCAATTTCCTAAGTTGGCGGATCACAGGAAGCATTCGAGGAGTTCAAGCTGTCGGTGAAGGCCGGCCGCGAGTCGGAAGAACAAGGCCAATTCACGGATGAAGAAATACCACCACCATCTTGGCACCGTGGTTACATCAAGGCTGTACCAAAATGGGAGAAGCGGAAGAAGAATTAATGGCGAAGGGCGTCACACCGCTACCGCTCTGTAGGAACAGCGCTGCGCAATTGGTTCATGGGTCATGGGGAGCCTTTCGGATGATGCAGTTTGGTGATGGCACCAGAGTACAAGAGGTGGCCAAAGGATTGTACAAGCCGTTGAGCGATCTCGGCGGTACATTGGTGCGAACGGGAGAATGACGAGCTAACACATGCCCTTGAAAACCACGAGCACCGGGACGGACACGAGGTATGGGCAAGGCGGCGCCGTGGAAGTATGGTTTCGCGAAGGACGCACATACGTCTGAGCCGGCATAGAAGCAAATCAAGAGAATCACGTAAAGTGTACCAATTGGAACAAGAGCTCGAGCAACCTAGGCTAGCATCGGCGACATAGTTGCGCAACAAGTACAAATTGCCCTCGGCAAGCTTCAAGGACTAGGTCCGAGCAATCACCGGACGACGTGATCAGACCCCTCGCGCGTGGCGAAGTAGGCTGCTGGCGTCCACCGGGGCCTGAGGCGGACACCTTGCTATCCGTTATCCTGTGGATGACATAAGGGTTCGCCGCCGATGTGAGCTGCATGTTGATGCGCGTAACCTCTCCATCAAGGTGGCTTACGGCATGGCATATCCGGTGGAGTGGGCGGATGTTCCATCGCAACGAGATACCCGGGTTACTCAAAGGTCGCGGTGGAGGAGGTCTTGGCGGATTTGAAGAACTTCACCTCGATATTCTTTGGAGGCGACAGCGTGACCAAGCTTGGACAGGCCCTCCACAATATCATCCTTTAGCGCAAGCGGTACATCATATTTCCGGTGCTATGGACGCGTCATCTCCACCACGGCAACCCACGCCTCCTCCAACGTCACCGCCACGCAATGCCTCGCCAAGATAAAGCAGAGCGAAGCCCTACTCCACCACAAAGCAGCTCTCGTGTCTCCACCCGCTCCACGCGAAGCCCTACTCCACCACCGGCATCTCAAACAAAAAGAACCCCCTAGGAAAACCACGCCTCCACCATCTCCTCCAGGAAGAAGCTCGATAATAGAATGAAGGCCCCACTTTGCTCCCAAGAAGGCGGAGTCCACCGATCGACCAAGGTAAAGGAACCTCCAAAGAGGGCATATGATATGAATAAGGAGGAGAGTGACGCGGTCACTAAAGCGTATGGCTGCACACTTCGCAAAAAGAAGGTAGAGCCAAAGGTACCAACCGATCCAAAAGCGCAGAACACTTCGCGACATGCCGCAAAGTCATTGCTGTGCCGCCCAACTATGAGCGGACAATAATTAAGGCTACGGAAGAATAAGCGTGGTCAAAGCGGCGGCAAAGAAGAAGAAGAGAGACCAAGATCAGGAGAACCTCGAGAGGTTTATGAAGGAGGCAGGACTCAGTTCCACAGCTGCAGCTCTTGGATTAATAGATGATATCCCAATGGCAACAAAGGTCAGATGGCAATTTCAGTTGGGTAGGAGTGATTGACCCAAATGAGATAAAGGATCTGCCAACCAAGATGCGATAATTTCACGAATGGTACATGACAGAGTCCGCTCAAGGAAGAACGATGTTCCCCCCCGTATCAAAGAAGATGATTTTTATCGCGGGGACAACACCATATGGCTCGAATTTGACGACTTATACAATATTTACCATGCCGACTCCATCAACGTGTCTCTCATGAGCTGCTGGTGCCTGTAAGTGTCAAGCTCATACCTTTACCGTGTGCTTCCTCGTACAATAAAATTGCAACTATTAAACTTATACCTTTCTATGTAGAATGGAGATACAACGATGTAGAAAAGAGAATATCTTCAACGTGGGCTTCATCGACCCAGAGATTGTTAACGAGTTCGTCTTTGGATACAACCGAAAGGAACTTGAAGATTACATTCTCGATGCATTCTTGGGACAGCACTACAAACCGTACATACTTCTGCCCTTCAACTTCGAGTACGTATATATACAACCTCTCGTTCTTATATTTTCCAAGGCATTTATAATACTACTAGCTAACTAGTTACATATATGTTGCAATACATGAATAGGTTTCACTTGGATCACGCTTGTCATCAAGCTTGATAGCGACCAAATCATTGTTCAAGACTCAAAAGGACTCGGTGAAAAATTTCAATTTATCATTGACACCCTAAACAGGTATATAGCACATATATATACGATGGTTTTCCTTATTATATATATTGAAATACCTTGCTAATTATTCCAACTCTGATAATTACCATTCATACTAACGCATCACACAGGACATTCATACGGTTTGAAAGAAGCAACAAGGAGATTTCGAGAACGAATTTGATGTACAATTAAGCACTCGAGTACGTATTAAAGAATATTAATATGCCGTAACAGTTTTCATCCCAATAATCGTGGTCCTTTCAAATTTCATCGCAGGTTCTACAGCAGACGGGTGGAAACAACCTATGTGGCTATTATGTGTGCCACTATATGCAAAGTATTACCCACGGTGATGTGCCGACAACCAACGCCGAGGTAGTGTGCACATGTCAATTTCTTAGTACTTACACTTTAATAATTACATGTCCAGAGATTTATTTACCTCCGCTTTGTCACCCCAACATCGATGTGCAAGACGTGATCCCGCCGCAGGGTTGCGACAATCCAAGAACAACTCATCGGCTTTATTGTCGGCGAGATTGTATCCACCAAAGCGAGTTCCACGCAAATGGTTGGAGAGATTGTTCGAAATAAGGACAGTGAATCGACATCAACGTCGACCAAGGGCACAAAGAGCGACTTACGCAAGAAATGAGCTCAACATTCGCCCTTTTATTCTTTGAAAGTTGTAAAAGACGTGGCTAGCTTATTATTTCATGTGTTCATCGATCAACTTGTTCATTTTAGTGATACGTAATTATCGAATGAATACTAATGACTAATATATATATATATATTTAAGTGTGTCAAAAAAACTCATGAAGTTCTATTTATTTTAATTGTCAAAATCTATATCAAAAACCCCTCTGAAAACATATTCTATATTGAATATAATCAAAACGCTACGCTGTCAGACTCTTCACAAGCGCTTGGTAACTCCAACCACTTGTGGAAGAGCCTCTCCCAAGCGGTTCGTAATACCAACCGCTTTTCTCTCCACAAGCGGTTGGTAACACCAACCGCTTGTGGAAATGTCGAACCACAAGCGGTTCGGGGAACCGCTTGTGATACCCGACGGGGTATCACTCCCGGTTGCTTACAAGCGGTTCTAAAACCGCTTCTGAAAGCGGTTTCGAACCGCTTGTGCATGCCCGATCCGCAGTAGTGAGGTGTAAATGTGTAATCTTCTTTGAGCCCTCTTCTCCGTGCGAGCGCATCCTAACAGCCGCTACTAATCTGAGGAAAGGAAAACCTGACCGATAAAATATGTTGGAACAATTAATTAAGATGATTTGAGGGAAGAAATGGTGGGTTTATGTTTCTAAATAAGTAGTTTTAATGGGTGCATTTCTCCCTATCCGTATTATTTTTACTATTGAATAATTGAGAAGTTTCTTCTTACCGTAGCTCGAAAAGGATGCATGCTGAGATGGAATGCATTAGGCGGGAAGAGTTGGGCACTCGGCCCGTGCCTTTATGGACCGGCCCGAGGCACAGCCACAAGGCCCGATCCGAAGCACGATCCGACACGAAGTGGGTCATGCCGGCCCGACCTGTCACTGTTCGTCGGGGCCATGCCGAGTTGAGCCGCCGCATTGGTCCGCCTCGCCCGCCGCCTCGCTCGCTGCCTCGCGTGTCGGGCCGCCTCCCGCGCGACCACCTTGCATGTCACCTCTCTCACCTCACGCCATGCCACGTCGCGCCTTGCGGAACCAAAGCCACTTTGCGCCTCGCGGGGAGGGGAGGGAGGAGGAGGGAGCAGGCGGGGGCGGAGGCGTGGCCACACGGGGAGGGAGGGGCACGGCGGGGCGAGGCGGGCGGCGGGCGACCGGGTGAGGCCGCCGAGGGGTCGCGTCGAGTGGGGCAGGGCTCGACGGGAGAGAGGGGAGCGGCGGAGCAAGGCGGGCTGCAGGCGGGAGGGCGGGGAGGTGGAGCGGGGGAATCGAGGGGGTAGGCGGGGGAAGTGAGGGCCAGACGGGTTTAGCGTGAGCGCGCCGCGCTGGGAAAAGGAAGGGAGAGTGGGGAAAGGAAAAAGAAGAAGAAAAGAAAAGATTAAAAAGGGGGAAATGGAAAATGAGAAAACAAAATAAAATCATAAAATTCAAGTAATTAAGTAAAATTATGGACGCTTAAATATTTAGGATGCTCGGGATGAGGACTAGTTGGGATGTTTGAGGGCGTGCTTGCTTGTGCCATAGAGAGGAAGAAGAATATCACCACCGACTCTCTATGTCACTTTCTCTTCCTCTGACTCTCTATGTCACTCTCTAGCTCACTCTCTTTGGCTCACTCTCTCAGTCCTTCTCTCCCTCCGACTCTCTATGTCACCCTTTCCCTCTGACTCTCTATGTCACTTTCTCTGTCTCACTCTCACTCTCTCAGTCCCTCTCTCGCCCTCCGACTCTCTAAATCACTCTCTCAGTCCCTCTCTCGCCCTCCGACTCTCTATATCACTATCTCGGTCCCTCTCTCCTTTCGACTCTCTATGTCATTCTCTCCCTTTGACTCTCTGTGTCACTCTGTCTAGCTCACTCTCGTCTTTCAGTCCCTCTCTCTCCCTCCGACTCTCTATGTCATTCTCTCCCTCCGACTCTCTATATCACTCTCTCTAGCTCACTCTTGTCTCTCAGTCTCTCTCCCCCTGACTCTCTATGTCACCCTCTTTGGCTCACTCTCTCTCAGCTCCTCTCTCCCTCCGACTCTCTATAGCATTCTCTCCCTCCGACTCTCTGTCACTCTCTCTAGCCCACTCTCATCCCTTAGTCTCTCTCTCTCTCTCTCCTCCCACTCTCTATATCACTCTCTCTGACTCACTCTCACTCTCTCGGTCCCTCTCTCTCTCCCTCTCCTCGATCGGCACCGTCCCTAGCTCTCTCTACTCCTGTCACTGCTCGCTCGCTCATCGCTCCCTCTCTCGTCGTGGTAGCTTCTTCTTTGTCTTTCTTGCTAGTTGTGCCGCACTATAACCAACGTCATAGTAGCCTCTCATTTGTCTTTCTCGCTAGTTATGCCGCACTATCACCCACATCATGGTAGCCTCTCCTTTGTCTTTCTCGCTACGCAACCGCCCTTTGCCTCCCCCGACACCACGCTCCCCGCCTCCGCCACCTCTTGTCCTCCCTCCCCATCAACCCCATCGACCACCACAGATGCCCCACCCTTTTAATCCAACTCCGGTGACCCCATCGACCGATGCTCCTTTTCTCTCGTCAGAATAGTACAAATCGGTCGGACCTGGGCCAGCACGGCACGAAGCAGACACGAAGCGCAAATAGGCCGTGCTTGGGCTCGCTGAAGGCGAGCCGGGCCGGTACGGCCTGGTACGGTGGGCACGACGGGCCGTCGTGGCCCGGCACGGTTTAGACACGAAGCACGATGAACTTGTGCCGAGCCGGCCCGGCACAACGCCCACCTCTAGGCGGGAACGTATGCTGACATTGCAGGAAAACTACCACAAACATGTTAGTTGAAGGTAAACTGTTATGTCTGTGTTGTGTTTTCCATCTCATTAGTATCTTTATTAGCTTCATAAATGCCTGCAAGAATCAGTGACTCCATAAAAAGATAATAAGAAACTAAAAAATGACGGGTACATCATACGTACATACGAGTCAGTAACAAGCAGAGGAAATTTATAATAATTCCACCTAAAAATCTTGTCATCTTGAAAAATTTCACTTTCTGTATGACATACCATGCTAACTTGTTGGTTTTAGCCTGGATCAGCACACATGTAAGACACTAAAAAATCAAACACAAGAACTCACGAACACAAGTATTTTAATGATGCAACACAATTAGCATATTTTTTTGTTTGTTTGTTCTCTTGCTTACAAAACTCAGAACTACCTATGAATTTATATCCTTAACCTACAGCTTAAGAATCAGAAAAGGATTCAAGTAACTGAATCGAAATAGATCTCATTTCCTTATTTGATTCGGACTCCTCTCTTGTTATAGGTTTAACTCTAACATAACTTTGCTGCATTACTATATGAACCTTCGCTGTCCGAACTCAGAATGCTAATCCAGTATCACACACAAGAAGGATGACAGTTACAAAACTGAAACTTCTAACACATAACATACCAATTGAAATGAACACATTGGCTTATCTAATGGAACTGAAACTCACATTGAATTGGGTAGTTACCAAATTAATCTAAGGGGCAGCTGGTGTTGACACCTCCAAGATGTGGCCGTCAGTGTCAACAGTGCAAGCACCACTGCTGCCGTTGTAGAAGAGGCTACCTGTGACCTGACGTGGGAATGGTCGAAGCTGGAATTTTTTTTTTAAATAATGTATTTTATAAATCGAATTACGATATTAATACGGAGAATTTTTTTTTTCCAAAAAAAATACTCAATCGCCGAATCGCATGACGACATCTGTGTAATCGCCATACCGTTGGGCGACAAACGGGTATTCGGTCGGCGGTTGGGCGACAAATGGGTAATCGCCGAACCGTGTGGCGACATAAAGTTGCCGCCGAACCGTATGGCGACACATGTAATGTCGCCGACTCGTGTGGCGACATAAAGTTGCCGCCGAACCGTATGGCGACCGCGTGTAATGTCGCCGACTCGTGTGGCGACATGAAGACATCGCCAAACGGTGTGGCGACAGAATCGGCAAGAAAGGCAGCCTTGGGCGCGAGGGGGTAAGCCGAGGGAAAAGAGAGAGAGAGCCGGGAGAGTCGCCGGCGAGTGGAGGGAGGCCGCGCGAGAGAGAGGGGGAGGCAGCGGGAGAGGGAGGGAGGAGCAAGGCGCGGGAGCTCGCGAGGAAGGCGTCCGGGAGCTCGGGAGTGAGAGACTCGGAGAAAAAAAGAGGAAGAAGAGAAAATAAAAAGGTAAAATCGAAATTTTGTGTTTTGTTTAGTTACGTAGAAAAATATTGTAGGTTAATGTTGTATTTAAATATTAGGGTTGATATTAGATTTAGTTTAATCGGTTTTTCTTTTGTAGACTCGCGATATTAGATATGAACTCTAATATTGTAGTATTTGTAGTCACGATAGTTAATTAGCGTTGTTGTAGTTAAATTGTTGATATTACTTATTTTAGTTGCGTAGTAAAATATTGTAGGTTAATGTTGTATGAAAATATTAGGGTTGATATTAGATTTAATTTAATCGGTTCTTCTTTTGTAGACTCGCGGTATTAGATATGAACTATAATATTGTAGTATTTGTAGTGCGATAGTTAATTAGCGTAGTTCAATTTAAATTATTCATATTACACTTTGGTAGTCATCTAAAAATTTATTTTGTCTATATCGTAAATAAAGATAATGTCGATCGATTAAATTTAGGGTATATTATGGCGATGGTGAAATAAAAAGTACGCAGAATGGTGTTGATTTAAGCAACTTTTCGGTGACCATGGTTGAGCACTCTATCCCGAGAGTGTTAGCATTCGTGATATGAAACTTTGGTTGACCCAATATTTTCTTTGGATCCAAGTGTTTATTCTGTTACCATCCAAGTTTTATTCACGAAGCAATGGTGACTCGGCTATTTGGGAGTTGAAGAAAGTAGATCGGATATACCGTGGCGAGAAATGGTTAAGGTGGTGCAAGGGATCTCGTCTTGGTGTGTGATGCTAGTGCGAGCTTGCCCTAGAGAAGAGGTGAATATTAGTGATATGGCGAGAAGCGATCATCGGCTAGAGTTGAACAAGTTCGAAGTGGTGCCGATTGAGGTAGCAGAGGGGATGATAATAGGGATACAACAAATGCCGAAGGTCGGTGATGAAGGAGGAGATCGAGCAACTTGTTGATCATTTGGAGTTAGTTGACCGTATGGCGGAAGATGAAGTGAATTGTTGGAATGTGATGATGGCATCGCCAAGATGAGGAAGAGGAAGATGATGGTGATGATGTTGAAATGCATGATAGTATTGGGAAGCGAATGTACCCATCACGATTTAATGGAACAAGCAAAATAATTACGGTATGAGAGTTTCATGGGGCCATGAGTCGCGTTGGGAGTATGGTACCAATTCCATTAATTTGAATCAAATATTTCGAACAATTCGAATTGAAATTGGCGGTGAGGCTTTGGGCATTATCGCAGAGAGAGAGTTCCGGTTGTCTTGTCGGGCCGGATAGGTACACGGTGAAGTGCGAATGATGGATGTGAATTTCGAGTTCATACATACAAGCGAAATGCGAGGCGTATTGGATTGCATCACGAGTAGAGGAGCACACATGCAGATTAGAAAATGTTCGGTGAAACACCGCCTTTGAATGCGACTTTAATTGCTAGCGTAATGTTCAATGAAATCATTGAGAAACGGGACATTGAGTGTTCGATATTCGTAAAGCAATCTTAAGAACATTTAAGTACGGATAAGTTACTCGATGGCCTGGCGTGCGAAGCAAAAAGCATTAGAGAAGAGGTTTGGCACATACGAGGCTTCATATTGCAACCTACCTCGTGTGCTTGATGTCTTGAAGCAAACAAACCCTGGCACATACACCGCTTTCGACGAAAGTGTAGAAGATGGCAACGGGATCTGCACGTTTCGTCGTGCGTTTTTTTCGTTGGGTCCTTGCATTGCGTCATTCAAGTACTGCCGTCCATTGCTTTGTGTTGATGGTACATTTTTTACTGGAAAATACAAGGGACAGATTCTAACGGCCATTGTAGTTGATGCGAACAACCACATACTTCCATTGGCCTTTGCTTTTGTTGAGGGTGAGAACCGGGATAGCTGGCTGTGGTTTTTTAGACATTTGAATTTTGGGGTAGTTGGTAATCGGCCCAACGTGTGCATCATTCATGATCGCCACAAAGGTATTCTTTCTGCAATTAAGACTCTACAAGAGGACCCTGATGAGCCATTCCCATGGCGTGACTTGCAGAGCAGGTGGTGCATGAGGCATTTGGGAGCAAATTTCTTCAGGCAGTTCAGGAGTAAGAAATTGATGAACCTCTTTAAGAGGTTGTGCAAGCAGAATCAGCCACGTAAGTTCAACGTGCTTTTCGCTGAGTTGGAGCAGCACACTAGTGCACATGTGGAAGAGATGAAGAAGCAACCACCTGCGCCGAATGATTGCCCACCCAAAAGGCTAGCACCACTTGGAGAGCTCGATCCTCCAAATACGAGGAGACGAACATCAAGGAACATAAAGTGTTTTTCAGATGGATAGAGGCGAGCCTCGGAGAAGTGGGCATCGCTCCATGACACCGGTGGCGCCGAGTTAGTCTGATAAATTATGTTATTTACGATGGTTTAACAAATCGACTTGGTAGACTAACCGATATGTGTTGATCAGGTTTGGTGTCATGACAACGAATATAGCCGAGGTTTACAATTGGGTCATAAGAGGGCTCCGTCCGCTACCACTAGTGGCCATCCTGGAAGGCATGTTGCACGGCATAGTTGCCTATTTTCAGAAAAGGCATGCGGAGGCTGTTCTTCATGCCACGACAATGCAAACACCGTATTGTTACCGGATGATGGCCTACATGGAGGAACAATCGAAAGCTCAAGAACATGTAGCGCGAGCCGAATTCTCGAGTATCGATTTGAAGTGACTCTTCGGTGCAAAGGTGGATTGGGAACCAACACAGCTGTTATTACACATGAGGTAAATCTAGGCCAAGGGGCCAGTGGATGGTGCGAATGCACCTGCAACAAGCCAAAACTTCTCCACATCCCTTGTTCACATGTGATAGCTGCTTGTGGGCAGATTGGGATGAATACGTCGCAATACGTCTCCCCTTTCTACTTAAAGGATTATGTTGTCCATACCTGGTCCGGGGAGTTCCGTGGTTTCCGTACACATGGTGATTTCACTGTGATTAACAGAGATGAGCGCATCTGTCTACCGGATCCGACCTTACGGAGGTGTCTTAGAAGGCGGTCACCCGTCGTCCACAGAGTAGGCGCATTCGCAACGACATGGATGAATCCGAAGTGGGTGGGTATGTTAGAAGATGTTCTGAGTGCGGTGAGTATGGCCACAAGGCAAATCAATGCCGGCAGCATGTGTGATTGGTGCAATCCATCAACTCGTCATGGTTATTTATGTAATCTTATTTATGTAATCTTATTCATGATTGTGGGATCTCATGTAATATTATTGAAGTTGGACGCTTATGTATTTCGATATATATATGCAGTGTTTGTCATATTTTTTCAAGCTTCATTATTTATGTTGTACGCTTCTTTCGTTTTATTTACATATGCAGTGTTTGTCATATTTTTTCAAGCTTCATTATTTATGTTGTATGCTTCTTTCGTTTTATTTATATATATGTCGTGTTTATTACATGTCTAGTATAATAAATATTTCATTAATTACTTGTAGGGATGGAGCAGCCCGGGTCACTTCTGGACTCTTCCGTGGACCGGCGGCACCGTGCGTTCGTCCACACGACAGAAGGCAATGATAAGGTGCCTCTGCTGCGGATCCGAGTGCCTAAGAAGGCATGGTGTGTTGACCCACGCTTTCACACCAGGTGAGTTGCACTTACATGGAAAAATACTTTACATGTTTTTTGTTCACATAATTTGATGTTTGATGACGTATATTTAAATAATGCAAATTTTTGTTTGCATCCATAGGTTGGCACGTGCTGGGTTGCTTCCTCTCGTTCGCATGGTTGAGGGGTCAGCTGAGGACGCAGGTGTGCCCGACGATCAGGCCGAGGGTGAGGACGGTCCAGAGCGGTCGCGGCGTTTTCCATTCGATCGTTCCCTACTGGCGTGTTTGGTCGACCGTTGGAGGCCAGAGACGCACACTTTCCACCTTCCCTTTGGCGAGGTGACAGTGACCCTGCAGGACGTCGCCATGCTTACTGGGTTGCCGATCGCTGGGACACCGATCGGACCCTCGGTGACTCCTGCTGGGTGGGTGGCGGACTTGGAGGAGAGGTTTGCCGGAGTGGTGCCTGTTGATCCAGAAATTGGGATCGGCAAGAGGCATGGCCCATCGAGGAGGTGGTTGGCTCAGTTCGAGGTTAGCAGTAGTACATAAATATATTATTCTACATTCATGTGACATTAATCTGATACTAAATTATTTTGATTGTCGCAGGTGCAACGGATGGCGGCGATGCCCACGGCCTACCAGCTTGCACGGCACCTTGAGGCCTATCTACTTTGGTTGTTCGGGTGGGTCATGTTCACGTCGACTCACGGCGACAGTGTCGATGCGCGGTGGGTAGCCCATGCACGGGCTATTGCCGATGCCGACCTGGACGCCGTTCCACAGGTATCCTGGGGTTCGGCGGTCCTTGCTGCCACGTACCGCGCCCTTTGCGACGCGTGCGTGAAGAAAAGCAAGGCCGCCAACCTCGCAGGGATGCCTCTTCTTCTTCAGCTCTGGTCGTTCGAGCGTTTCCCTGTGGGTCGACCCTTTGTTGAGCCTCGACACTACACCGCCGACATGTATGGCGGTGATGCGATCGACCGTCCAACGATGGGCTCCCTTTGGACTAGGCGACGGGTACGTCATTCTGAATATTTATTTGGTTTTTTTTTGCAATCACATATGCTTACAGACTTTTTCGTCATCGCAGCCACGATGGCGGGGTGGATCAGAGGTACGTTCGGCGTACCACTCCTTCACGGAGGCGTTTGACCACCTACAGGCCGAGCAGGTGATCTGGGACCCATACAGTGAGCATCGTGTAGTGGAGAGAGCGATGGCAGGGGGGATCTCTGCACTATGCTACAGGACCACACTTGCGGCTTACTAGGAAGAAGCTCATCTTGATGTCTTCGTGGAGGACTACGCGCCGCAATGAGTCATGAGGCGATTTGGACTTGCGGTGGTCCGGTTCCTTGAGGATCGTCTGCCAGAGAGAGTGCACTCGTGAGTTACTCCCCCCTAACAAGTTTGTTAAATACTTATGTTATATTTGTAAAAATGTGGATTTCTCTTCAGGTTCTCCACCCATGGACCTCGGAAGACCATGGCGATCTTGGCTCAGAGGATGGCGCCGTGGCTCGCTCAGTGGGATGACGCTCTAGAGGATGTCGTCGGTGAGGACACGCCGTACGACTACTCCTCCTACCAGCAGTACCTAGCCTGGTACGTGCCACGGACGCGTACACGTCTCCTACTTGTGGAGGAGCCACCGACCCACACATACGCTCCGAGCGTGGCAGACTTGTACCCAGGCCAGGCAGGAGTAGCCATGCACGCGATGGTAAGTCTTACTTCATACGTTATTTCATTTATTCCTTACTGTATGTCCTTGTGTTTATGAGTTGTTCGTACATGGCAGGTGGACCACGCCAGGGACTTGCACCAAAGCATGGCCACAACATTTTGAGTAGGCTGCGTGGTGAGTCTCTCGCTACTGGACGAGATGACGAGGCTTGAGACGCGTGG
Source organism: Otatea glauca (assembly GCA_036346275.1). Taxonomy (NCBI): domain Eukaryota; kingdom Viridiplantae; phylum Streptophyta; class Magnoliopsida; order Poales; family Poaceae; genus Otatea; species Otatea glauca. The sequence goes on from JAYEVK010000410.1 coordinate 39,068, forward strand.
TAGGCTGGGACTCGACGGATCGTGGAGCTCGGTTCTTGTCGCCACCGACGCCGATGGCCGTGGTACCTCTTCCAGCCGCCACGCGTGCCTTCTTACCACCTGCCGGCCCCGGCTCCGCCGTGACGCAGATGGAGGCGAGTCCGGCTTCCACACCTGTGCCTCCGGCCCCAGACATGGTGGAGGTCCATTAGCGAGCACCACGCGGTCCCACCATGGTCCCCACACGGTAAGTCGATCAAAACTCAATAGTTGACATTTCGCATACAAGTATCATCTAAGTATGATTATATGTTACTACCGAGGCGTAGGTTGCACCCACGTTGGAGCACGATTCTCTTCGTCGCCGCTTTTCGCCGAGTGGCACGCCGATCAAGTACTCTTGGGCGGATCGGTTCTTCTCCAAGACGCAGATGGACTCGGCACCGCCAGGACACAGATTCCACGCCCCCCTCCAAATGACGCAGATGACGCAGCAGGACTATGGCACCTCCTACGGGTACACGTTGCCTCCCCGGGAGCGTCGCCGGTGCCGCGATACAGCCCTTCAGATTACGGGCAGGCGCGACCGTCCCAGGAGGCACACACGCGACCTTTGGACGATACGCCGGCTTCAGCACGTAGGCCGAAGAGAGGTCGTGCTAGTGGTAGGGGTGATCAGGGGGTGGTCAGGGGTAGTACATCAGTTTGTTGTCGTCATGTACATGCTTCATACTTCCTCACTTAATGTATGATTTAGTATTTCGTGCCATTTATTATCCTTTCATCACGTTTTATTTCATTCAAGTATTCTGCATATTTTTTTGGACCGATTTGACAACACTGCGAACGCCTCTAACTTTTTGGACCGATGTGACAACACGAGACCCTCACTTTTGCCAGGCCGAATCGATCTGTATATTTCAATCTTACATTCCAACACTTAGTCCACAAACCACCGCTTCGGGCCTATAAAAGGCCAAACCGCAGGCACATAACCGCAGCTCTCACTCACACTTCTTCACCATGGTTGATAGTTCTAGCAGACAATTTTCGTGGACACCTGATATGAGTAGCATAGCTCTTACTTGCACGTTGCAGGTCACGCGTGGTGGGAAGGGCGATCCATTCAAGGAGGAGAACCTAAGTAAGCGGTGTCCAAATTGCAAGAGTGGCGCCCGACAATGCGGAGGCAAGCTTTGACAACCTCAGTGCGAACCTCGTGACCACCAACGACTGAAGGTGCACTTGCAATGGTGGCGTCAAAGATATGTCAAGGTATGTGAACTAGCCGACCACCCTTCACTGCGGGCTTCTCAAGAAGAAATTACAGTCTTGATCGATTTGCCCGATCGATTATCTGAGCATATTCGAGTTAGTTATTTCATATTTGGTCACCTTACTAATCTCTTTAGGATTATACATAAGTTCACTATTTCGCACGTTCGTTTGATGTGTTAGTCGTTCCCGGAGGATGAAGAGTTCTTGAACAAAAATATCCTGAATTCTTAGCGATGTATAAGCTATTCGGCGGTGGTGTGATGCCCGGTTGGCGCAGAAGACGCAGGCGGGTCTAGCTGGATGGGTAGAGATCGACACAATCTTCTTTGATCGGCAAGTTCAAGAGGGCGTTCAACTACCACCGAAGGTGGGCTTGCTCCTAACTATGCAAGTCTTGATGACGGCGATGATGGCGATTTAGTATCACCTCCACCTCGATGTTCAATCACTTCCACGACGGGCCGTCAAGAAACAACGCAAGAGAACGTTCAACTAACACTAGAGGCGGGCTAGCTCCGATCGTACAAGCGATGATGACGCCGATGATGACGATTTCAGTATCACCTCCACCCCGACGTTCAAGCACTTCCACCAAAAGATGACTTTTATCTTTGTCACCATGCCCTATCTGAAGACTACGATCGAAGGATGTACGGTTTTGTGAGTTATGTTGTATCCCGCTTTATCAATTACGTAAGCCATGTTGTATTTTATTGAATGATACTATGATTTGTTGTCAAGTTTGTAGCACAATCAGAAGGATAATGGCGAACTATTTAAATGTGATTTTTTCCTAAAAAATCAAGCGACAAATAATTTTGTAAAACACCTCATTAATTACGATCGATAAATAGGAATTTTTCTAAATTTATTGACCCTACTTTGAAATATGCAATCCTTACAACCGTTAAACTGACACCGACTTTTCATGTAGGGTACAAGTATATTCTTGCAATTTTTTGAGTATTGCTATTTGAATTAAAAAAATACAAACATTATACAAAAAAAACTGAACGACTAATCACATATATAAATTATCACCGACAAATTTGCCACACAAATTTATTATTCCGACAACGATCTTTGTAAATTTCGCCGCCCGATTGGCCTAACAGGTATTATTTTTATCATATATTTTTTGGCGTATTAGTGCTGTGAATATGATATTTTTTAAATAGTATTTTTTTTTCTAAAAGAGTGTTAACTGTTATTATTACGGCGGTCTTTGAATAAACGGACATCTGCGCCTCTCATTTGCGATCATCGATTCGGCCATCGGAAGGTTGATCCAACGGTACGACATCCCGATTTTGGCTCCAATTTTAAAGAGCATAATTTTCATGAGTTTCAAAAACTTTTAGTGGCATGTAAAAAAATTCCAAATGCATTTGCCTCCAAATTAGACTTCAAAATAACTTTCGCATCTTCAAAAATTGAAATTCCAAAATAATAAAAATTAAACATGTATGGAATAAAAAATTTCAAACCATTGTATTTGAAATTTTTCCAAAATTCGAACCCAACTCTAATTTGAATTAATTTGAATTGCGAGCGAATATGTTGGACGCTTGTCGCCGTTCGATTGGCGACAACTTGATGTCGCCGTTCCATTCGGCGATGACTGACATGTCGCCGTTCTATTGGGCGACGACTCACATGTCGCCACACGGTTCGGCGATTACCCGTTTGTCGCCCAACCGCCGGCCGAATACCCGTTTGTCGCCCAACGGTATGGCGATTACACAGATGTCGTCATGCGATTCGGCGATTGAGTATTATTTTTGGGAAAAAAAATTCTCCGTATTAATATCGTAATTTGATTTATAAAATACATTATTTAAAAAAAAGTTCGTCGAAGCTGCGTCAGGCTGCGTCGAAGTCTCTATAGGCGCTCGCCACCCAGACTGCCAGCCTGCCATCCACAATTACTCATCTTTTTCACTCGAATAAAAAACCACCAACCACGGTAATTCAATATGTCATAGCGCCAAGTAATCCTAGATTACAAAAGGGCAACAAGAATTTATCCTTAGCATATCGACAGCGAGCAGGTCCAAGGATTTTAAGGAATACCACCAAACTGCGGTCCATTGAAGCATTGTATCGAACAGGTGGTGCACGAACACATCAACAGCGGTAGCAGAGTCAATGATGGCCGAGATGGAGCAGCAGAAGCCGGCATCGTTGATTCTTTAGCAGGAGCCATCGGGGCATGCACAACCATTGCAACTGACGTTGAGTACAACGAGATCGTTAGAGGGATCCAAGGAGGAGAGGATAAGGAAGAAGAGGGATTATATTGACCGATCATGGAGACGGGGAAGGAAGACGGGCCAGCACAAAAATGTAGACGGCGGCCGCCGGTGATCTATGCATGAGACGCCCATCCAGGCGACCACTACCCTCCGCAGCTCCTGCCGCCACATACCACCACTGATCACCACTGAGCTCCCGTTGACTTGTGCCCGGTCTTCATGAACCCTGCTGCGTTTCCAGCTGCCGCGCTCAAGCCGCAGCTGGACTACGTGAGGCAAACGGCCCCGCTACCTCTAGCCTTCTGCAGCCCTGTCGCTGAAGCTATTTTCGTCGGCGATGACAAGGGCACCGAGGCACGGAGAGGGAGGGCAGGAAGGAGATATGGAAGTGGGGCTAGAGTGGTTCGGGGAACCAGCGATCGAGGAGACGAGGGGAGCCTTACTGCCTAACCCTACGATAATTGATAATTTGTTCTTATTTACTTATGCCATTAATCATTTACCCTATGATGTCTTATTAATATATAGATCTTGGGGCCACATATCAGTAAGACAAATGAGGCAAATGATCAATTGCACCAACAAAAACGGATCAAATGATCAATTCTCCTGCTCGAAAATAGGAGCGGAGGGGTGCGTCGATTCTCGATGTATGGGGTAAACTAATTCTTTTATTAGTTAAAACTAGCAGATTTACCCGTGCAACCGCACGGCTTGATATTGTGATATAGTTGTCTTTGATATAAAACTCTACTTACTCTAATTGAAATACAATTGTTTTTGTTATATAAACTCTAATATCTATATCTGATGAATCTGCACCATTATAAACTGGTCCACCAAAATAATTTGTGAAGATTCTTCTCTTTTTCTTTCAATTAATGTGAGAATTTCTAAGATTTTTATTTTTTAGGATTATCGTGGGATTTAATTTCTTGCTGTTAAAACAAAGGATGTGACTTGAATATCACCCATTATTTTTATTTATATAGATGTATATATGGAATAGTCTTACCGTGTATTAATGTTTTGTTTGGAGCGTAGGCATTCAAAAAAAGAATCATCTTTTGAATTTTTATGATATTTTTACGCGTGTTTCAAACAGCCCAGCTGAAGTCTGTAACATAGAATGATCAGACTTTAGCTGGGTATTATATGAGTATGTTCCAACCCAAAAGGTTATCGATCGGAGTAAGTACGGTTAGTGGTCAGCATCCGTGCGTACTAGCTAGTATCCCTGAAATTAGTCCTGCCGAGGAAAGGAAGGCTATCTGATCATGCATGGCTTCTAATTAAATAAGGCATTTTTCACGTGATCGATATCAAATATGCGTAGGTGCTTTGAACGGGAAACTGGTCTCGGTTGCGTATGTTCATGCAGTTGCTCACCAAATGGCTTGTTTCAACGCTAATCGATCCGCCATTCCGTATTATAATCTCTGAACCTTTTGATTCTTTGAAACAATATCATTCATCATTTCCCACTTAATCTAAAGCAACGCAATGGCACACAAACAATTGCAGATTGGCGAATGCATGCATGACTACTGCATGTAGCTTAGCTAGGTTCCATTTTAACGACGCTGGCAACAGAGAATTTGAGAAATTTCAACCTAGTGCTGGATTTTAAGTAATACCTTGGACTGTACGGCTGAGACCTTTTCTAGCACAGAATTGTACTCCAAATGTTTTGGATAACGGCTCTGAGCCAAAATAAGGTCGTAATTTTTCCGGATTGTTGAGGAAATTTAACTGTTTACTGTAAAATTTCTGTACATATTCCAACACACAGTCTAACTTTGCAAGGTTATATTTGCACTACTGTATTCACGGCTACTTAGTATGTACTACTTCCTCTTTCCATGTTTATGAGACATATTTTTTAATGATCTTGTCCATAAATATAGGACGTATTTCATATTAGAATACAAAATTAGTACGATGTTACTTCTATCCCCTTAATAAATATTCATTTTTACTTTATATTCTCTACATACATGCATTAAGTACAGTTCTTAGTGATAATAACTAAGGATAATCTAGTCTTTTTAAATATTTTCTTGATCTACATATTAAAAAAATATACCTTATAAATTTGTACGGAAGTACTGCTCAACTCGAGGGATCATTCTTCGCAGCCCATAAAAGAGTAGATCGATCGATGCCTCGTGGTCTCATGCATGATGTCATCTCATCCCAAGAATTCCGACCACTTGCCGGCCAGTTGACAAGACCATGCACGTGCATGAGGATGATGCTAGCGTACGATGGGCGACTAGAGAAAACGTCAGATTCCGATTACCAAAGCAGTCACGTCTCAAACGCTCAAATTTTACTGATTAATTGTTAAATGTTGCTTGCAGCATTTTCGCTCTTTTTTTTACTAATGAGTTAGTCAGGTCAGCTTTTGACATTTTCAGGTAGTCAGGTCAGCTTTTGACATTTTCAGGTACAAGTGCCGGTACCACACGTTTGGATTCCTCTATATATACACAAGCGGCCACAGGCTTCATGCTTGTGGAAAGGAGCAAGAGAGAGACTCATTGGTACAAGAGAGAAGAAATAAGAGATCTTGAAAGTGTTTGGTTTGGTTTGGTTTGGCTTAGTGTTTGTGTATTGATAGATCGATGGAGATGTCTGTTTTTAAGGAGTTGCAGAGAGATGCAGAAAAGGTATTTGTTTCATTCCTACAGTTGTTTTTGGTTTGTAATTAAGGAGATTGATGTGTTAATAATTCGATGTTTTTCGAAGAGATAATTCACAATGTTCTTTCGCAACATTAAGGAGCTAGAGAGGCACGGTGGAGTTCTTTCGTTGGGCCTAAAATCGTGTACTGTAAATCGATCTTTTTTTCGTAGTACGTACCATATGGTGTACATCATACAGAGAATAACATTTTAGAGGGATTGTTTTTGCTCTTCCATGTAGAGATGTATTCATCAGTATTGACTCCATCTGAACTACGTAGTAAAGTACTAGTAGTTGTTCTAAGGCAAAGAGTTATCTGAATTCAATAAACTAACTCATGAATGAATTGTCGGGATATTAATTGGCCTGGGACCTTGCCATTACTGGAAGACAAGAGTTCAACGGATTACATTATCTGAATGAAGAAACTTTTCGATACAATTATATATCTGAACCAGTGAAAGGTGTTGATCAAAAGGGCTGTCGATTATAACATAATTCCGTGCTACAGGGAAGTTTCCAGCAATCTACAAGGCAAGCGATAGTTGCAAGAGAGGAGTATGCTACGAGGTCGGCCAAAAGAAGCTTAGCAAATATGGTTGACATTAACAACTACTTATTCCAACACCAACCTCTTGGAAAGGAATACTTCGACTCCGTTCATAGCGCAGGATCTCATCGCCGCCGCGGCGCAGATGACGATCGCGAACCGGCGGCCGAGTTCCTCTCGCTTCGACTAGGAACGACCTTCGTTCCAAGTTCGACCAAGAAAGAGGAGGAGGAGGTAGCAGAAACCAATGTGATGCAAGCGCACACGAGCCGTGGTCATCGAATGATCGAGAGCCACGACGACGACGACGGAGTCATCTTGGCCCTTGGGTTGCGCTGCAACCCCGGCGAGCCAACTAATGCCGGCGCCGCTGACCCGAAGAGGCAGAAGGCCATCAGCATCTTCGGCGAAGACGGGGACAGCGAGGCGAGGCTCCATGAGTCTAGAGGAGGCAACAATACGTTGCCGGCGAAGATGCCAGCTCGGGTAGTTTCCTTCCGAGCGAGATGCAGCGCGGCAACGGTGAGTGCAAGCAAGCAGTGATATTATGTTGTTCAATCAATTCACTTAATTAACAAGTTGCATGCACCACTGAGATGAATTGAACAACAATATGTCTCATTTCGTTTGCAGGTTAATGATGGGTGCCACTGGCGCAAGTACGGGCAGAAAGTGGCGAAAGGGAACCCCTGCCCCCGCGCCTACTACCGCTGCACCGGCGCGCCAGACTGCCCCGTTAGGAAGAAGGTACATACCTACTTGTATTTTGAACAAATTTAGATTACATGTTTTACTTATTTATATATAAAATCAGCGTATATCTACAATCAAACTATCATAAAAAAAACTCTAGTTTGAATTTCAATTCAAACTTGTTTGAACTAGTTAATAAACTAGTTAAACTCAATATCCTAAAAATTATAAAAAAATCGCATACAATACATAGAGGAATATACCTATTTTGAATCATGGTGTCTAGCTCCGTTGTACCCCTAGTAATTACATATATATATACATATATATATGCCTTTTCTGTACTCCTAGAAGTACATACTCCCACTTCTAATATACCACATGAACAAATTAACGTGTTATACTCCTTTATCACTTTCAGTATACTTAAATAATAATTTTAAGATACTACAAAGTGATTTGGTTGGAAAAAAAATCAACAAAGCCTTTTATTTTTGTTATATACCCTTTTCCATATATAAAAAAGAGTATATACACAAATTATACTATAAAAAATGGATTTTGATGAAAAGTTTCATAACTCAGTCCGAAGTATCTTATAACCATTATTAAAGTATATTCTAAAGGATAAAAAGTATAACAATACCATTTAAGCAATATGTTGAAAATGGAAGTACATACTCCTAGGAGCATAGAACCATTTTACTTTTCCGTACTCATGAAATACGTACTCCCACTTCCAATATATATATATATAATTTGTAGAAAGCAGTAAGGAATCTTTCAAAAATTCCCGTGTTCCAGATGCTGCCTTCATTTTTAAGTTTAAAGATTAAGGACAGATCGACATAATTTTCTGACATAATTTTCTCTGAATGTCTTGTCAGATAGTGTACCCATAGCGTAGTTCTGAAGTTAAGTGGTCGATCGTAATGGTATACTAGAAATTCATGCGCTGCGTGACACGCCGCGGGCGCTGCTTTCCACGCGAGAAAATCGACAAAACGCGCGACTGACGCTCCACACACGAGTAAATCGAGAAAGCGCACGAAATGATCTGAAAATAAGATTTTGTTTTTCGCAAAAGGGTTTAAACGTAATGCTAGAAAACCGGAAAAAGGACATAAATGCGATGCATATTTTTCTTTTAAAAAAATAAACGTTTTTTTTCTTACAAAAAGGACCTAAACGTAATTTTAATTTTTCTAAAAAGGACCCGAGCGCTATTCCTAAAAACGCTAAAAGGGCATGGACGTAATATGTAATCTTTTTCGGGGAAAAGGATAAAATTGTAATTTTTTTTCGAAAAAGAACCTATTCGTAATTTTTAAATTTTTGAAAAGGACCCGTTTGCGAAAAAAAATTGGCCGGCTCGGCTCGAGCCGCGAGCCGAGCCAGCCCCTCCCGGCTCAAATCACCCAGGAGGCGGGGATTCTTCAACATGTAGTATAGGTATGATATGTTCACTATGCGTCTATGCATGCAGGTGCAACGGTGTGCACAGGACATGTCCGTCCTGGTCACCAACTACGAGGGCGTCCACAACCACCCCCTCACACCCTACGCCGCCGCGATGGCGTCGGCCATGCTCGCGTCGGCCGGCTCATCATCCGCGCCGCCTCGGGGCGCGGCGAGTGCTGGTACTACGGATGGCGGTGGTGCCAACTCCGTGGCGCCGCGGCCGTCAGGGTCCGTACCGTCGCGGTACCCATGGAGCAGTATTCCCGGTGTGCAGCAGCAGATGACGACGACGACGTCGTCGAGCCAGAACCCAGTGGCCGACATCATGGCGAAGGCGATCGCGGACCCCAAGTTCCGGGCAGCCGTGGTGGCCGCCGTCGCGAGCTACGTCGTCGAACAGGGCGGCGGAAGGGACGGAGAGCTCTTGACCTTGACTCCTCCCTTCTGATCAATGCAATGGCTAGCTAGCATTACGGTGCATATGTGACAGCTAGTACTGATGTGGTGTGTGAATTAAACACGACTCAGATCGCTGGTACTATTAGTTATTTGCTGCCCTCGTAGGATTCATTCCATTTCATTTGTTGATTAGTTCTTTCATTTGTTTCTTATGTTCTGATATTTTCTTGTAACCGATAAAATGTTTTCAACGAGACTTAGTAAATATGAATTGGCACAGGCTGCAAGAGTGTAATTTGTAGACGTTGTACAACTAAATCATTTTTTAGGAGTATATCACACTTTTAAAAAAAAACAAAAATAGTAGATCATTTCGTTTGTGACCTGGGGCCAATCTAACCGAGCATTAAATACAAGTTGGGCCAGGCCAACTGTGGGTCTTACATGGCAAGACCGGGCAAAATGGAAAAGGATTAATTGTTTCCGGGAAAATGTGGAAATTGTTAAGAAATATTAATTCTATGGTTTGTGGGTGAATTCCAATATTACCCTTAAGGCTATAAATATAGCTACAATTGTATAAGAGAATAAATCAATAAAAAGGGAAGAGTTCGACTCATATGTACCGTGTGTTTATCATGGCCATTGTTTTTCTGGTTTCTCGATTGGTGCATTGGGATTGAGCTATGGTAATCGTCTCTATTATTCAACATATTGTCAGCACGGAGCTCTTCAAGGCCAAACGATATTTTCTGCTTGCATCAATCGACTCTGCATCGAATTTTGACTGGCATCAAGTGATAAATCTACACAAGCCGTACTTAAGTTCAAAGCACGTGAGTTAATCTCATCCGAGTAGTTTCTTTAATCCTGTAGATTAATTACTCTTATTACCTAGATTAGTCATTCTTAATTGATGATTAGAAACTGCATTAATCTAATCGGCGCAATTAGGGGGTTTCTGTTACTGTTCACATATCAAGAAAAAAATGAAACACAATGCTCGGCCACATGCCACACCCAAAGCGCGGTTGCACAACTGCGAACGCCGTCGACTGATGTCACGTAACGCTACCACATTGCCACGCCAGAAGTGCGCTAGCCCCGAAGAGTCGGCCTGACGCCGCCGCTGCTCAACCCCTACACACTAGGGGCATGTACAATAATGTCATCTCAGTTTACTCTTAGCATATTCATGTCAATTTTGTTCTATGTGAAAGAGTGAGAAAAGAGAGAGAGAAGAGAGCTAACTCTTATTTAGTAGTACGCATTATATGGAAGTATAGATAGATTAGTTATGTACAAGAGAGAAGAGATAGTTAATACACACTATCTAGAGCCAATATTTAAAAATAGTTACTGTACAAGCTGGCTTTATAAACAGCTGACTTTGTTATTGCATTTGCTCTAATGGATCCAAGCCGCCACCTAGGCCCGCCACGCCAGTCGCCCGAAGCACCGACCGCTCCGCCCTTCGCAATCGTCGCTCAGCCCACGCATGCTCCGCCGCCAAGCCGCGCTGCGCACGTCGCCAAAAACGGTGTGGCGACTAGGGTGTCGTCATGGGCCGGCTGGCCCAAATCCGGGAGCATCATACGCCGATCAACCTTTTTAATTCCGTCCCAAAGGTCGTTTTTTAAGGAGCTATGCAAATTTTGTGAATTGACCAGTGAAGTTTCGGTAAATTGCATTAATATATTGCGACCACAGAAATTTTATATTATGAATGCTAAAGTTTTCAATAATCACAAAAACTAAACAATAAATTTTGAAAATTTATATTAAAATCCTAGAAACTGAATTTTTAGATATATGGGTTTCCGTATTTTACTGAACCTTAGACTTAGTAAACATTGGAAGCTTCGTAACACTAGGTTTATTTTCATAGCAAAATCCCAATTTATGCTAAAATTATTTTCTGTTATTAATTCTGAAAATTGCTCTTATAATTAACAGAAAATTATTAAAAATGCTAGGGAAATTCTAAGAAAATTTAGGTAATTATCTACCAATTAGATATAGACCGATTTTTAATGATTCAAGTATGAGCATGCAATATATTTTTTACCAGTAGTAAAATTCATTTTTGCATGAATATAGGATATGAGACATTGCAAAGATGGAATTTCTTGAGCTCGCCCTGAATGGCAACAATTATCTCACCTGGGCAATGGATGACAAAATCAACTAGACAACTCGATCTCTTAGAGCTGCTATCACCCAGTCCAAAGCTGGTGCTCCTGCTCTTCCTGAAACCACCAAGTGTACGACTCTGCACTTCCTAAGGCGCTATCTCCATACGGACTTGAAGACTAAGTATTTGATAGAGAAAGATATGCTGGAACTATAGAATTCCTTGAAAAAATGCTATAATCAGCAAAAATCCGCTCCTGCCCTGCTACCATAAGCATAGCACGAATGGACCCTCCTACGCTTTCAGGACTTAGAAATCATGGCAGCATACAACTCCACCATGCACAAGTTTATCTCTAAACTACGCTTTTGTAACCAGAAAGATACAGATGTTGAGATTATAGACAAGACATTGTGTACCTCCACCCCAATATGAGGACACTGTAACAACAATACTATCATGCCATGTACCGAAAGTAATCTAAGCTTATCTTCACTTTGCTAGAAGTATAGAAATATGATGAACTCTTGATAAAGAATCATCATATTAGTTCCAATGGAACATAGGCAATGCCCAAAGCATATGCCAATGCTCAACGAGCTAGTAACACCCATGGCCGCGTAATGGGCAAATGGCATCAAGGGGGAAATGGAAGAAAGTTAGAGTCCAAAAGGATAGAGGCAAGCCCTAGAGCAGAGATAAAGGGCAAGGGAAGTTCTTGTAACATCCCATAAAATCCAAAAATATGAAAAATGAAGAGTTTGAAATTTAAAAATGAAATTGAATAAAAATTTCAATTTGAATCAAGATTTTTGTAATAGCCCAAAAATTCAATAAAATAAGAAATTTAATATAAAAAATATTCATATAATTTATTGTTATGTTTTCTGATTTTTCTGAATTAAAGGAATTCTTTTTGCCTTTTCCTATTAAAAGAAATTCAAAAGATCCAAATAGTAAAATGGTAAAAGGTAAAAAGGTAAAAACCTAAAGTCAGTAAAATTCATAAAAATCTCATATAAATCCTAGATACATCCAGTATCCTGTTTTTTCACTTTCTCTGATCTGGAATTAATAAAATAAATTAAAAAGACAAAGTAATCATGAGAAGATAACCACAATCTGGACCCATAAGATTTCTTCAGAATCTATCTTACCTTAAATAGGGTTGAAATTTTAAACATGCTGACATATAAACCTAACTCATACCTGGTAAAAATATCAAGAATTTATCTCTGCATTTGGTAATTTTAGAAATTCAAAAACAGACAATTAGAAAAGCTAGAAAGTGTAATGTCAGAATTTTCATAAATAAAATATCAAATATAAAATCATGAAAATTTTATACAAGTTATATAATAGTAATATAAACCATTTTAAAAAGTTTCATAAAATAATAAATTGATATTAATCCTCAATTAAATAACAATCAAAATCAGTAAAAATCTGTAAAAGTGCATTGTCAGATTTTTAATAATATTTTTACTCATCTATATTGCCTGAAAATTTTACAAAACCATTTAATTTTCCTTTCCAACCCCTGTAAAAATTTTCATAAAATTTAATATCGATCTGTTATCCTAAACCCTGGTTTTACCTCAACCTGTCCAGAGTTTTCTCGCGATTTAACCTAGAGTCTCGCTGCCTTGTGGGCCCGCGAAGACAGCTGTCCCCTTTGCCGACTTTTACTTCTCTCGCTGACAGCTTGGTCCCACTCGTCAGCTTTGTCTTCACCGTTTCTCTCCCGTTTTCTCGCGCCTCTCTCCGTTCTCTCGCCGAGCCAGCACCGCCATTCCGTTTTGTCCTTTCCCCGCCGCAACTCGTCGCTCGAGGTTGCCTGCACGTCGCCCCTGGACACGCCACTGCTGTCTCAGCCGACATGCTCACTCTCCCGCACCAGAACGACCAAGAACACCCGCGCGAGCCGCCGCATTTCTTCCTCCCGTTCAAACCCTGTGCCATCGCCTCAATCGCCTATTTAAGCGTTGCAAACCCGTCGCTGGCACTTGTGCTCTTCCCTGGAACCCGCAAAGCCGAGCAAAACCACCACCACACCGCCAGCCACCCCTTTCTTCTCCAACTCGGCCAAACACCCGAAAAGAGGAAAAACAACCAATCTCGCTCTCCACTGCGCCATTCCTCGAACCATTTCGCCTGAAGCAGCCTCACCACCCCAGGAACCTATCCCCAACATCAATTCGGAGTCTTCTTTCTCGACGAGCCTGCGCGCCGAGCTCCTTCGCCAGCTGCCGCAGCCGCACGGTGAGAACACCTCCCCGATGCTAAATCCTTTGAATGAACACCAAAAATGGGATCTTCGTGACCCACTGATGCTCACCGTGGTGATATTACACCTCGGGAAGCCTTAGTTATGCCGCTTCGCCATCGGACATGTCCGCCGCCGCCCCCCTCACGGTGGCAGGCCAACTCCGCCACCTCCGCCCGAAGCAACACCTCCCCTAGATGCGCGCAAGCACGCTGAGCGTGAAAGTGGAACCCATTCCACTTCTCTGGCCACCCCTCGCCGTCGACGAGCTTCGGTGTTGTCGTCTCTGTCACGGGTCGCTGCCATGTGGGCCAACCCTGTCAGTCTCTTATGCGTGCTAGTGACGCTGACCCCTCGGTCCCACTTGTCAGCCTCTTGCGTCCCGTGAGCTCGCGGTCCTGCGCGTCAGCCGCTCTGCCCGCGCACGTCTCGGCTGCAAGCTGGGCCCGGCCTGTCAGTGCATCGGTCCAGCGCAGCGCAAAAAGGGAAAGCGGGTTTTCAACGTAAAAGCGTACTTTCCGTTTTTAGTAAATTTTCTAATTTTCAGAATTATCAAAATCGAATACATTCAAACTTGAATATCTTTTGAACTAACTGTCTAAATTTTATGAAATAAATTTCTAAATTCATCTAAAATCATGTAGACTCAGAATATGAAAAAATATTATAAAATTAACTCTTTTTGAATATCAGATTCAAATTTAAAGTAAGAATTTGAAATATGTCATTTATAGAATTTTTACAATTTAGCTCCAAATTAGATGAAACAAATTTTGTTAGACTTCATGCTCTGTTAGGAACCTGAATATGCAAAAATACTTAGGGTATACCATGGAAAATATTTAAAGTATTGCATAGGGTGAGAAAATAAACCAATAATAATAATAAATCAGATAATTTCAGAATTCAGAATCTGAAAATCCAAGATAATAAAACATATATAGTGGTCTCTGGAAATGGTAAATAAAGGTAAATAATTCAAGAAAATAAGACTCATTATTACTGGAGTCTAATCGGAAAATATTCATGTAGCATATAAATAAACAATCAACATGATATAATCATATACCCAATCATGTTTGAATTATGCAGTTGCTTTTATTTGGCTCTTACATCTGATTCTTTCATTTTATTGTAAATTGCCATGTTATTATTATACGATGTATAGAACCCGACGAGTCCGGAGTAGTCGACGACGAACAAGAGTTCGACTACGCAGATAATCAACAAGGCAAGCACCCCCCTTTGATCATATTGATCCCGTTTTATAAATGTTTTCATTAAATGTTTTACTGCATACTTTATTTTTATTAAAGTCTGCTATATTATGGGTATTGGTAGATGTACCTGTAGTATTACAGAACTTCCTTGATAAGTATGAAATTGTGATCCTTGAAAACCCTAGAATAACTTAGACAGAAATTGATGTCGATTTGGGTTAATCACACTTAGTGTCGTGCTTAGCCATGCTTAAAGGAATATAAAACTTTGACATTATTAAAAATGTTAGATATGACATTTAATGGGTATGACCATCTCATGGTTGGTATTTTGATCAAAAATGAAAATAAAATTATGATTTTGATGCGGGCAATTATTGGCAATAGCCGGGTGTACAAGGGACTTGTACGTAGTGTAGGTGGAGATTATTGCCCGTGTCGGATTAAGGACCGAACTACGTGTTCGTTAAACCCAAGAATTACCGTACAACCACAAGTGCTGGTATGGGACAGTCTTAACCTATTAAACTGCTTAAAACTAGCTTTGCACATTGGTAGGTCGGAGTAGTACGAGCTTCTTGGATTGGTTGCTTGAGGGCGCCACACCGAGGTGTTGGGAGTCACGTTTGCTGATACAACGGTGAATGCCATAATATTGATATGCTTATTCATTATTGTGCAGTGACTGTGCAAACATTTACACCATAGTACGGGTTTAACGTCATCGGGCTGGTGCAAAGTTAGGGTTAAACAATGTAACGGTTATGTTATGATCTCCTTGCCGACACACCAAAGGAAGTGTGTTCTTGGCCCGCAAAAGGGTTGATCATTACTTGTGGGTAAAGCTGTACAACTCTGCAGAGTGTCAAACTTTTCGGAAAGCCGTTCCTGCGGTTATGGGAGTCTTGGTGCGCCAACACTAGTTAGCTGTTTTTATTTTCATAAAACTGGATTCTACCAGGTGATGGTAGAAGTTGGCTCTTGAAAATGGTCATGAAACCCAGGTATTTGAAATTTGTTTATGCTTATATCTTATTACCTTCAGTATTAAATTGCTTTTACTTAGATTCCATTTTGCAATCTACTATTATGTATTTACATTTCAAATTAGCTTTGTGCAAAACAACCATGAGCCTTTCCTTGAATTGGCCTGCATGTATGTTAGGTTTTGCAAAAGTCTTGCGAGTACGTAAGTACTTAATTTGCCTATGTTGATGTTTTTAGGTGAAGAAACAGATTTCCCCGACGATACATTTTATGACGCAGGATTCGGGGATGTGAACGATGAGTTCTACTAGGGTTCTCCTTGTCAGTTGCCTGTGGGGATGTTGGGTTAAAGGCATACTACAAGAAAAATGTCTCCACTGATATGTCTTTACTTTTGGTATTGTAAGAATATTATGTACTATGCTTCCGCGGTAATAATAAAGTTTGTGTATGACTGTGATATTAATTTGTATTTGTGCGTACTAGCCATTGATCATGGGACTAGTATTGTATGCACATCGTATCCATTTTTGTATTAATTATAAAAAATTAGGGCCTTACAATTTTGATTTTAAACAATATCTTTTCCTCTTTTCTTTCATTCTAAATTTTAAAGAAAAGAGATATTCCAATATTGAAACTATTTCTTCCAAAACAAACAAATTATAAAAGGAATTTATGATGTGATCGTTAATTTGGATTTTAATTTCATGAGTTATCTAAATTATTGGTTTATCTTGAGTTTTTATTCTAAAAGAAAAGTTATATATATTGAAACGGTAAATGGTAAAAATAGAAAGGATAAAAATCCAAAACCAATAAATTTGTAAAAATCTTAGATAAATCCTAAATCCATTCAGGATCTAGAATGTGCAATTTTCACTATTCTGGATTCATAAATCAATCAAAAGACAAATGTAGTTATGACTAAATACTCTGAACCGACAGTGTAAGAATTATTTAGAAATCACTCGATCTTA
The DNA here is from genome assembly GCA_036346275.1 of Otatea glauca. NCBI lineage: Eukaryota > Viridiplantae > Streptophyta > Magnoliopsida > Poales > Poaceae > Otatea > Otatea glauca. Next base: position 55,958 of record JAYEVK010000410.1, read on the forward strand.
AACAGAGTTAAAATTTTAAAATTGCTGACATACTTGTCTTATCTATTCCTGGTAAAAATATCAAGAGTTTATCCCATTATTTAATAATTTTAAAAATTCAGAAACAGAGAGATTGAAAAACTGAAAATGGTAATTTCAGAATTATTAAAATTAAAATATACAATATAAAAATATGAAAATTTTATATCATATCAATAATTACATTACAGATCTTTAAAAAAAATTCATAAAATAATAATCTCATTTTGATCTTTAATTAAATCAAAATCAAAATCATCAGAAATTACTATCTGTGCATTGTCAGATTTCTATCAATATTTTGTAAATAATTTTTATATAAAAATTTTACTATACATTTATATCCTTCTTTCCAACCTTTGAAAAAATCCACTTAAAATATTGAGTTGGTTTCATGACCTAAACCAATGAATCTATCCTATGTTGTCCAGAGTTTTCGGCAAACTTCTCCTCTTTTCTCTCTCTGACATGTGGGCCCATCCTTGTACTCGGCCCCACGAGCCAGACCGAAACACCTTTCCCTCACGGTCGTTGCTAGCTGCGTCCCCACCTATCAGCTAGCACCGCACCTCCCATTTTCTCTTCTTCTGCTCGCTCCCTCTGATCTTTTCTCGCGCGCCATTCCCCGACCAAGCCGCCTCCTTGACTCCGCTCAAACCCTGCAATCCACCGACTCAACTAGCTATAAAAGCCATCGCAGGGGCAAAGCAACAACTTAACACCGCTAAGCTTCGCTCAATTGCACCCGAGTTTACCCAAAACCATCGTGTTGGCCAAGCAATGGAGAAGTAGGGTGAGAACTCGGACCAAGCCACCGGTGAACCATTCCATAATTAATCAAGACTGGAGTTTTCCTTGATGCCCAGTGCTCATCCCCCGCCTCAGTGGAAGATCATCTCCTCCGTTGATCTGCCACGCCGTGCTGCTCCCTCCGCCGTTACCCACGCTCGGTGAGAACCCCATTCTGACACTCATTTCTTTGAGTAAGTGGCGAAATCGGATTCTAGTAGCACGGAGATGCGGGTATAAGCCTTAGCTTTCATTGAATAGCCGCGAAACTCGAGCTTACTTCATCAGCCATGGCCGTCGCGGCGGGTCCACGGTGGTGACCCTCTTTCTGGCCATCTCCTACCACCGCGTAACTACCCCCGTGTGCGCGCAAGCATGCTGAGTCTCTAGGTGTAACTCATTCCTCCCCTCCGGTGGCGATTCGTCGCCGGCGAGCCTCAGTCATGGCCGTCGCCGCTGGCTCACGGTGGCGACCCACCTCCCGGCCACATCCGGCCAAGCCAGCACCACCCTTACATGCGCACGGATGCCCTAATGCTCTCTATGGAATTCATTCATCCGCTCCGGTCACCCTTCGCCGGCGGCGAGCTTTAGCGCCGCTTCTCTGTTTCGGGTCACCGACAAATGGGCCCCGCTTGTCAGCCCTCGGTGTCGCACCAGTCTCTACCGAGCGGACCCTGCGCGTCAGACGCATAGGGCAGCCAGCCTCTGCCAATCAGGTCCCTCCGGTCAGTCTCACGCACCGCTCAGTCGCACGGTCCCACACATCAGGCACTCTCGCGTGCAGCTTCTATCATCCGGGATCAGCATGTCAGTGCCTCGGCTCAGCGCCAGCCCAAAAAAAGAAAGCGTCTTTTGATTCCGAAAGCATACTTTTCCTTTTTGGTAAATATCCGAATTTCAGTATTTTTCCAAACCGCAATGCATTCAAATACTTATAACTTTAAGCCATAAATCCAAATTAAATGAAATAAATTTCTATATTCATGTAAAATCGAGTAACTTCATAATATACAAAAATATTTTGGGAATGAACTAAATCTAAATTTTAAATTCAATTTCAAGAAAGGGATTAAAAGAATGCCATTTGTAGAATTTCTACAAATAAATTCCAATTTGAATGAAACAAATTTTGTTAAAAACATTAAATCCTCAGGAACCTAAATATGCAAAATTATTTAGATTATTGACTTGATTTACATCATTTTCTAAAGAAAGTTGTTTCCAATGCATTGAATATTCAAATATGAATATCATTTGCAAAAATGATTCAGATCATGTCAAACCAGTTTTTATGTGTTTAAAAATAATTAATCTACCTATATATGCAAAAACATTCATAATTGAATTTAGTTTGAATTAAATTTGAAAATAGATTATTTTCCAACACATAGAAGTTAAAGTAAATATAACTTAAAACATACAAGTTCAAATAATGGTAAAATGATTCCTAGATCATTAATAAAACCATAATACCCCTGTTATGCAAGAATACCTCATGTTTGTGAATATTTGAATTAAGTACATATTAAATCTTAATGTTCACTTATATGAAAAACATCTCGGATAAAAGTAAAATAATTTGAAACCAACTTTGAAACACTCTTAATGATGTCCCATGCTAATGCCAGAAAAATGAATAAATAATCATGTAAGAGTCAGTCGCAAACTAAGAACTTAGACTGAACCTTTATCGTGTAAACTATAAAACTAATTAAGCATTTCCAACAGCTCGTAGAATATCTCGTTTTAATGCAAATTTTATGAAAATAAGTTTAGAAATGATATTTAAAATATGTACTACCATAATCTAGAAAAATATTCTTATTGCAACTTACTTTGCATCTAAATCCGGCTAGTCCAATACCCTTAGATAATATGGTCATTGTAACTTTTCATATCATATAAGCTTTTTCAACAATGAATATAATGTCTCGTCTAAACACTAAAATGTATGAAATCAATTTAAGAATGTTCTTCAAAGTATATGCTATTCTATCCTAAAGAAATAATCTTATTTCATAATGTTTTGCATATAAATCCTATTAGCCAAATAACCTTGAGTAATATGTTTTATGGACTCAATTATATAAACAAGCAAACTCTGTAATAATGAACAAATATGTAATTTGTGTCATCAGAATCTTCTTAAAAACTGCAAATATATATAACCAGTAACCTAGCTTAACAGATCCATCATATTCGAAACCACTTATTATGTAAAATCAATTAAAAAGGATTAAGTGCTATTCATTTATAGCTTTTGGCTTAATTGTCAAATGTGTTAATTCTATTAATCCAAATAATTTTAAAATCTATAATTCGAAGTTATAAATGCAAAAATTCATAATTTTAGCCTCTCAAATTCGTAAATCAAGAATAGATAATCTATAAAATAAATCATACTTTGTTATCAGAAAAACCTTAACTTTTGAATGCTTATTTATTGGAAAACAATATGTGGAATCATGCAACTTAAACCCTAAAATATTCCTGTTTTCTGCAGCGAATCTTTATTTGATTTTCTGTCTGTTTTCTTTTTGCCCTTATTAAAGTTGGATATTTGCTATTTTTCCGATTGAACGACGTGTAGAATCTGACGTTGCTATCTCCGTCATTGCCTCCGTCAACCGTGGATTCGTCTTTGTCATAAGCAATAAATAAACAAGGCAAGCACCCCCTTTGATCATATTGATCCCAGTTTTATAAATATTTTCATTAAATGTTTTACTGCATACTTTATTTTATTAAAGTCTGCTATATGACGGGTATTGATAGTTGTACTAGTAGCTACATAGAACTTCCTTGATAAGTATGAAATTGTGAACCTTGATAACCCTAGAATAGCCTAGACAATAATTAATGTCAATTTGGGTTACTCACACTTAGTGTCAAGCTTAGCCATGCTTAAAGCAACCTAAAACTGTGACATGATTAAAAATGTTGGATATGACATTTGTTGGGTATGACCATTTTTATGGTTGGTATTTTGGTTGGAAAATGAAAATAAAACTATGGTTTAGATGCGGGCAATTATTGGCAATAGCCGGGAGTGCATGTCTTTGCACGTAGTGTAGGGGAGATTATTGCCCGTGTCGAGTTAAGGACCGAACTATGGGTTGTTTTCAGGCCAAGAATTACCGTACAACCATAAGTGCTGGTATGGAATAGCCTTAAACCGATTAAGTTATCTAGTTTAACTCTGCACTTTGGAAGGCTGGAGTAGTATGAGCTGTTTCTTAATGAATTGCTCGAAGGACGTACGTCCACACCGAGGTGATCATGGATCAAACGTTTACCGATACACGGTGTGTAGCGTACTACTGGGAAGTTCCATCATTTCTATGCTCTGAGTTCTTCTACCATAGTATGTGTTTAACGTCCCGGAGCTGGTGCAAAGTTAACCTAGGTAATGTAAAGGTTTTCGTCATGAACATTCTGGCCACTACGCCAAAGGTGTGTGAACTATGCGGCAAAAGGAAAAGATCATGACTTGTGGGTAAAGATGTACACCTCTACAGAGTGTAAAACTAATCGATTAGCCGTACCCACGGTTATGGGAACTTGGTAAAGTCATCAAATAGTTAGTTGTTTTTATTTTCATAAAATCTGGTTTCTACCGTGTGTCAGTGGGAATGGTTTGTGGATATGGTCAGGGTACCCAGGTTCGTGATTTCACTTACTCGTACTTTACATACTGTTATTTCAGTATTAAACTGCTTTTACTTAAGATTTGTTTTGCAATCTACTATTCTGTATTTACATTTCAAATTGGCTTTATGCAAACTAACCATACTAGCCTTTCCTTTGAAATGGCTTGCATATATCATAGGTTTTGCAAAAGTCTTGCAGAGTACGAAAATACTCACCCTTGCTTAATTGTTGTTTTTAGGTGAAGAATCACATTAGTCCGATGAAACATATTTGACGCAGGATTCGAGAATGTTAACGATGAAGCTTTTCTAGGGATTATGCCTTGTCAGTTGCCTGAGGGTTGGATGGGCACACTACAAGAATTTTAATCCTTTCCACTGCACTTCACTCTGTATTGTAAGATTTTATTGTATAGATTACTATTATCATTTGTAATAAAGAGTATGGATGTGATATCAATTGTTGTAAATATGCGTGCTAGCCACTGATCATGGGACTAGTACTGTATGCACATGAGATTTCCATTTTTGCATTTATTTGAAAATAGGGGTCACTACAGTTCTAGAAGTTAGACTCAGCCAACAAGACTACCTATCCTCCACACGACCTTGTTTTAGGTGTGGATGCACCGACCATTAGTCGCACAACTGCTGCACCTCGAATCATCCGGTGGACCCCTATATGGAATCCATTGGTCGAGTCAAAAAGACCCAGGGGAACAAGGTTGAGGCACATTTCACCGCTCAATATGCTATTGACAAGGACGCCGAGAAGAATGATGATATGGTTCTTGATCCCACGGAAGAAGACCTAAACTCCCATAGGTTAAGACGATCTTCATAGGGTTGAGCCTAAGGAGTTCTAGAAGGACACCTATGACTTATATGGAGACCTACAGTAGTCTCCTAAAAACTCTTTCATTTTGCTAGTCGATGCCACATTTTCTTTATAAGTCTCCTTATCTGTTTAGTTTTAGTTCATGAATGAACATTGGTCTACGCTACTGTTGAGTGATTATCATTTAAGTTGAATAAATTGATATTTTTCAAGATATTTGATTCATTCATTTATTGAGTTATGATTGTTCTATAATTTTACAATATGCTCCTGAAGTAACAATTGTAATAATGCTAAATCATTCTTGAATTATAGAACATTGTATAATCCAATGGCAGAGGAAGAAATATGTCTTATAGATAGTTGCATCACAAATTCAATCCTTAGAAAAACTAAATATTTTATACTTTGACTAAGAAAATTGAAAATATTATGACAATCGCTGGAAGCGATGCCCTTATTGTTGATACTGGAAGAGCTATCATTGTTTTCTCTATAGGTACTCATATAATAACAGAGGATGTTGTCTTGTATCTAGAATCCAATCATACTCTATTAAGCTTCAAAGACATTCTTTTGAATGGTTTTTATATGGAGATAGAAAATAAGGATGGTACATAATACCTACTCGTGACTAAGTTCAACCGGTGCAATAAACGCCTGAATGAAAAACTTCCATCCTTCTTCTCGGAATTATACTGTACATATATCAATCCTGAAGAATATGTTGCAATGAAAATAATACTTAAAAACCCATAGATATTTAAGATCTGGCATAATAGACTAGGTCATCCTAGGTCTAATATGATAAGAAAAATCATTAATAATTATGTTGGCCATAATATAAAATATATACACTTCCCTAAACCTAAAGACTTCTTATACCCTGCTTGTACTAAATAGAAGATTATAATTATATCCTCTATAATGAAAATTAGGGAAGAATCACTAAATTTCCTTGAGAGAATTCAAGGTAATATTTGTGGACCTATCCAACCCCTGTAGATACTTTATGGTACTGATAAATGCTTCTACTAGATGGTCTCATATATTCCTCTTATCTACTCGAAACCATGTTTTTGCTAAATTAATTATCTAAATTATTAAATTAAGAGCCTCCTTTCTAGATGAAAGGATTGATGAGTATTGTATGGCTCTAGGCATTAATGTAGAACATTCAGTACCTTATGTCCGCACACAAAATAGCCTTACAGAGTCATTAATTAAAAGAATAAAACTTATTGCTATGCCACTGTTGCAACATTGTAGGTTTTCCACCAGTTGTTGGGACCACGTAGTGCTGCACACTGCTACATTAATTTAACTCTGACCAATGGCATAACATAGCATTTCCCCTTTGCAGTTAATGTGTGGGAAAGAACCAATGCGTGTTGTATATTGCCAATTTTATCACCACAGCGTACATCCATGGGCCCTCACCGGAAGTTGGGGATCTATATAGGGTATGAATCTTTATGAATTATTAAATACATTGTGCCATGACAGTGGATATTTATACGTCTTGGTACGCTGATTGTATCTTTGATGAGGACAATTTCCCAATATTAGGGAGGAAATATACCACACTGAAAAATGCTATGAAATAGATTGGGATGTCATGGGCATTCAGTCCTTAGACCCACATACTAAAGAATCCAAACTTAAAGTTTGAAGGATAATAAATTTGTAACAAATAGCTAATAACCTGCTAAATGCATTTACTGATCATAATGGAGCGACAAAATCTCATAAACCTACAGTAAACATACCGAAAAAGTGGGGATACTCCCAAAAGGATGTTTAATCCACTCTTACCCCTCATGAGTAGCAGAGAACCATACAAGACAAATCACTCCCCAAGACAATGGAAATGGTTCAACTTGATGTTGAGAAAAATACCTGAAGTGAGCTATTGTGAGTATGGTAAACCCAATGAACATTTGCGGCCACAATCTAACGCTGGGAAGTCGAAACACCCTGCTGGTGAGATACAAAGCGAGCCTTGTAGCACAAAGGTTTACACAGAGACCCAACATCGATTACAATGAAATGTACTCTCCAGTAATGTGTGGAATAACTTTCTGATACTTAATATCAATGGCAACTGATATGAACTTGACAATGTAATTGATGGATGTAGTGATCGCATATTTATATGGGTAATTGGATACAGATATTTATATGAGAGTCTCTGAAGGAGTTAAAATTTGGGGTCCTAATAAAACCAATTGCAACATGTATAGTATCAAACTGCAGATGTCGTCATACGGGTTTAAACATTCAGGGAGAATGTGGTACAACTGATATAATGAGTTCCTCCTAAAGAAGAGATACTCTAATAATAATGATTATCCCTGTATGTTCATAAAATAAGTCATAGAATGGATTCTACATCATATCATTCTATGTCTATGATCTAAATATCATCAGAACCATGGAGGACATAAGGGAAGCTAGTTCTTACCTTACAACAGAGTTTGAGATGAAAGATTTGGGTAAAACCAAATATTGCTTAAACCTGTAGCTAGGGCATTTTTTCAAAAGAATTTTTATATACCAAGAAGGTATTGAAAAAATTCAACATGGATAAATCTCATCCTTTAAAAACCCCATGGTAGTCAAATCCCTTGATGTGGATAAAGACTCATTCATACTAAGGATGGAAAATAAGGAGGTTTATGGACGGCTTAAGTAAGCGAAGAAGGCGGTCGTCAGGATTTGAATGGAATGCAAGATTGCGGCGATGGCGGCACTTGAGGCAGTTCGGTGGAGCTCGGCTAGAGGAAGAGTGGAGGTGCGGGAGTGCTGGCCGAATTGTTCAGTAGCTCACTGGTGTTGCTTGATTTTGGTTCTACCTCTTGCTCTGGTGGGCATGATCTGCGCAAAGCCGTGTTGGTATTAGTGAGGCACGGTGCGGAGGCTGGTGCTCAGGTTAGAAGTGGCACCGAGCACGAGCAAGGAAGCAGAAGCAAGGCTCGGTGAGCTTATATAGAAGTGGGGTAGGGGCTTGGCGACATTGCCGCAAGGTGACCTCGGCGACAGGGAGGAATGGGGCATGGCTGTCATGACGGATGATGTGATGGGCAACAATTGCACCGCAAAATTTGGTTCATATCACACGGTTCTCAATTGGCTCGAGTTGGCACTGCCTTTTTAGCCGGAAGAGGTGAGCTTCAGTGTCTGGCCCGTAGGTAAGGTCGGCGACAGGGGGAGATGGGTGCGGCATGGCTTCTTCTCCGTGGAATTCAAGCGCACACGCAAGGTAGGCGGGGCAGCAATGAGTTGACAGGAAGTCCACAGGCGACATGGGCAGAGGGGCAACTGGCCAGGCTCAAGTTTCACGGAAGCGTGATCATGCCGTGGAGGAGGAAGCGTGGGCCAGAGCTGTCGCGGCCAGGGATTGGCGAAGCTTGGCGGTGGTCTTGGCACGAAGCTGCCGAAGTCCTGCCTCGGCGAGGTTTCGGCCGAAAAGAGACTGTCATGGCAAGACTTGGGCAGAGGGCCGGCAGTCGCTTGACGCAGCGCTGGGAGGGGTTGGCTGACGGGGCCTACCCAGCCGCTGCCACGACAGAAAAAGACTGGCAGAATCGCTGCCGTGGCGAGGCTTCGGCAGAGGCATCGGGCGAGCGTGCGCGAAGGCAAGGAAGAAGGGGAGAAGGGCCACTGGCCAGTGGGACCAGATGTTGCTGTGGCTGCTAGCGGGCCAGGGAAGTCAGCGAGATGCCCAGGGCTGACCAGGAGGGGCCCACAAGGTAGGGGGTTAAGAAAAGAAATGGGAAAAGGTTTTTCTGATTTCTAGACGGCAATGCAGTATCGGACTTAATTGAGCATACAAAATGAGGTGAAGATTTCTAAAACTTTTTGGTTAGAAACCTTATGAAATATTGATGTTTCCTTCAAAATTCAGCTTGAGATCAAACTAGAGGAATTTTATAAAATTCTGACAAGGGGAAGATGAAGAAGAATCGCTGCATTGGATCTCTTTTCTCAAATCTCATATCCCCAGCTGTTCAAAAGAGGGACTTAGCACAAGGAAATAGTTTGATAGGCAAAAGCAAAACCAGATCACTTGGAGCAAAAGACACTCAATCTATATCTTTTTCTAACTATATCTTCCAGTTCAAACGGACCATATCTTTACCTATCTATATTCTTCAGTTCGTTGCAAACCTTGAATCTATTCTTTGTCAAAACTTCCTTTGTACATCTGCTCTTCAGATTAGAATTTACTCGCTTTCATATCCACATATTCTTGGACAAACATTCCCTGAAAATCATTTTAGTCAGGAGTCTGCCTATGTATGACGGACCAAAAGTTTTGGTCCGGCATACATGCAATTTTTCTCTCCTCTGAATCGGACCAAAGATATCCTAGGTTTTCTATTCTCAGCAGACCAAAAGATTTGGTCCGGCATTCTTTTTCCTGTATAAGTGTTGGCCGGACTAAATCTCTTATGTACCTTTTGGATCGAAACCTAAAATAAGTATTCTCTATCTTCAAAAGAAGTTTTCACTCAGGAAATGGACAAAATATTTGTGTTTAAATCCGTTGCTAGATTGAAAAGCCAGGATAAATCTTATCTGTTTGAAAAAGGTTCTTGGCACATATCTTCTCTAAAGTCCATGCATTACGGACCAAAATTTTTGGTCCGAAATACATATGTCTTCTCGCCAGAACCTATCTTCTCTTAAGTCCATGCATTACGGACCAAAAATTTGGTCCGAAGTACATGTGTCTATTTGCCTGGAAAATCTGTGGCTTCGTCCATGTATGACGGACCAAAATTTTGGTCCGGCGTACATAAGTCTCTATGTCTAAGCAAAATCTTTTGAAAGTCATGTAACGGACCAAACCTCTTAGTCGATACTCATATATATCTCTCCATTGTATGCCAGACCATCTTCTTGATCAACCCATGTACTGCGGACCAAAATATTTGGTCCGTCGTGAACTCGGAAATTTGGTCCGTCATACACATACCCAGTATCGCTAAGCACTGATACATAGTCCGTTGTACATGTGTTTTTCTGTTGTTTCTGATATCTGACACGTCCAACGGCTACTGTAGGAGGTGTAACGGCTATATTCACTCAAAATGGCTATATAAGCATTTCCTAAGCCATCTACCTGTGAAATACATGAACTCCTTACATTTTGGTATTAACATATAGCTCTCATTCTCAAAAAGGATTCTGTGCTTCATTTTCACACAAAATCTTCATACTTCCTTAAGTGTGTAAGCTCCAAGTCAGTGTCTAGTTTTGTGATTTGCATAGTGAACCAAGAGACAGAACTTGTGCGAGGTTTATTACTCTTGGATCTTGGTGATCCTAGACGACTTGGAGGAAGTAAAAGCAGTGTGACTGTCCAAAGGTGTTTGTAGAAGGCAAGCTGTGTTTTGTGAGAGGTTTGGAACTCACCTCACTGGAGAAGTGAAAGAGTTACCTGAAGTGAACACCAGAGCTACTGCGACTAGCTTTGGAGAAGCTGAACTTCAAGAGAAGTGCTTCAACGTGGATTAGGAGTGCAGCTCTGAACCACGGGATAAATCTTTGTCTTTCCTGTATCATTTCTTTTATTGCTTTCGCTGTATTTGTTTGTTGCTTGAAATCTGCTTTACTCTTGCTATAAGTTACTCTCGTTAAAATAAGTTAGTAAATTAAAATTGCCAGAATTTGTAAAATTGCCTATTCACCCCCCCTCTAGGCCATATCGATCCTTCAGCGGAGTCGTTTGATCTTCCTTCCTCCGGGTATATAAGGGCACCGCCGCTTGCTTGGATAGCTACCCCCAGCCTAGAATACTTTTCGATCCGTCAATGGCTTCGACGCCTCCGCTGATCTTTGGCTTCGGTGATGATGACGAGGTGGAAGAGGAGGATCATTTGGCCGAGCTTTGGGCTGAGTACGATCAGGCGATGGCCGAACTCTCGGAGGAGGAGGAGGTCGTGGCCCGTGACATTGCTACGATCGACGCACTGCTCGAGGTTGCTCCGAGGCTCTTCGAGGTGAGGAGCGCCCTCTTAGAGACAATGGCGCGCGCGCGCCGGTAGCCGTCAGTGCGGATGCACTGATGCAATCAGAAATTCGTGATATAATACTTGGTGCTGAAATAGCTCCTCGTATTTCACGTAGCGTCGTGTAGTGTTTGAGCCTGTCGGCCACCTCTTGTAGCATTGTTGTCGGGACCGGATTTCCAAATCCGAACCCTCTGTGTATAACCTGTGCTAGTCCAGGAAAGCTAGCACACACAGTGAAAACAGTGATGACAACACATCCATATCACGAATCAAATAATATTAATTAAGCAAAAGAATATTAGCCTTATGGCCAATTATTACAAATAAGAAGCATCATAGCTTGAGTTCAATAAGAAACATAAAAGCGAGATAATGCGACAAAGTAAGTAAGTAAGCCCATCCATTTGCCCAACGGGCAATCGATGGGTTCGCGTCCTAGCATTCGGATCGCCTTCATCATAACCACAAGCGTAGAAATCGTAGTCACCTTCCGCCTCGCGAACTCTTACGTGGAAAGTTGGGGATGTTGCAAGGGTGAGCACGAGAATGTACTCATAAGTCTTGGAAACATAATGCATGATAACTATATGCAAGGCTAAGCAATTGAAGGCATAATATGGCTCTTTTAGCATAAAGCAAAGTTTAATCGTAAATACCAATAGTAATTTCATAAAGCATCATTTGAACAAAATGTAATAGCATAGTAATTGAATTTGATATAACAATTAAAGCGAGTTCCATCTACAGTGGCTCCATCCGCCAAACCATAACCCAAGAGTTCCATACGCTCTCGGATTCCCAAACCATCATTTTCCTTTGAAACAAAACCATAAAATCTACAATGTGCAAGCGTACCTACTTTGCCCTTGGCTGTGGGACACGGCTACTTAAGTAGTTTTAACTCTGCGAGTGTGTGCACTTTACCCACAAGACATGATCGACTCTTGTTGCCATGCACTAACACACTTCCTTTGGTGTGTCGGCAGAGAGATCATGACAAGGCCTTTACAATGCACAACCCCACTATTAACCTCGCCGCGCTAAGATTTCACATTTGTTAGGGTTCTAGGCGCGATCTGAAGCCCCTCTTGCGCTGCCAACATCCGCACTCACCAATGGCGAAGCTAATAATGAGACGCACAAATTATTTAGCCAGGTCGTACCCATATAGACTTGTGGTTGTACGGTAGTGCTCGGTCCATGGTAACACACGCTTCGGTCCTTCATTAACTAGGGCGGAACATTCACATACCAAGGTCTCGTGCTTTCTGCACCCGCCAAACATCCATCCGCCCCGGTCTAAACCATTTCAACTTTATTTTACTTAAACCACAGCAGCAACACCAATTGCCGCACTTTCACAAATAAGTTTAAACAACATTTGAAATGATTCCCATATTGGCACAATCTTAAAGCGCTTAAATTGGACTAAGCAATTCTACTGTTCCATGCTAATCTCTGGATATCACCAAATAAAATAGCTAGTATATATATCATCTAGGTGTCAAAGGTTCGACATGATCAATACCAATGAGGGTATAACAATTTCTGGTATTTAACTATATTCTAAAACTATGTTTAAAGTACATTGCATAAAGTAAGCATGCATAATTTAAAACAATATAGGCATTTTGTAAAATTTGGGATCAATATGTTCAAGGAAGACTTGCCTTCGCTGCCTCTTGCTGGTTCTACCTCTGAATGCTGATTCGACTGATCTTCGACTGCGTTGTTTACACGCGAAACGAGGCAAATAAATAAAACAAATTCAAATAAAATTCAAAAATTGAAAATAATGGTTCTGGAAGATAGATCTTGAATTTAGATGAATTTAGAAATTTGAATCACTGGAATCGGAGCTCGAACGAAGGAGAACGGGCTCTGGAAGATTCCCGATCGTAAAATCGTAAAAAGCAGAGGTCGACACGTGGCGGTCGCGATTGGCTGGAATTTTGGGTTTTACGGAAAATCGAGAAAAAAAAAAAAGCCGCACGACACGTGGGGCCCACATGTCGCTGGCTCGGTCCACAGTGACCCAGAGCACCGAGGCGGAGAGAAGTCGGCGTGGCGGACCACGCCGAGGTGGCGACCACGCGGCGGGCTAGAGTCGACGTGGCGGCCGACGCACCGCCACGTGAGGCTAGCACACCTGGCGGCCGACGCTGCTGCCACGCGAGACGGTGACGCGTGCGCGCAGGGAGCCGAGGCGGCTGACGACGCGTGAGACGGCAGACGCTGCCCGTCGGGCCGCCCACGCGGCGGCATCGGGCGCGCAGCGGATCGGACGGCTACGCACACGGCGAGGAGATGGCGGCGATGGCGCGGCAAGCAACGGCGTGGCGCGGCACGTCGAGGCGGAGAAGACGCAACGCCGAGGGGAAAACGCGACGAGGCGCCACGGTTAGGGCAAAATAAAGAGGACGACGCGGGAGTTAGCGAGACCAAAACAACGGGCGGAGGCTCACGGGCGGAGCGCGGCGATGAGATGCGGCGCGAGAGAGCGAGCACGGGGCACAAAGAATCTCGGGAAGCGAGATAGAGGGCCAGGTGCGACGGCTTTTATAGACGCGGATCCGAGAAGTCCCGTATGGATCTGGCGTGAGCTTGAAAACGCGGGCGCGGTTGCGCGAAGCAAGGCGGTGGAGTCCGGCTCGAGACGACGGCCGATCGGCGAGCAGTGGGGCCACGCTGTCGTGGCGCTTGGCCTGAAGCGAGCAGTGAAAAATTTGGCCAAGGGCCGGCGAATGGGCGACAAGGAAGGAAAGGAAACGGGTAGGAAGGATTCGCCCGCAAGGATTTCGAAATAAAAAAACATTTTTCGAATTAACAAAATCCGTGAATTGAAATAAAAGCAAATAAATTCAAATAAATATCAAATAAATTCAGAAAAATCTTCAAAATACAGAAAAATTCCTTGCAGCATAATGAACCCAAAGAAAAAGCGAAAATCTAATGTTTGATGGATAGATTAGCCAAATTAAATCCTTTTATAAATAGAAAATTCAAATTAAGCTGAAATTAATTCAAAGAAATTGCAAATGGTGAATTTTGAAATTCAAACATTCTAAAATCTAAATTTTTGGAATGTTACAATTGTAAAGCTTGAGCCTGTCGGCCAGTAATAAAATTTTCCTTCCCTTTGTGACTGTTTGTGTCTTTGTGATGAGCTTGTCTTAGACGTTTCTCCCAACTAACCCGGCCCTCGAGGGTTGGCAGCCGGTGGAAGATCGCTCTTCTCGTGCGCGGGCAGTCGGACGCCTTGCTCGTACTCACAAATGTTTGTCGGGACGCTCCGGGTGCTCGTTTCAACGTAGTAGCTGGACGGTGCTCGTTTTACGTTGTAGCTGGACGGTGCCTTGGTCGGCCGGGACGACCAGATGCCTCTCGGGAGGTTCTGGTGTCCGAGTGCTCGTTTAACGTCGTAGCTAGACACGGCCTTGGTCAGCTGGGACGACCAGATGCCTCTCGGGAGGTTCTGGTGTTCGAGTGCTCGTTTAACATCGTAGATAGACACGGCCTTGGTCGGCTGGGATGACCAGATGCCTCTCGGGAGGTTCTGGTGTCCGAGTGCTCGTTTAACTTCGTTGCTAGACACGGCCTTGGTCGGCGGGGACGACCAGATGCCCCTCAGGAGGTTCTGGTGTCCGAGTGCTCGTTTTACGTCGTAGTTGGACGGTGCTCATTTTACGTCGTAGCTAGACGGGGCCTTGGTCGGCCGGGACGACCAGATGCCTCTCGAGACGTTCTGGTGTTTGAGTGCTCATTTTACGTCGTAGCTGGACGGTGCTCGTTTTATGTCGTAGCTGGACGTTGCTCGTTTTACGTCGTAGCTGGACGGTGCCTTGGCCGGCCGAGACGACCAGATGCCTCTCGGGAGGTTCTGGTGTCCGAGTGCTCGTTTTACGTCGAGCCGGGCGGTGCCGCTTTGTCGTCGAGCCGGACGCTGCTCGATGCCTCTCGGGAGGTTACGGTGTCCGAGTGCTGACGTTTTACGTCGAGGTTCCTGTGTCCGGTGCTCGTTTTCCGTCAGAGTGGACGTTGCCTTGGTCGGCGGGACGACCGGATGCCTCTCGGGAGGTTACGTGTCCGAGTGCTCATTTTACGTCGTAGCTGGACGGTGCTCGTTTTATGTCGTAGCTGGACATTGCTCATTTTACGTCGTACCTGGACGGTGCCTTGGTCGGCCGGGACGACCAGATGCCTCTCGGGAGGTTCTGGTGTCCGAGTGCTTATTTTACGTCGTAGCTGGACGGTGCTCGTTTTACATCGTAGCTGGACGTAGGGCATCCATCCCGAGTCCTCGTCCGTCGAGGGTAGCTGCGAGAGGAATGGTCGCTATCTATCCCACGTGTACGCCCCGTCCGCAGGTGTGGGACCTGGAGGGGGTGAGCAACGCGCGTTTACCCACGTTGGTTTGAACGCCGTGCTCGTGGAGCTAATGACGGGTGGTCCGAGTGGGTCTTGGGAGGTCCCTCCCAAGGGGGACCCTTCCGAGCGAACGGTCCCAGAGTAGGGTGTCCTGGCCCGCTGTGGGGCGACCCATAAAAACATTTCTTTACTCGATCCCGTGTCGGACTCTGGGTCGTCCGCCGACCCAGAGCACAGCTGGCTGTCACCCATTGATGGGCTCCGCGGGAGAGTGTGAAGTATGGTCTCGGACACGAGTTAAGATGATTGTGCCGTCAGTCCAGCCCAACTGGAGGCCCACTGGGGGCTCGCCTCATACTCGCCCCTCGCTCAACTTTTCTGGGGTGGCCTTATGCCCACTTGGTGGAATTGGCCCTTCGAACCCACAGCTTTGGGCTGGGCCCCTGGCGTGAGCCGTCGAGCTCTCTCGCCGTTTTGGAGCCGCAGAGGCCTAGCGGGCGTCTCGCACGCGCCCCGAGGCAACCATCCTGGCCTAAAAGCGGAGACCGAGGGGTCTCAGGACGCAGCGCTTGTTGATACTTGGCCGATCGTAGAGTGGCCACATCACGCGCCTCGTCGAGCTGGTCGATGGCATCCCGTTGCGAGGCGAGCCCCCGAGCCTCATCGAAGGCTTGTATTCTTGGGGCGCCGTATTCCAAGTCGGTTGGCAAGATAGCTTCGGCACCGAACACCATGAAGAACGGTGTAAATCCGGTCACCCGAGTTGGCGTGGTCCGCAGGCTCCAGAGGACGGAGGGTAGCTCGGTCACCCATCGTCCCGCGAATTGCTTCAGTCGACTGAAAATCCGTGGTTTGAGCCCTTGGAGTATCATGCCGTTCGCGCGCTCGACCTGACCGTTAGTCCGCGGATGGGCCACGGCTGCCCAATCGACGCGGACGTTGAAGTCGTCGCAGAACTCGAGGAATTCCGTCCCCGTGAACTGCGTTCCGTTGTCGGTGATGATGGAGTTCGGGACTCCGAATCGAAAGATAATGTCGCGGAAGAAGGTGGCCGCCTGCACCGACGTGATGCTCACGACCGGTTTAGCCTCTATCCATTTGATGAACTTGTCCACCACGACAAGGAGGTGGGTAAAGCCCCCAGGTGCCTTCTTGAAGGGCCCGACCAGATCGAGCTCGACAAAACTTGTCTTTTGTAACTTTTGACAGATTCGTCGCGGGTGAAGAATGCCATCAAGGAGACAAGTGGGAATCCGGAGATGTCGATGAAGACGCGCGAAGACCCCTACCTGGCGCGCCAACTGTCGGCGTTTCGAGCACCAGCAAGTAAATTTGTAAGTCGGAAGGGGCCGCGCATTCCCTCTCCCTGAATGGTTAGACTCGAAACCCCAAGATGTATACTGGTTCGGGCCGAATGTCCCTACTCCAGTTCGTGTGGTGGTGTTGTATTGCCTTGGATGCAGTCGACTGCACCACGTTTACAAGTGAGGGCCGAGGGCTTGTACACGAGAGTGCTCGTTGTCTGTTCGTAAAGACTTAGTGAGAAGAGGATATCTATCTCCGTCTGTGTGTGTGTGCGCGCGTGCCTCTCCTGGAGGGCCCTACCCCCCTTTATACAGGCGGGAGGGGCAGGTTACATCGAGAATTGGGAGAAGGAAGGAAGGGGAAACCTATACTAGGAGCCCTAGTCCCTCGTCTTGGTGATTGGTCGCCGTCCCGCCGCCCACACCGGTTTGTAGGCTTGCCGAGCAGAGCGATTCGCTTCTTCCTTGGCAAGCCGCACCGCCCTCTGGGAACCTGTCAGGTGCTGATGTTGCGAAGCGTAGCCCTGGTGCTACCTCGGGAGGGAGCGCGTCCCCATACTTCGTGTGACTGGGCGATGGGACTAGAGTTTTGACTTGGGCAACCCTTGTGCTGCCTTGGAAAGGGGCTACCTGCCCCGTACGGTCACTTCGAACGATCCTGTCCGTGGGGTACGTGGCCAACAGTCGGCGGAGGCCTGACAAGTGGCCCTTGGTGAAGGTTGCCTCAACTCGGTCGGGGCTCGGGGGAGCCCGACCTGTGACGGGGGTCGGCGTCCCACTTGGTCGGGATTGCTCGCCCCACTCTGGTCGGGGACGAGCGTCTTTTTGTGGCACCGCGGGTCCCTTGGTCCGAGCTGGGCCCAGGGGCAGCTTGTTAGGTCGGAGCTGGGCTTGACGCGGCCTGCTTGCCATCCTAGCCCGTGGGGGTACCCCTGGTATGAGTATTCGTCAGTAAGCATCGAGAGTCACCCAAATCTGGTGAGCAGATCGTAAGTAGGAATCCTATCATACTCACTGTGGCTTAAACCCTATATGAGGATGTTCCTTGCCTTTGCATTTGCCTCAACGTCAGCCATATTTGTGGCATTGATGTTCTCATCGGCAGGAACATCATAAGGAAGCTTCATCTTCTGCCAAAATCCTTCTCAAAGACTTAAGGCAGAGGCATGCCCCTACCCCTCTATTTATAGCATAACCTAGACAATCTCCACTTTTGGATGACTTCCTTCTCCTATAAGGAACCCCATCAGGGGTTGGAATTCTCTACCCTTGGATGACTTTCTTCTCCCATAAGAAACTTCATCAAAGATTGGGATTAACTCACTCACTCATACATGGGCTAACCCGAAACCCAATAATATAAGGGGTTTTAACCATTTGACACTAACTTAACCACTACTTCACCCACGAACCCTTGATCCAACAATCCTCTTTTGCTTGAGTATGGCTTAAGTTAGCATCTCATACATCCACTTGTCATCCCAGCTTACAGCAACTCCCTAGCCTTAGTCATCTTTTGGCGTCATCTTGATCGTTTGGACCTCAACTCTCTTAGCCTAGTTCTAGACTCCTTCGCCTCACCATGACCTAGCTCCGAAGTCCTGCAACCGTCACAAACAAGTAAAACATCACATAGCATTGCACAACATAATATGCAATATTTAATTAACAGCAATAGGAATTCCCAATTAAATGCATCGCTCAAGCTCACTGGAAAGACCAATAGAAACTCAAAATTACAAATTCAGTTTTCTAAACTAAAACAAACTCACAAAAATCGACTTAAGCCTAACAAATATCAATTACTCATCAAACATCCATGGGTTTACCCCCACATGGTCTCACACTTGTAGGCGCCTGCTAAGTGCCAGCTTGTCGTGCTCGAAGATGGATTTCCTATTGAGGCTGGATGTGGGGTTGCATTTCCATGCAAGGAGACCGATATGGTTCATAGTGACCCTTTAAGGAAGGGCTACATGAGGATGTAGGTGGACTATGTCCACGATGACTTCCTGTCTCATGTGCTCGAGTTCCCGACGAACGAAGATATCATCACTCTCAGGCTAGTACGGATGTCATTCATCAAGTAGCTCATGACGGGTGTCGTACTGATCAAGGTAAAAATCACTCGCATCGTCTTGATATTTTAGTACTTCAACACATGTACCTACTTACATATACATGTGCTTTGTAGGTTCCTACTCCTATCATACCTACACCAACTCCCACCACCATCACGACTCCTCCATCTAAGTCGACTGGAACGAAGTGTGACCTATGTACAAAAGGGCTAAGTCACTGACCAAAGAAGCACAACAGACCTCAGAGACTCCTTCAGCCAAGAAGTCAAAGTTGACAAAGGACACTGAACCTCCTAAAAAACAGAAGACCACAGAGCCCCCTGAAAGAAAAAGAGTACATACATGGATAGCCCCTTCTCACAAGCAACCAATTAAATGATCTACACTATACCGCTCGTTTACTCCATAGATGATACATTGACAAGACCAAAGAGGCAGATGACACTGAGTGTCACACCGATTTCCATGTGAGGTACTGAGGGGGACAACTCCACCGCCAGGAGGATGGGACATTCCCAGTGAGTTTCAATGATTTGTTCCTTTTGTACAACAGGCAAACTATCGATGTTTCTACTATACAAACCTGGACGCTGTGAGTATCGCACCATACAACATAAGCCTATGACTGTTATAGGTTTTTGATTATGTTTTTTTAACAATTGATTTGTTTTGCAGGATGATGAGGCAATGAGCCACGACACATCGTCGTCCCGTTAGGTTCATCGACCCTGAGGTGGTTTCTACGACTATGGCACAGTACCAGTCGGATTTCTTTGTTGACTACCTCAAACAGGCATTGCTCGATGAGGCAAGAAAGGACTTCATTCTCGTCCCGTACCACCAGAGGTCAGTACTATTCTAATTACTTTACACTTCAATTACTTGTACGCACTTAAATATTATATGAACTTATTTTTTTACACTACATACATTTAATAAGGAACCATTGGGTTCTATTCGTGATCGTTCCGAGTGAAAACAAAGTGTACACATTTAACTCGCTGGAAAAGAGACCAATAGACTACGTGATCAAGCCTGTTTTATAGATGTAAGTACATTTCTTTAACCTAACACTTTCTGCATTTAACTATGTTCATTTTTTTTCACTAAATAGCATCTTTGGCCATTGTATGTAGGGCTTTCTTGTCTTACATTGCCGAAGGAGGGCGACACAACAACGATCGAGGCGACCAGCTTGAGTGGAGGCGCTTCAAGGTACAAGTGTGTAGTGTATGATTCTTTCTGACATCTATTCTTTGTATTTTAATTTCATTTTTTTGATTCCCAGTGTCATCAACAGGGTGCGACAAACTGTGTGGCTTCTACGTCATGCATCACATGATGATTCTGATCGACGGTGCATACCTTTTCCCTAGCGTATGTACATGCATAATACATTCAACCTTTTACATATACAAATTTTAAAACTTAATTAGTGTACTGCTTTCTATTTTGCACCAGCTCGATATTACCCGCAAGAGCCTAAAAAAAAGATTTCAACAGAATAACAGACAACATATGCACATAGTACTGATCAAACGTTATAACGAAGGACGATAGGTTTAGAGACCCGACATGCTCCTACTAGTCTACGTAAACAATGTTATATACTGTGAATGTGTACTCCTATTAATCTATATAAACCTAGGTATTATATATTGTGAATGTGACATGTGTAATGTTAAGTAAATTTGTTTTCTATATATTGTGATATGTGTAGTGTGTTATACTGTAAATTTGATATGTGTATTGTGAATGTGATGTATATGTGTACTGTGATCTGGTGCTGGAACCAAGGTGAATTTATCTCTATCAGTTCGATGCTCAGAACCGATACAGAATAGGAGGACATTTCTATCGCTTCTGAGCGCCGAATAGATAGAGATTTATATATTATCTCTATCAGTTATGAGCTTCGAACCGATAGAGATTTATTTATTATCTCTATCGGTTGAACGTTCGGAATCGATAAAGATAATAGGATTTCTCATCGATTCTAATCATGGAACCGATAGAGATAATTTATCTTCTCGGTCGGTTCCGAACGCCAAACCAACCAACCCAGATGACGGTATATCTGTATCGGGCAAAAGCCGACTATAATAGCCACTCCTCATCACTATCTAAGGATTTTGTATCATCATCAAAACCGACTGAGATGATGAAAAAGAACTAACCCAGATGATCGTTTCTATAGTAGTGCTGATTTCTCTATCGGTGCACTGAGATTGATCTACGGGCAGTCGTTTCCATTATACAGCATGTTACCGGGCATATTATTATTTCGTAGGAGCGACAAGGCCCCACGCTGTGTACACGTGGTGTAGTGCCCTGTTACGTTCTTGCACTAGTCAGATGGGATTTGGTAGAGATTGGACTGGGAAATAGATGAATTAGACCGGGAATCAGGGAGAAATAAGAGGGATAGGGGTAGAACAGAGACACAGCGCGGAAGAGAAGAAGCCTCCAACTCTTCTATCTGGTACAACTTTTATATATCGTATTTTTTAAAATAACTAGTACAGTGCTCTGTCTTCCGATTCTCTTTTCCCAGCACGTAATATATGGTCTTTTCCTTTTCTAGAACGTTTGTTTCTTTTTTCTTAATTCCAGGATATTTGTTTCCTTTTCCTTGAGATGATGCTGGAGGTGGGGGAGATCTGTTGTGGGCCACAGGGATGAGTTAGACACATTAAATAATGGCCATCGGATGTCGGTGAGTAAAGCTGAGGAAAGATCTGAGAGATTAATTTTGATGGAGGCAAGTTTCTGGGGATGTTTCGCTGGGTGCATGAAGGTTGAGTCATCTCTAGTGGAGTGCATTATTTGGGGTGGACGTAGAAAAGAATGCTTAAGTGCATTATAAAGGGGTATAGATCTTATTTCTAAATATAGAATGTATTCATGTTACAATATAAATTAGTGTGATGCTTCTTTTATACCCCTAATAAATATCTAGATTTACTTGATATTATTTACATCTGTGTTGAATATATTAGTTATAGGTAACTAGTATAGTGCCTGTATAACACTATTTACTATAGAGACACCCGCTTATCAATTAAATGAGAAGATAAGTATGAATACAACACTTAATAATAAAAGAGAAATTCAGAATTTTAAATGAATTTAGAAAGAAAACGGAACTAAATGGAGGTCGAATGGGGTAAAACGGGCTCCCAAAAGATTTTAAATCAAGAAAGAGAAAGAAAAAGAATTTTCTCGATTTTAGATTATTTTTTTGTAGCTTCCACAGAGAGCACACAGTGCTCTCTGGGCTTAACCAAGAAGGGGGAGGGAAGGCGGGGTGGCCGGTCGGTCGCAGTGGGTCAAGATCAGTGCGGCGAGATCGCCGACACCGGCGCCATGGGAGGAGTCACGGTTATGTGAATTTCACGAAAGATGACGATGATGGCTTAGGTTACCTCCAAAATCCGACGATCTTTACAAGAGAGAGCACTTGGGGATTTACGTAATGCGATGGGGTGGAGGAGAGCTCACGGCTTTTATAGCTCAAACAAGCATATTTATGGAAACCATAATTTGGGATCAAATCAGATTGGGAGGAAATTTTGGCAATAGAGCACAAAATTTAGGGAATTAACACCATAGATGGAAAGAGGAGATTTGGTGTGGGATTGATGGAGCTTCTTTCTTGTTTTAATGGAGAGAGGGAAGAGAAGAAGCTTCTTCTGTCCGGGTGCAGACTAGAAGAAGCTACAGTGAGTTGCCTTCATTTTTTTAAATATAGAAGGATTTTTGAAAAGATAGCATATTAGGTTAAAAATCTAGAAAAATTCTCAAAAAACTTTCGATTATTTTGTACTTAATAAAATTATTTTCAAAAAATTAAATTATAAATTTACCGAAATTATTTTCAAAAAATTTAAATTATAAATTTGCGGCGAGGTCGCGAGGTCGTGACAAAGAACCTCGCCAAGGCGTCGGCAAAGCCACCGATGGCGACCGTGGAGCCAATGCAGACGTGTGTTCTCCCGGCCGCACGCCCCATCTCCCGCTTCCTTTTCCCAAAGACGTAATGTATGGTCATTTCCTTTCCAGACGTTTGTTTCCTTTTCCTTGATTCCAAGACGCTTGTTTCTTTTCCTTGTTGATGCCGGAGGTGAGGAAGGGTCTGTGGGCCACAGGATGATTTCGTAAAAATATGGAAAAATAAATCACGGCGCCGGCCATTTGGATCCGCAAGGAAAAAAGATAAAATTAAGCAGTGCTTTCACGTGCACCGTTCCGAGAAAAATTGAAAAAATTAAGCAAAGACTCATAGACCGTTGGTTCCTTAGATAAAAAATAAAAACAAAAATTCAATGCTCTCCGTGTGCTGAAATTAGGCTCTATGGGGCTAGATCCGTAAAAAAGTCCCGAGAAGGGTCATATTCGGAAAAAAAAATACGATCACAATGCCAGGACAATAAAAAATTCAAGTCTTGTTTCCTTGCATGTGGATCCTCCCTATTTATTTCCTTGTTTGATTCACCCTCCTTCCAAATATGTAGTACGTACAATTTTGGCTAGTAAACAATTCAAGTCTGGTTTCCTTGCATGCGAATCCTCCTTATTTATTTCCTTGTTTGATTCGCTCTCCTTCCAAATATGTAGGTGGGGGAGGTCTGTTGTGGGCCACAGGGATGATTAGACACACTAAATAATGGCCATCTGATGTGGGTGAGTAAAGCGAGGAAAGATCTCGAGACGCTCATTTTGATGAATGCAAGTTTCTGGGGACGTTTTGCTGGGTGCACGAACATTGGGCCATCTCTAATGAGGTGCATTATTTAGGGTGGACGTAGGAAAAATTGCTTAAGTGTATTATAAAGGAGTATAGATAATTAAATATAGTCTAAATATTTTAAATATTTTTTTAGTCTATATGTCAAAATAAAATATATCGTATAAACTGGACAGAGATACAAGGTAAGACATATTTATCTGCCTTCACCTACCCACAGGCACCTCTAGGCCCACCTAGCATCCTATATACAACCAAGAATTCCATATACTTGATTCACTAATTTTTTAAAATAATACATTTTTAACTAGTTTTACAAAAATAATACCCCAAAGATTACAAAAATACACAACTATTGCTAGTTTATTTGATAACATATGTCTGTTTTGTCGCTAATTTATTTGGCCGATAGATTGTTTTTGTTAGTGTTATGCCCTTGAGGCAATCATTTAGATGATTGTAACATGATTATATTTATGAATAATAATACGATTATTGGTCCAATGAATGTATATCATTGTATTGATCAACAAATATGTGACTTGCTTATGAAGCTCTTTACTTATTGATATAATTCGATAAATATCTCTGATCGGATATCATCGTATAGGACAACGATGAATAGATGAGCACATGTAGTGATCGATGATCATGCTTCATAAATCATGGGATATGGAGATATCATCTATACATTGTGGACGCATGTTAAAGAACATGGGTTAGATAGACCCACCATGGGACATTGCGAGAATGTTTCATTCTTATGTGTCATCAGTGTATCTCATACATAGTAGATGTATGATCCTTAGACCTGAGATTGTCATATTCCCTACATGTGTAATAGTTTTTCTTGGGGCTATCAAACACTACTTCCTAACCGGATAGTTATAAAGGTAGCTTTCATGTTTACTATGAAACATGCAGAGGGAAGTGAGCAGTCAAGATGGAATTTGCCACTCCAATGAAACGGAGATATATGATAAGGCCACTCGTGTGATATGATTAAAGAAGTGCATGGCCATTGTAAGGACCCGAATCCACTGATTCGAACCCATTGTGTTTACCGCACTAGTCCCAGGCTCAACGCTAGTGCACACAGCTCAACATCGGTACATATCATATCATACTCAACGATAATAGAATAATACTCCATTTATTGATATAGCTAAGTGTATGATCTTATGACCAACTTACATTATTAAGCCACACAGGGCAAGACTGGAAATATAAGCTAATAATTAAGCAGCGGAAAGTAGAAAACGTAGATAGCTCATCAGTTCACCACAGGCAACCGACAAGGCTCGAACCCTAATGACTCGCGTCCTCTTGGAACTCCTCCAACACAGGTGTAGATTCCTTGACTGTTGATTATTGTTGTTGGCAAGGGTGAGTACTTAAAGCACTCAACAAGTTGTGCACAGAATGCAATTCTATGTAACTATATGCAAGGCTTATTCCAATGGATAGGTTATCATGGTTATTTTGCAATAAGCAGCATTTATGAACAAATACAATAAATAGATTGTAAAGACTGTAAAACAAATAACAATAAATAGATTCAGCATTTCTGAAGTAAACCAAGTTTCCAATTCTAAGTCAAATTCCATCTTCCACATGGCATCCCGCCATCCCAACCAAGTTGTCCATTTAATTAAGCTAACCCTTAACTGTAATTCTCGAGCATTGCTCAATACCGCGAGAACGGCTATCCGAATAGTTTCACACTCTGCAGAGGTTATGCACTTTACCCACGCGATACAACCATACACCACAAAGGCGAGTGATTATAACAAAGCCTTTACAATGCGCTAACTTAACCCGGTACCACTCGCTAAGGTTTCAACACTGGTGGGACTGGCTACCACATCCAGGGCCCCCCTCTTGTGCCATGTAAATTTCTCC
Source organism: Otatea glauca (assembly GCA_036346275.1). Taxonomy (NCBI): domain Eukaryota; kingdom Viridiplantae; phylum Streptophyta; class Magnoliopsida; order Poales; family Poaceae; genus Otatea; species Otatea glauca. Next base: position 81,678 of record JAYEVK010000410.1, read on the forward strand.
ATAACTCGGGAACTCACACCGACCAAGATAGTACCAAAATTAAGACATTGCAAATTAATCAGCTAGGCTGGCCCACACCAGAAATGTGGTTGCATGATTGACTCAGGTCAAAGGCTTGCAAGGTTAAGTCCTTAGAGTGATCAAGGCAAGACATCCACATACCCTTTGCCCATCGGGCCCACCTTGGCATACTCGCCCCTTGTCACTTGCCCCAATCTAAGTGATTATCACCCAAGTTGATTACCAAACACCACGTGCCATCAACAATTCAACATCGTTGCGTGACATGACTCGCCACAACAACTCAATCTCATCGTGTGATCCCACATGACACACAAGTTCATAACATCGTTCCATATTCCATTAGTCAAGATTAATTATCAATGATTCAATCACATGTGATGATGTGGCATGGCTAAGCAACTAATACGGTCTAACCATCCCATGTTAATTTTTATTACTAACCAACTATAATGAACCAATCTAGGGTGACAATAGATCATGACATACAATGACAAGGTAGGGTATAGATCAAATTGGTATAATAGCTAAGTACCAATTTAATTTGAAACAATTGTATACTTGAAATAATGTGCAATAGGGTAAAACAAATATAGCAATTTTATAAACATGGGTTCAACATGATTTAGGCTTTTGTAGTCGGCAATGAATTTATGGGGTAGGCACCCGATCTCAAACTCGAAGGTCACACAAGACAAGGGATTTAGACAGGTTCAGGCTCTTGCGGAGGAGATAATACCCTAATCCTTTGTGCTGGGATTATGCAGGTTTCTTGGACCTAAGATTGCTCAAAGCGCTATGTGCTCTGGGCGATGCGAGAAGTTTTATGCTCTGTGGCTTGATCGCTCTATGCTTGGATCATCCGATCCCTATGTTGTTGCCCGCCCTCTCCCTTATATAGCGGGGGTGGGGCGGCTTACAGAGTCCTGATCGGTTTGGAGATTCCGATCGGTTACAAGATTCTAGTCAATTAATAGGATAGAGTTTACATCTTTATCTACCCTATTAACGACTCGGATTACAACCGTATCTATCATATCTACATATAAGTTCAACTTCCTTTAGGATATGTCCTCATGCACGGCAATGGGCCCGACACGGGAGTATCTTCCGGCCTCCTCTTGGGCTTGTCATGAGGGTACCGGGTTCTTATATTCCACAAGATCCCCGAGTCCTTTGCGATCGAGTTGGCTCCTTCCCGGTTGCGGCTCAAGCGAGTCATGCTTCACGCCGAGTGCTTCAGTTCTTGATGCGACTTCCGACTAGTTTTCCTTACAAATGAGTGCCTGTTGTAGGCAAAGAGATCGTGAAGGACTCAATAGAGCTCCACGCGTTAAACTTTCCGAGTGGTTCCTAGCCCCATTATTGTAATTCTAGCAATCGGCTCATCTTGGGACATATCAGATCCCAAACGATATGTAAGTCAAAACGCTTTTCCCGCCGAGGCAAAATTCAGCGCCACTCCTTTAAATTCATTCGTCGCGAAGTTCTTGATGTCGTCGTTGAAGCGTTGGCTCACACACATCGCATCCAAATTTAGTAGCCCCAAATCATGTATATGCGTAACTTAGGCAATGTAAAACAATTCACTCGGATGTGATGTCCGATTGGTGTATATATAATTTTAGAGTTTTTACTCTTTTCCTTATTGATTTTGAATTCATCCGAGTGGTTTGACTCTTTTGTTTAAGCACTCGCCCGACTAGTCTAGCCCCGAGCGTTGGGAGTCGGCTCATGGCTCTTTTCCTGTGCACGTGTTTTGGGTGACTAAAGTTCGCCGCTCATGGGGTCAGAGCTTCACAATTTGGAGTTCTCGTACTCGGATTCACTCGCAATCGTTAAGCAAAAGAAGAAAAATACAACTCAAAAAAGATGTGCGCATGCTCACGCTATTAGGTGTAGCCCCCGACTTACTGCTTAGTTATGGGTCAACTAAGTAGCAAGTCAGGAAAGTCAACAATTTTATTTATAATAACATAATTGAGTAAAAAACGACTTAGCTGCTTTATGCTCCATATGTTGCTGACGATCATGCCATCTTTGCTCGTGGCGCAGCGTAGGCTTGTAGATGAGCCGAGGCGGCGCCGGGCGAGGCGTAGCGCGTGGCGTAGGCGAGGCTCGGCGCGACGTGGCTCATGGCCGTGCGAAGTGGCGCCGGCGCGCGCGTGGCTCGCGGTCGCGCCGAAAGTGGCGCCGGCGCAGCGTAGGCCCGTGGCCGCGCCGGGCGAGGCGCCGAGCGCAGCGTAGGCTCGTGGCCGTCGCGAAGGTGGCGCCGAGGCGCAGCGAGGCTCGTGGCCGCCGAAGGTGGCGCTTCGGGCGTGGCGAGGCTCGTGGCCGCGCCGAAGGTGGCGCCGGAGCGCAGCGTAGGCTCGTGGCCGTCGCCGAAGGTGGCGCCGGGAAGCAGCGAGGCCCGTGGCCGTGCCGGGAGGCACTCGTGGCGCAGCGTAGGCCGTGGCCATGCCGGAAGGTGGCGCCGGCGCGTGTAGGCTCGTGGCCGTCTTGAAGGTGGCACTCGGGCGCAGCGTGGCTCTGGCCGTGCTTGAAGGTGGCGCCGGGCGAGGCGTAGGCTCGTGGTCGTCTTGAAAGTGGCGCCGGGCGCAGGGTAGGCTCGTGGCCGTCTTGAAGGTGGCGCTGTGGCGCAGCATGGCTCATGGCCGTGCCAAAGGTGGCGCTCGGGGCGCAGGCGTGGCTCGTGGCCGTGTCGAAGGTGGCGCTCGGGGCGCAGGCGTAGGCTCGTGGCCGTGCCGAAAGCCGTGTGGGAGCACGAGTGCGCTTCACCTACCGGATTTTCCTGATTTTGCTAAATTGCGGCCACCGTCACATAGGCCTTGATCTGGGCCACGATCCGGGCCGCCGGGCTATCCGATGCAATCATCGGGTCCAGTTTGTCGAGAAGCGTCTTGGAGGCGACGACGTTCTGCATTAGCGTGCGGAAAACGGCTTGATCTCCCAACCTGGATTTAAAGAGGTCCTCGCGGACATTGCGGCCGCGAGATCGAAGCGATCGCACCTGCACCTCCTTACCCTTAAGAAGACGATCTTCCCCCGCAGCTTCCTGTTCTTCTTGTTGGCGTTGGAGATCGGTCTTCTGCTCTTCTATCGCGAAGATGCCATGAAGATCGCAGCAATTCCTCGCGACGCCGATCGGGTTTGCCGCCAAGTCAAAGTGACATACCGAGATGGGTTGGCTCGATCTTTACGGATCGGTCCGGTTTTGGACCGAACATGACAAGCTCTCCGCACAGATCTGCGATGAAGTCCGTGTTTCTAAAGCGGAAGGCTCGGCCGAGAGGCGAAGCGGCGATTTAATCCACCGATTGCCGCCATCGAGTGCGTGGGAAAAGATTATAGCGCTTCTACTTGACGCGCCAACCGCCGACTTTTGTAGTCGGCAATGAATTTATGGGGTAGGCGCCGATCTCAAACTCAAGGTCACACAAGACAAGGGATTTAGACAGTTCAGCTCTCGCAGAGATAATACCCTAATCTGTGTCTTTGGGATTATGCAAGTTTCTTGGACCTAAGATTGCTCAAAGCGCTATGTGCTCGGGCGATGTGAGATGTTTTATGCTCGTGGCTTGATCGCTCTATGCTTGGATCATCCGATCCTATGTTGTTGCCCGCCTCTCCCTTATATAGCGGGGTGGGGCGGTTCTGAGTCCCGACGGTTTGGAGATTCCGATCGGTTACAAGATTCTAGTCAATTAATAGGATAGAGTTTACATCTTTATCTACCCTATTAACGACTGGATTACAACCGTATCTATCATATCTAAATATAAGTTCAACTTCCTTTAGGATATGTCCCCTGCGCACTGGCAATGGCCCGACGCGGAGTATCTTCTGGGCCTCCCTCTTGGGCTTGTCATGAGGGTACCCGGGTTCTTATATTCCACAATGATCAAAGCACAACTTGCCTTGGAATAGGTCCTGATCTTGATCTGGAGCTTGCTCTTGAGTTGTTGGATCTTTCTCCGAAGCGTCGCAGAATTCAACGCTCACGCGCATCAAAGAGAAAAGCAAATAAATACCAAAACAGAGAGCAAATAAACTCCAAAAATCAAATAAAATTCACCATTAAATATATCTCAATTTTACAAATTTTTAGAAATTTGAATCACTCAAATCCGATTTAAGATGCAAAAGATATAGCCTTTTGAATTTTGAATTAATTCTGAAAATACAGAAATTAGAAAACCGAATTTAACAGAATTATTTTTAAACTGAAAAACCAATTTATTGCGCAAGCGTGACGTCATGCTGACGTCAGCCCTGACCCGAACCAATCAGGTTCTGCCACGTGTCTCGGGCGTATGGACTGAGTCCACGGCGTCAGGTCGGTTCACCGCAGACACGGTCCATGGCGCTTCGCAAAACGTGCCGACACACATCGCAATCTGATTGGTCGCAGCGCCGCCCCCGCCGATGCACAACACGCGGAGCGCATCTACGGCTTGATCTGATCGAACGACGACAAACGCGCGCAACGCGGCTCGATCCTCCGCTCATCCGATTCAACGCCACGAACTCACCCGGCTAATGGCGAAGCGGCGGCGAGAAGATCTACCAGAGACGAGGAAGAAACCTGGGCGATGGCATTCCGGCGCGATTCCGACGCGAAGAAGAAGAGTAGCCAACGCGGTACACCTCGACGAGCTTGGATCTAGGACCAAAGCGTCGAAAATCAACGGATCGGCGACGTTCTTTAGCAAAAACCTCGGCAGCTGCAAACTTCAACTCCGACGAGCTTCTTCGCGGAAACGGTGGCGGCACAGGGCTCGAGAGCTACAAGAAACAAGCGGACGAGGCGAGGAATATCGTGCCGCGATCGACGCCTTAAATAACCGCACGGGGAGGCGTGCGCAGCGCGGACTCCGAGGATGACTCCGTGGCGGTGGCGGACTCCGGCGACGACACGGAGAGGTGACGCGGATGCATCCAGCGCGTCCACGCGGCGCTCATCCGACGGCTTTGAACGCTCGGCCACGCGGCGAAGGCTCAACCGTTGGATCTCGATCCAACGGTTGACCGCATTAGGGTTAGGGTTTCGCTGCGAACGGGTTGACTGGGCCGCACAGTAATGGGCCGGCCCGACACTGTTCATAAGGCTTTAAAAAGGGTTTTTTTGATTAAAATAATCATAGAAATTTATTTTATTTGTTTTAGGCAATAAAACTATTAGAAAAAATCCAAGAAAAATGTCAAAAATACTTTTAGACATTCTGGACTCAAATAAAATATTTTTGGCAAAACTTTATATTAACTTTGCAATAATTTAAATAGATTTGAACAAAAGGTTAATATTCTTAATTTAAAATTAATTCCAATAAATCCAGAAAAATCCAAATAAACTCCAGAAGATCATAAATGCACAATTAAGCAATAAAATATTATTTAGACGAATTTTGGGATGTTACAGCCATGCCGTGATTGAGGAGTCAATCACAACTTATTAATATATCACGGATACGAGAGATGGATTGAATCATCAAAGGATGACATGCTTCTCGCCTTGAGTTCAATCTTCATATACTTTTGATAGGTTTTGTCCGATTTGATCATAGTATGTTTGGGAGTTGACATACTTTGCAAGGAGCTACTACCAACTATTGGATTGAAAAGGAGTTTTCCGAATCCATGTCTAAACATACGTGAACCTGTAGGGTCACACACTTAATGGGCTGGGACGCATTAATTTGGATTGGATCCGTAATTAATGGACCTCGTGGGCTTGGCACGATGGGCCCCGGTTTAGGTTTCATCTCGTGGCTATATAAGGAGGGAGGAGGGTGGGCACAGGTGTGCTTTTCACGGTTTAGAAGTGATTCACCCAAACCCTAGCCTCCTCCTCTCGCCGCCTCGCCGAGCGACGTGTGCTTGCACACGACGCACGCTGCCCATCCTCGGACGTGTGGACTATTGCGGTGACGCTACTGCGACTGCGGCGTGGGAGGATGATCCACGGCGAGGCGAGGACGATCCACTCCATCGACGCAACGACTGCGGCGAGGACGATCTACTACATCGACGCGCGAACCCTTCCGCAACTGCGCGTCTAGTGGTAATCTAATCTGTGATCCCCTTCTTGCGAAGGATTCCGCAACTGCGCGTCCAGTAGCTTTCTGGTTATGTGGTAGATTTTTTTGTGCTAATGTAGCATACCGCATTCCTCTTCAGTTTTGTCACTTATTCATTTGGTCAACGAACTAATTGAATGGGCACAGAAGATGACAGATTCATTTGGTGATTGACATAGGTGTATTTTTGTAATTTTGTAAGGATGTTATTTTTTGTAAAATTATTTAAAAATATATTATTTTAAAAAAATATCCTTGATTCACTCCTGTGAGCATTGAAATATCGACGATTATGGGATGAAAATCGGGAAAATCGGCCATATCGGTCCGGTCTGGCTTTGTAAATCGGTCGGCAAACCGATTGAATTCAAATTCAAATTTAAAAAAATTGAAAAATTCACAAAATTTATCCTTCAATTATTACTAATATCTTTGTGACCTCTAACATAGAAATTAGATGAAAAAACGAATTTATGCGACATTTATGAGGAAAAACTGAAATTAGAAAATTGAAAAGTGAAAAAAAATACAAAAATAGTAAAGGCTCAATTCAAATATCATTTGCTATACTACTGAAATGAATGTAACTGAAATGTGGACTTGATCGATTGATGCGTATATGTATTGAAATAAAATATTATTTGATGACAACTTGACATATTGATTCTACATGCCTATTTCACAACTTCACGCTGTCTAAACTATAGCAAAGGTCATGCCAAAATTTTTCCAAAATTATTCATATTTTTCCATAGTTATGTTATTGTTGCAAAATATGTACTTTACAATTTGACATGGTCTTCACATATAGGAATGGTTATGTCGAAATTTTGTCATATTTTTCCATAATCTTTTATGCATCCCCAACATTTTTGTGATTGTTTTAGCCTTTTTAGGTCTTCAACTATTTTTTCACATTTTTCTAGAATTTCCCTCTTTTTATTTTTTTCCCTTTATTTTCCGGTCTCTTCGATTTTCTCCAAAAGCGATCGATAATCGGTCCATTTCGGCTTATTTTCGTCTATTTTAAATTTAAATTCGGTTTTAAATTCAAATTCTCAAACCATCCGATTTTCTACGATTTTTGATCGATTTTTTTGTCGATTTTCGTATCAACGCGCTCGTGATTTTCCACCTGATTCGGTTTTGTTAACCCGGAGTGCTCTCTAGCAATTGACCAATTGGCAACGTGCCATCTCTTGTCATCTACGCCTCGTCTTCCCTTCCCCCGGATTGCAAACCAAGAAAGGGAAAATCAGACCGCCCACCGTCTCCAATCATCGCCACCCCCCAAGAGGCGAAATCGTAGACCCCAAATCAGCGCCTCCAATCCAGTCCTCCCCAATCCTGGAGGCAGCGTTTCTTGCGGTAGGTTCTTCCAACCGAGGTGATAAACCCTACGCTTTTGTTTGTAAGTTCATTTGTTCATAGTGTTGTGGATTGCCGAACCATCAGTCTAGTTTGCTTGATGCGGTAGGTTGGAAAGTCGGTGAATTTTGTTCGATTCCTCGAGGGGTTGTGATTTTGCTTAGTTAGTTGATTAAAGCTATGCCCGTGGATTGTTTGTTGTAATGCCAACAAGGGGTTTCGCCCGTCAGAACACACAACAAACACGATTTTTTTTCCCTTTTTGAGGGGATGTTTGATTCAGACGTTCAGAGACCTTGCGCGTGGTTCTTACATCGCAGTTGGTCGTATTCTTTTGTTCAGGTACGAAATATTTGTGCTGGCGAACCTTTCCTTCATGCTCTGTTTCCTGCATGTGTAATGTACTTTGTTATTTGGTGATAGTTTATGCATAGATGTTGTCTGTTGGATTAATTGTTCATCAATTTCTTGTAGAAATGGCTCAACCTGAGGGAAACGTGAAATTCCCAAGCTGTGATGCCTACTTTGACACTATCCAGTCCAAGAAGAAGCTGCCGCTAGCTTTGCAAGAATCGCTGACGGCAGCCTTTGCTCAGATTCCGGTCTCATCCTTTCCTGATGTTCCCAGTGGCCGAGGTATTCCCTGCTGCAAAAGAAATCTACTCAATTTGTTGTTTTTGTCACATATTTTAGCTCTTCTATTGTATTGTCTGTAATTTGCAATTTTCTCTATGCAGTAATTGAAATTCCTGGAGACACTTCTATTCTTGACGCTGTGAGAATTTTATCTGAACACAACATCCGGGCAGCACCAGTGCTGAATCTGGAATCTGGGGCTCCGGCTGATTGGCAGGGGAGGTACTTTGGCATCATTGATTACTCAGCAATCATCCTATGGGTACTAGAAAATGCTGAGCTCGCCGCCATTGCTCTGTCGGCTGGCTCAGCAACTGCTGCAGGAGTTGGAATTGGTGCTGTTGGTGCAGTGGGGGTGGCAGCATTGGGTGCAACCGGACCCTCGGCTGTGGCTGGCTTGACTGCCGCTGCGGTAGGGGCTGCTGTTGCTGGTGGGTTAACCGCTGAAAAGGGTGTGGCAAAAGATGGACTAACTGCTGCAGACCATTTAGGGGAAGATTTCTACAAAGTTCTGCTTCAGCAAGAACCTTTCAAATCAACAACAGTATGGCTTTTGCCCTATCTTGAATGGTTATGCTCTACATGAACAAATCAGAAATCTCTTTTCTTTTGTTAGTATATTGATCACATTTAGAATCCATCCACTGAAAGCAACATACTTGAGTTAATGCTCTGTTGTGTGGCTAAACCAAGGTTTTGCTACACTTAAGTTACAACTATATATCCCAATCTGCCATGATTTAAACACATTTTCCTTGGCTTGGTGGTTTGTTTGGTGCACTGTGTTTTGTTGCTAAGGTTTACTTTGGTTATCTGTTCAGGCCTTTTTCTTCAACTGAACATTGCATGGTGATCTTCTGTTGTAAATCGTGCTAACTTGTATTCTTTCTCATATTTTTTCAGGTCCGATCAATTGTAGAGTTCTACCGCTGGTCTCCTTTTGTCCCTGTTACGCTGGTCACTTCCATGCTTACTGTACTACTGTTGCTCTCCAAGTACAGGTTGAGGAATGTCCCAGTGGTCGAACCCGATAAGCCAGTTATTAAGAACTTCATTACTCAGACTGGTGTTGTTAAAGGACTTCAGCAGTGTAAAGGACGGGATTGGTTTGACTACATATCGGCACTTCCTCTTTCAGACTTGGGACTTCCATTTATGTCATTCGATGAGGTTTATTGTGTCTCCCTTTTATGCCTGTGCTTCAGTTAATTCCAGTCTTTCTAATGCAAGAGCCCATCTCTATGGTATCCAGATTAGTTTACATATGCAATGTGAAATCTGCAACACACTACAGTATAACCTCTAGGTCCTCTTTTTGCACTTTGCTTTGCAATACACTGGTAAATGTAAAAATTACAATCTAGTGCTTTCTTCAGGTTTTCACCGTTAGCAGTGATGATCTAATCTTAGAAGCCTTCAAGTGCATGAAGGATAACAAAATTGGTGGCGTACCCATAGTAGAAGGCCCCGAAAGAAAACTTGTCGGCAGTGTCAGCATAAGGGATATCCGCTTCCTGTTGCTTAGGCCCGACTTGTTTTCAAATTTCAGGTATCAAGCCACCTAATGATGTGCTCCCCAGCATTCTTTTGTTAATTATGTATTTCCATGACCCTGATGATTTGTTCCATGCAGGCAACTTACTGTCCTCGAGTTCATGAAGACTCTAGGTTCCACTCTACCTGATTCAGGGAACAACGGCCTGGTGAAGCCACCGCTCACCTGTGCACCTGATGCTTCCCTTGGTACTGTAATCGACAGCATTGCATCGAGAATAACCCACCGGATATACGTGGTGGATGGTGACTATAAAGTTCTTGGTGTCGTGACACTGCGAGACGTGATCTCTTGCTTCATCTATGAGCCCCCTGGTTACTGTGACAATTATCTGGCTTCAGCAATGGAGAAGCTTGAGGGCAAAGGTACAGGATCCGTGGAGAAAAGTTGAACTTTCTGTAGCATGAGCGTCAAAATAACAAACTGAAATCAGCGAGAAAGTCAGTTAGTAGTTACTCTGATGCATTCAGGTTGTGGTGTTCGTGCAGTAAAGTGTGTGTAGAACGATGAGGATGCTGCTCTTAGTGCTCTATGCTCCCTTAATATATTGTTCCTTGTCATTTCATTTCAGAGCCTCATGTTCATGCTTCAATTTTTTTCTCGAGGGAAATTACTACATGCATCCCTTTCCAGTCTCTTCAATCGCCAATTATAGACCCTGTGTGATATATCATCTACGTACGACTTCTTCCTAAGCTAACGACATTTTGTCCTAACAGTTGTTACTGCTACCATTGGCGATATAGGACTGATGAAGTTTCTGAAAGTGAGTATTGGTATATATATAACTTGGCTATATATCTTCTCTGATAGATCTAGCATATTGTCATTGTTTACATTTGCAGCTGCATCAACTCATTCGTGTAGAAAACACTGTGATATGATGCATGTCTTCTCCTTGAGATTATCGTGCACTCAAGCTCATCTCGTTAGTACTTGGGGGTTTTGTGCCGTTCGTGATAGATTTGAGGCACTTCGGAATTACCTGTTTATAGCGCTCAACAGATTACCCTGCCACCACTGCATCGGTAAGTCGTTCTTGTTACTGTAAATTAGAATGTCTAATTGATAATGAAATAGCTTTAATTAGGACATATTTGGCTGGTTGTCTCAACTTGCCACAACTCACTTAGGCAAGTTTGACTGTTTTAGACTAGCTAGTTTCAGGTTTATAACTATACTTGTGGCATGCCACATTTTCTTAGCTCATGCTCCGAAATTTTTTTAAAATAATACATTTCATAAAAGTAATTGCGATATTATTACGCCGAAATTTTTTTGCAAAAATAATACCCGTTCAGCAAACCATTTGGCGAAATAGGATTAGTCGCCAGGGGATGGGCGAAGACTGTATTTTCGCCGAACCGTTGGGCGACAATACGTTAATTGCGTCATTAGCATCGTCCAGACAGAGCAGACGATTCGTAGCTTGACACCTGGGTATTTTCGCCACACCGTTCGGCGACGACTAGTCGTCGCCACACCATTCGGCGACATATGATTATCGCCCAACCGTGTGGCGAAGAAAACAGGTATTCACAACACCAAAATTGATTTTTGATCGGCCTATTCAGTCTGATTCTCAACAAATCAGTAGCTCTTACTTTAGTGTATGTAGGTAGCATAAGATGTACAATAAATGAAGTCCATTACTTTGCTTATAGATAAATTATCTAAATCGATCTACTTTAAATAGAAAAATAAAAAATAAAATTTTAAAAAAAGAGTAACTAAGAAAAACTGAAATAGAGTTCTTTCTTTTTTATATAGTATTACTCCTCATTAGGCTGCATACATTAGTCATCCTATCTTAATTAGGTTCTAATTAGTAGTATTTTCATTTTTATTTAATAGTCTCTGATTATCATTAAATAAAGGATAGAGGAATTCCTTTTTCTAGAGATTTTAGAGAAAACGAGACAAAGTGAAGCCAGAGAGTTTTCTTTGTATAAGAATTAGGTCTACACCATATTGAAATAGAATGGAAATCAAAAAGGGAGTCGGGATTCCATTGGATGAATCTTTAAAGAAGACATAGCACTGAGGAAACAAAGGCTAAACTAAGCGCTTTGGTTGCCGTATTTGCTGTTGGCGTATGGTTTGTTTTGCTGCTGTCGTTTTGATGCAAAAGCACACTTCTTTCTGCCCGGTAGTTGAGATAGTTCCGTTGAACAAAAAGGCTTTCTTTTATTTAGAATTTGTTTGGATGATTGCGTGTAAATGCGAGCACATGAAGTGTCAGCTGAATGCGATTATGGAGGGAGGACATTGAAATGCTGCCCTACTGAAGAAAAAACACTTTGGAGAAAAACCGTTGCCTTCTGGAAAAAACGAAAGGGCGGGAAATTTATTTAATTCGATTCGAGCAATTCGTGTCCGCAGCATTTTTTCGGTTTTGTTTTTGCTATTTTTTCGCTTTTCTCGCCCGGAAAAAAAACAGCTGTGTAGGACTCCTCCGACCGGGAGAGGAGTGCAAAAAAATTAAGCACATCGATTCCGCTAGAAAGAAGTAAAAAAATATTTTGCCGCAGATGTCGTCAACTACAATAGTATGAAATGTGAAGTACATACATGCCTTAGGAAATTCATAAAACTAGGATACAACATAGAGGTACATGCCTCTGGTGAGGGGCTAAGTCACAAAACAATACATTCTATGGCCATGGTTGTCGGAATAGGGCATGGTCAAATAGACCATAGTTATATATTGGTTGATGACGGGGTATTACGTTTGGATACCTGATAGGGTTCAATATAATATCATCGTTCTTATCGTCAGGATTTGGAGGACTCTGAGGACGTAAGGTTTGTGGCCTAGGTGGCATGAAGTCATCTTCATCGTCAATTGTACAGTTAGGAGATACCCCTCCTTCAGTACTGGTCGGACCTCCTCTTGCAATGTTACTTGAACGGCCTGTTGCAGTAGTGCTTGAACGGCCAGTTCTAATAGTGCTTGAACGTCGAGGTCTAGGTGATATGAAATCGTCATCATCATCGTCATCGCCATGGTTAGGAGCAAGCCCTCCTTCCGTGGTGGTTGAACATCCTCTTGAATTTGCTGCTGCAACAGTGATGGGTGGACCTCTACCCCTCTGGTTAGATCCTCTTCTGCGTCTTCTGCGCGAACCAGGCATCACATCCCTGTCAAAGAGCACAAACATCGCTACGAATTATGGGATATCTTTGTTCAGCAACTCTTCATCCTCCGAAAATGACTAACACACAAGACGAGCATACGACGTAGTGAACTTATGGATAATACTAAAAGATTAGTAGAATGAAGAAATATGAAATAACTAATCTTAATATGCTCTGCATACTGATCAGGCAACATCAGTACCCTATAAGACCTCGTAGAGAAATATGTAGCAGAAGAGTGGTCGGCTAGTTCGCACACCCTGAAATACCTTTGACGCCGCTATCGCAAGTGCGCCTTGAGGTCATCGGAAGTCACAAGGTTCAGGCTAGAGGTTGTCACATTATGCCTCGATAATGTCGGACGCCACTCTTACAATTTGGACACCACTTTAGTTAGGCTCTCCACCTTGAATGGATCATCCTTCCCATTACGCGTAACCTTCAATGTGTAATGAAGGGCTACGGTGCTCATATCTGATGTCCACGAGAATGCTCTGCTAGAGGATCCAGCCATGGTGAAGTGTGAGTGGGAGCTGTGTATGTGTGCCTGTGGTTTGACCTTTTATAGCCTCGAAGGGGTAGTGTATGGATTAAGTGTTGAAAGGTAAGATTCAAACGTGCAGACGGGTAGGAAAACACCTGAGTGTGTAGTCAAGTCGGTCTGAAAAGACAATCAAGCATGCAAGGTGATGGTTAGAAAGCAGTGATGGTTAGAAAGCATGATATTAACAAAGGTTGTGTAGATAAAATATTTACATTTGTTGACCATTAGAAGAAGATAATATCCATTAATGACAGCGTGTTGTCAAATCAGCCTGGCAAAACTAATGGTCTCGTGTTGTCAAATCGACCTGAAAAAAGTTTGAAGCATTGGGCAGAGTGTTGCAACTTGTCACTGCAAAAGGTGATGGATGCTTCCTGTGACTTGTCTAATCGGCCTGAAAAATTTGCTATCTTTGACTTCTCTAATCGGCCTGAAAAAGCTACTGCACGGGAGTCGTCAATTCAGTCTGAGAAAGCAACTAGCATCGTGTTGTCACGTTGCTCCGAGAAAGTGCGGGAACCGCACATCCTCAGAGCCTTTTTCAGACCAACGTGAGAAAAAGAAAGAAAAATATGCAGTGTGCCTTTTTCGTACAACATGGATCCGACAAACTTATCATTTAGGGTATTAACGTTAACAGAAATTAAATTGTAAACAAGTTGTAAATAAGATATTTTCGTACAATATGGTTGTCCATATACTACTACAGTGTGTTCCTTCCGTACACCTCCGCAAAGTTGGATCCAGTAGATAGATACGCTCATCTTTGTTAACCACAATGAAATCACCGTATTTATGAAAACCACGGAACTCACCGGACCAGGTATGGACAACATGATCCTTCAAGTAGAAAGGGGACACGCATTGCGACGTGTTCATCCCAATTTGACCACAAGCAGCCATCACATGTGAGCAAGGAATATGAAGAAGTCTTGGCTTGTTATAGGTGCATTCACACTATCAAGTGGCCCCTTGATCTAGATTAACCTCGTGTATAATAACCGCTATATTGGTTCCCAATCCCCCTTTGCACCGGAGAGTCACTTCAAAGTGGTATTCAGTGATTCCGACGCTACGCACTATATGCTGCTGAGCTTTAATGGTTTGTTCCTCCATGTAGGTCATCATCCGCCAACAATACGGCGTTTGCAATGTCGTGGCATGAAGAACAGCCTCCGCATGCCTTTTCTGGAAGTAGGCAATGATGTCGTGCAACATGTCTTCCAGAATAGCCACAAGTGGTAGCGGACGTAGTCTCTTATGACCCAATTGTAAACCTCGGCTATATTCGTTGTCATGACACCAAACCTGTTCAACACATATCGGTTAGTACAATAACCCCATTTGTTCAACCATCGTTAATATCATAATTGACTATACTAACCTGACGTCATCAGTGTCATGGAGCAATGCCTATTTCTCTAGAGGCTCCACCTCTATCCAGTGCGAGAAACACTTTATGTTCCTTAACGATCATCTCCTCAGATTAAGGGGATCGAGCTCCCCGAGTGGTGCTAGCCTTTTGGGTGGGCAATTGTTCGGCATAGGTGGTTGCTTCTTCATCTTTTCCATATGTGCACTAGTGTGCTTATCCAACTCAGCCAATAGCGCGTTGAACTTACATGCTTGATTCTGCTTGCATAACCTCTTAAATAGATTCATCAGTTTCTTATTCCTGAACTGCCTGAAGAAATTTGCTCCTAATTGTCTCATACACCACCTGTTCTGCAAATCACGCCATAGGAATGGCTCATCAGGGTCCTCCTGTAGAGTCCTAAATGTCGAAAGAATACCTTTGTGACGATCATGAATGATGCACACGTTGGGCCGATCACCAACTACCCTTGAATTCGGATGTCTGAAAAACCACAGTCAGCTATCCCGGTTCTCACCCTCAACAAAAGCAAAGGCTAATGGAAGTATGTGGTTGTTCGCATCAACTGCAAATATCGTTAGAATCTGCCTCTTGTATTTCCCAGTCAAAAAAGTACCATCGACACGAAGCAATGGACGGCAGATACCGAATGACGCAATGCAAGGACCCAATGAAAAAAATGCACGACGAAATGTCAAAATCCCATTACCATCTGCTTCACTTTCTTTGAAAGTGGTGTATGTGCCAGGGTTGGTTTGCTTCAAGACATCAAGCACACGAGGTAGGGTACAATACGAAGCCTCGTATGTATCAAACCTCTTCTCTAATGCTAAATGTATGATTTTGCTTTCCACGCTCATCGATTCACCACAGCAACCGACAAGGCCATCGAGTAACTTATCCGGTACTTAAATGTTCTTAAGATTGATTTACGAATATGAACAAATACAAGTGAATAGATTGTAAAGAATGTAAAACACGAACACTCAATATCCCGCTTCTCAATGTTTTCATTGAACATCACGCTAGCAATTAGAGCCGCATTCATGTTGCGGTGTTTCACCGTTTCAAACATTTTCTAGTCACACCGCGATAGTACGCATGTGTGCTCCTCCACTCGTGATGCAATCTAATATATCTCAATCTGACTTGGTTGTATGCATGAACTGACATGAATTCACATCCATCGGTTCCCACATGACACACAAGTTCATAATATTGTTCCATATTCCATTAATCAAGATTAATTATCAATGATTCGACACATGTGATGACGTGGCATGGCTAAGCAACTAATACGAACTAATCCTCCAATGTTGATTATATTCATTAACCAAAGGTAGGGTATAGATCAATCTGGTATTTTAGCTAAACCCAATCTAATTTGAAACAGTTGTATATTTGAAATATATGCAATATTGTAAAACAAACATAGCAATTTTATAAACATGGGTTCAACATGATCAAAGCACAACTTGCCTTGGAATAGGTCCTGATCTTGATCTGAAGCTTGCTCTTGGGTTGCTTGATCTTCCTCCGAAGTGTCGCACAATTCAACGTCTACGCGTACCGAAAGAGAAAAGCAAATAAATAGCAAAACAGAGAGCAAATGAACTCCAAAAATCAAATAAAATTCACCATTAAATAGATCTCAATTTTACAAATTTTTAGAAATTGGAATCACTCAAATCCGAAGTTACGATGCAAAAGATATAGCCTTTTGAAGTTTGAAATAAATATGAAATCGAAAATCGAAATTGAAATTAATGATTTATTTTTATCTTGAAAAAACAAATTATGACGTCGATGGCGTGACGTCACGCCACGCTGCGCTGGTCCGAACCAACGAAGCCGCCACGCGTCTTCGGCGTATGGATGAGTCCACGGCCGCGCCACCACGGTGAACTTCGGCCACCAGGATTCGAGTCCTACACGGCGAAGAAGTCCGACGACCACACGGCGGAACTCGAGTTCGCGTCGGAGACGACAAGCGCGGCAGGCGACGCGTGTCCCGATCCGCGACGGCGCAAAACGTGAGCGCTTCACGCGGCATTATTTGGATCGTTGGATCGCGCACGCGGCGTCGCCGATCTAGGTTTTGCCCCACGCGACTCACGGTTTCGAATGGGCGCAACTGGGCTAAACACGCTTCTTGATGTCGGGCTTGGCCCAACAACTGTTCACCGATTTTCTTAAAAGATTTTAATTGTTCAAAATATTTGATTCGGGAAAAATCAGGAAAAATCTCAGAATGGCATTGGTACCATACTCCCAACGCGACTCATGGCCTCACAAAACTTCCATACCAGATTTGTTTTGCCTATTCCATTCGTCAGGGATGGGTACCTCCGCCGCCCCAGTACTACCATGCATTTCATCATTATCATCCCCCCTTCCTCATCTTCGCCGATGCCATCATCAGACTCCAACATTTTAGCTTCCTCTTGTATCGCCATATGGTCCACTCACTCCAAATAATCAACAAGTTGCTCGATCTCCTCCCCTTCATCAGCCCGACCTTCTACGTTTGCTACATCCCTGTTATCATCCCCCGCTGCTACCTCAACCGGCACCACTCCCTGAACTTGTTCAGCTGTAGCGATGTGCTACTCTCGCCCACACTACTAATATCCACCTCTTCTCTAGGGCAAGCCTGCACCAACATCACACATTCAAGACAAGATCCCTTGCACCACCTTAACCATTTCTGCCACAAGTATGTTCGATCTACTTTCTTCAACTCTTAAATAGCTGGGTCACCCTTGCCACGCATGATGGTAACAGAGTAAACACTTGGATACAGAGAAAAATGTTGGGTCAACCAAAACTTTATATCACGAATGCTAACACTTTCGAGGAACAAATGCTCAACCATGGTGATCGAAAAGTTGCTTAAATCAACACCATTCTGCATACTTTTTATTTCACCATCGCCATAATATACCCTAAATTTCACTAGATCCGACATTACTGCGACGACATAGACAAAATAAATTTTTAGATCACCACTAATATGTAATATCACTAACCTAAATTAAACAGCGCTAATTAACTATCCCGCTAACAATACTACAATATTAAAGTACACATCTAATATCGCTAACCGAAAAGAGAAGCACTAATTAAACTAACTCTAATATCAACTACAATATTACTATCCCTCGCTAACTAACAAGAGTAATATAAATTTAAATCTTATGTCTAATAGTATGATTTTCCTACAATATTTTCTAAACAACTACAAAAAAAGTATTACAAAATTGTGAAGTTACCTTTTTCTTCTTCCGACTCTACAAATCCTCTCTCTACTTCCCTCTCTTCCTCCTCTCTCCCTCCCTCCCGAGCTCCCTCTCTTCCTCCCCTCTCTCTCTCAGGCTCCCTCTCTGTCCTGGGCTCCCTCTCCCTCCCCTCCTCTCTCTCTCCCTGTCGGCGCACGCTCGCCCCCTCTTTTCTGCCACTCGCTCGCGCCGGTGTTTTCTGCTGTTTTCAATCGGGGCCTGGCCAAGTGGGGGTTTTCAAAGCGACGAATTTTTGCCACGATAACTGGTTGTCACCCAACCGTGTGGCGGCAACTGGTTGTCGTCCAACCGTGTGGCGAAAATTGACATGTGTCCAGCCGGGATTCGAGTGCTCTGTCAAGGCAATGCTAATGACGCAATTAACGTATTAACGTATTTTCACCCAACGGTTCGGCGAAAAGATGGTCTTCGCCCATCCCCTGATAACTAATCCTATTTCGCCAAACAGTTGGCCGAACTAGTATTATTTTTGCAAAAAAAATAGTGTATTAATATTGCAATTACTTTTATAAAATGTACTCCCTCTGTCCTTGAAAGTATGGGAGAGAAGCGTTCAAATTGTGTCCTCCAATATTAAGGATTGAGAGCTCTCCCTCCTTAAATTGTGTCTTCAAATTGTGCCCATGCATGCAGATGCACGCAGATACATGCGACCACATATATTCCAAAACAAAAACGCGGTAGGTCATTCCCTATAATCGTGATTAATTAATGCATGCATGTTGCCGATTAATAGAGACACAATATTAAATAGGGGCATTAGAGTCTTTTGGTAGAAACCATAATCTGTTCTAAAATTTCTTATGTCCTTTGCTTTCTAGGACGGAGGGAGTATTATTTAAAAAATAAATTCCTCATGCTCCACCGGTGGTAGACACAGCTTCTAGCCAAAACTTGACGCACTTTTGAAGCATGATTTGTTAGCCACAAAAAATGTAGGATGCCACACTTTAACACACAAAGCTTGGTAATGTGTGACTTCCAATTAAACATGTCCTTATTCCGGCCTAGTTCGATGTGATGCGCTTATGTTGCAAAGCTAATGTGGAAAAGTAGTTGACAAAAATATAGTACCATGTTAGTAGTTAATGCTTTCCTATTTCTCTCATGTGGATCTTTCCTTAGCTAATTTCTCCAATATATTCTGATATTTGGAACGCAACCATATCTCCGTTTACAACGTGGTTTAGAAAAGTCAGCTAGTAAAACAGCACATTTTTTCAAGAGCGGTTTCAAATAAGATTATCATAATCCACCATAAACAGTACCAAAACATAGCATGATATTTGATTAAATGTCGAACTTCATATATTCTTGAATACAGGAATTTCCAGGAATTCTAATTAATTAACTTATCACTTGAATTTTCTTTTATGGGTAATTTTGTGTTTTATTTAATTGTGTATGCTATTGATATATTTCATGATGTTTTACTGTTTTTTTTTAATTACGTGAGGTTCTAACGCACATATTGTGTAATTGTAGGGTTCCTGTGTTCTACCTATTTGCAGCCCTTGTCATGGAATATATTTGTCTTAATGTTCTTTTTAAGAATTAAGCAGGAGCTCTCCCATTCATTAATTAAAGAGAGGAGTTCAGCAATAAAACAAGGCTAAACAAAGAAACCTAGCCCAATAAAGAGGAAAACACAGAGAAAAAAAACTGCATAATAACAGAACAAAGACAAACATCAACAGTTGGCCAACGGCAACGATCTACACCCTACTCAGAGACAATCTGGAAAGCCCTTGATCTTTGGTCTGTGTCTTCTTTAATTTGCGCAACAACCTGTTAGACAGATCGATATTTTTGCTGAAAAATTCTTCCATTCCATTCCTTCATAATATTCCAAATGGTGTACATCACGGTACCCAAAAATCTTGCATTCGTTTTTAAGGAATCTTTTTTCTTAATTCTTGCCATAGGGTTGCTATATTACTATTCTGAGCTGCTGAACTTATCGCCAGAGCCGGTAGATTGATCCATTGAGCTATCTGAAACCACACCTGCTTGGCGAGGTGCAGTGCTGTTTCATCACATTGAGCACAAAGGCTGCAGATCGGGGAGTGCGGGGGTACTCTTCCTAGAGATTTCATTCCGGAGAGGTAGATAAGAATGTACCGATGAAGTGTCATGATTCCCATCCATCACTGAATTCGATCGTTCCTTGGATTCTTCCTCACTATCTCTCAAACTTCAAAAACTCCCCCCATCCCTTCCTCTCTCTGAGTTTGCTCTGTTCGACGTGGGGACGAAGCAGCATCTACTAGTCCAGTCCCTCTTTAAACACTACCAGTGGAGCTGCAGCAGTGTCGTGCATAAAATGAAGAAACCAGCTAGCTCACCATAGAACATGTGTGATCTATCCTACGCAGCAGGTTCGAACATTAGCAAACCAAAACTTCTCTGATCTCTCAGGTGTAATTTTGTGTCCTCTTCAAGTACGTCAAGCAGTCTAATTAGGAGGCTGTTGGTTGTTCGTTGAAGTTCAGAGGAACTTTGCTCAGATATTGTAAACTACTATGGTCTCCATTTATTCTTCTAAATTTCACAAAACTACAAGTTTTTTTTACAAAGTATTAGAAAACTACATGTGTTAGCTTATTTTTTGGAACGGTTTTATCTATAAATATATAAGACTTGCATGTAGATTTAATAAAGCAGTTCCTTCTATACCCCTATTTATTATCTCTCAGCTATATACATTTATTCATTACCACCCACACAAAGTACCATCTCCCATCTTCCAAGACAATTAAGTGGGGCATCTAAGTCATTTTCTTTCGTAACTTTCTCGATTTCAACGCAATCTTAATCCTTGTGCAAAGTTAAAATAGCCTTATATTTTTGGATGGATGGAGTATTTCACAAAATTACATATTTTATGAGAATTTGTATTATAAAACTATAGATTTTAGAATTGAATGTTTCTTGTAACGAATCTAACAGTATAAACCCACATGGCAGCCTCACGAGCGAGACGTGAGGCTGTCATGTGGATCCACACTGTCAGATCCGTTATAAAAAAAGGATCAATTCTAAAACATATAGTTTTGTGACACAAGTTCTACTAAAATCTTTAGTTTTGTGAAATAGGAGCTAAAAGCTGTAGAGTTTTCTGATAGTTTGTATAAAAAACCTATAGCTTAGCGAAACTTACTCTTATTCTCGAGTTACACATCCGATGTAACCTTCTGATGTGAATGGGCAGGAACACATAAGTAATCGAACGTCGTGGTTGATCATTTTTTTTTATGTTGTTTCTAGACGTATGGAAGCCGCTTTCCGAGAAGAACACGGCCGCGAACCTGCAGCTACGTTTGCAAAACACAGCTTGAATACGAGTAGGAACCTGTAAGTTTGGACTCGGAATGCGAGGCTGTTGGCGTCAATAATTTGATGTAGGATTTCTGACTACAGCACACCAGATGAATACCTGATTTAAGAGCGTGCCAGTCGATTTGACCTGTAACCGACAAGGTAAAATATAAAAATTACTCAAAAACCGATCGTAACTATCAATCGGCTTAGACTCAATCAGCTTGAAGCCAATTAAGATCAAAGTAACAAGATAAGTTTAATTAGCCGATTAAGGCTAATCAGAGGATAAAGATAGATCGATTCTGAAGAAAGCGATGCACAACAAAATCAGAATAAATCAAACCTGGGGTGTAATTGACGAGGATCAACGATCGGCGATGCGCAACTTTATTGATCAAGATCGATTACAGAGACTAAATTACAAAAGCTACTCCTAGTCGACAGGAAGGAAAAAAGTAAAAGCTGGTTGGTTGTATTGTGTTGTTCTTTTTCAACTTGCTCTTGGTCCTTCTTTTATACCCTTCGGCCGATCGTATCCGACTACAACACGTTTGAAGTTTTTGATCCGTATCGGTCTTATCTCGGACAGTTATTTTCTTAAAGATCTTATCGTTACTAAAATATCTCCAAACCTTTTTATCTTGTCCGTTAATTCCATATTTTTAACTTTATTGCCGATTTTGATCAGACTTGCCAATTTTTGTGCAAACAGAGGCTAACTCGGACACGAACTGGCCGTGGCCTATCTGTACCGGAGTAGGCGCTGTACTAAGCATTACCCCACGTTACTGGAAAAGGATTACGTCGATGGATACGGGCGGGAACTCGCTGCCGTCGGCGTCGTGCCCCGACGGCAAGAAGCGGCGCGTGTGCTACTACTACGACCCGGACATCGCCAACGTCGACTACGGCGTGGAGCACGTTATGGTGCCCCGCCGCGTCGCCATGGCGCACGGCCTCGTCGCCTCCTACGGCCTGCTAGGCGATATGCAGCGCCTCCGCACGAGGCCCGCCACCGGAAAGGAGCTAGCCGCCTTCCACAAGCACGGGTACCTCGACCTCCTCCGCGAGCTCACCCCGGACAACTACCGCGGCGGTGGCCCGATCCGGCAGACAGCCGAGGGATACGACATCGGCGTACTCCCCCAAGACAACTCCTACGATAACCCGGCGATCGACGGCCTCTGGGACTACTGCCTGCGCTACGCTGGCGGGTCGCTGGCCGCGGCGCGCGCGCTCGGGAGCGGCGCCTCCGACATGGCCATCAACTGGTCCGGCGGGATGCACCACGCGTGCAAAGAAAAGGCCAGCGGCTTCTGCTACGTCAACGACATCGTTATCGCCGTCAAGGAGCTCCTCCAGCACTTCAGGCGCGTGCTGTACGTGGACATCGACGTGCACCACGGCGACGGCGTCGAGAAGGCCTTCGAGGAGTCGAACCGGGTGATGACGGTGTCGTTCCACCAGTCCGGGAAAGACTTCTTCCCAGGGACCGGGAAGGTGGACGAAGTCGGCAAGGAACAAGGCAAGTACCACAGCCTGAACGTGCCGATGAAACCTGGCATGAACGACGCCGGGTACCGAGAGCTGTTCAAGCCGATCATGCAAAAGGTCAGGGAGGTGTTCCAGCCGGAGGCCATCGTGCTGCAGTGCGGCGCCGACTCGCTCTCCGGAGACCGTCTCGGCCGGTTCAACCTGACGGTGGAGGGCCACGCGCAGTGCGTCAGCCTCCTCCGGAGCTTCAACCTGCCGCTGCTGCTCCTCGGCGGCGGCGGCTACACCATCAACCACGTCGCCTCCTGCTGGTGCTACGAGGTAATTAACAAATCGATTCTTTTAGGCCCTACTCAGAACGCGGGAAATTCGTATGATTCTTGCGGGACTGTACTGTTTCTGAACCACCGATGCTGATCCGATTCTAATTCTTGCGATGCAGACGGCAGTCGCCGTTGGCAAGGACATCCCCAACGACATACCGCACCACGGGTACGAGCACTACTACAAGGACCAGAAGTGCAAGCTCCATTACGAGTTGAGAGGTGTGCACAAAAACGACAACACCAGGGAGAACACGGAGAACACAAAGCAGAAAGCCCTGGATCACCTCTCCAGTCTGGATGCCGCGCTCAAGCAACTCTCCAATCTCGAGGCCGCGCCGAGCGTGCGGTTCCAGGAGCGGACCGGCGGTAGCATCGACGCCGAGGCACTCTACGAGCGTTCCCTGAGTGAAGAAGAGGACCCCATGGAGAGGCTGCACTGGCTGTGCGGTGAGGCGGACCTCAACAGGTATTTCGTCCAGCTGGGGGAGAAACAGCGTGGGCTCAGGTGAAGAGATCGGTTGGTACCGTGGTCTTCTTCACCTGAAAGTTGCTCTTCTTTTTTCTCTTTCCTGTGCAGAACGAATGTTGATGTTCTTGTACCTGTGTAAAACTACCAGTGGCAATAACACATTGGTAAAGCAGTAACGTCCCGTTAAATGTTTCGCTTACCATTCAATAACGTTGTACTGTCTTGCCTGAATGGCTTGCATAAATTTTGCTGCTACAATCTCAGTAGGGCTCGAACCATGTTAAGATTGGCGCTGATCAAACTGGGTCAAGAACAATTGAACCCAACGAGCAGGAATCTTAAACCGAAGAGCACGTTCCATTTGAACTGACGCAAGTCTGAGTATGAAAAAAATTACAACAAATAGCTGAACTAGAAATAATACCACATCCCATATTACAGTTCCAAAGTTAACCTAATGAAACTACGTAGCCAAAACCAGTTGCCATCCAAAAGAATGTCCTTTCATATATCACTGGGGGTAAATTTCGAAGCAAACTGACCAGTTTCTGATGAAACGTCGTGTGTGCAGTTAGGCAATGGTGTTCATTTGTACAGTGATAAGCCACAATGGATGGCAAAATAGTTACTCGCTTATTGTACAGCAATTTGCTTCAGAGTTGTCCGTGGCTGATGAGCACGTGAAGCAAGATGATTGATTGTCTTCTGAGGAGCTTGCTCTGGTCAGCTGCGCCATTTCAGTCCATGATATATCCTGCCACTTCACTCATTTGCTTCGATTGCATCAGTTTTTGTTTCAACATCCACGGTGGAAAGTTCCTTGATCCGTAGCTCCTCGTCTTTGTTATGCACTTGTTCAGAAGATGCTGTTGAGTTGGTGGAATCACTACCATTAACATCAGGATCTGGCGAAGTTTCAGAGACAGAATTGTCCAAATCAGATGAGCCAGTGGGTTCATCTACTGTTGTCACTGTCTGCCTCTCAGCTGATGGGGCTGAAGATTCTGCTGTTGCAGAGGCAGCTTCATCTGTACTAGCTTCAGTATCACCATTTGAAACATCTGGATGCCGCTTAATCCCTTCTGCATTTTCTAGTTGCTCATCCTCAGTACTAAAATTTGCCTGATTAGTAGATTCTGCTACATCTGCCTCCTCAATAGGGCCATTTCCAAGAAACACAGTTTCCATTTGATCCTCGGTGCCAATGGCTTCACCATCATCAGTTTCCTCAGTGTCTGGGGAAGTCTCCTCAGAATTGGGTGATGGCGAAGGAACAGAGGCAGCTGAACGGTCATTGATACCTCTCTCTCCATCAAATGTGAACCAATTTGAATTTGTAAAGAGGGAGCTGCTTTTAAACACAGAATTAATTAATTAATTAATCAGCTACCGCATAGAGGGGGAAAAATCAAGGGTGCTAGAGTGTGATTTAAGATTGCAAATTACCCATCCTGGTCGTCTCCCAAACGCAGAGAAGATATTACCACCTCAGCTGATTCGTCATCAAAATAGACATCCTGAAAGGAACAAAAAAGAAAGGGAAAAATCAATCCACTCAGATGGCAGAAGCTCAACCTTCTACCAGAAGAAAACAATATTCTTGTCGATTCTCATTTATTACATTCTATGGACTAACTACCCATGATGTTACATGTTTCCAGACCCAAAAAAAAAACTACCCATAATGTTATATGTTTCCAGACCAAAAAAAAACTACCCATAATGTTATAGTCTCTTCTTTCTACATACAGTTGACTGCACTAAGAATTTTTTAGGCACACTACAGCAAACATTTAATCAAGTCAACATTGGAACCAAGTGAAATGAACAAGAAAGCAATATATGAGATAAAAATAACATCCTTAAATATACCTCATCATCCCGTTCAAGTGAACCCTGTGGCTGCATTCATGAAACCAACATGTATCATTAATATGTAGAATAGCACCCTATAATGTCTACATATACAAAAAAAATTACAACACTGAAACATGAAAATGTAAAAATCATATAACCAATCAGTCATTCTAGTTAACAAGTAGCGATAACCAAGGTTTGAAAATTCAGTTTCGGAATAAATTTCGTCCCTGGCCGGATCGTGAGATTTCGCCGAAATTTCAAAATTTCGAAAAAATTTCGGAGGAAATTTGAATTTGCAAATTCAAATCCGGTCCATGTAGTAACGAAAAATCCCAGAATTCGGCAAAAAAAACCCGAAATTTCGGGTTTTTTGCAACGGCAGAAAAGTGGTTCAAACATTAACGAAAAAAATTGAAATTTTTTTGGAGGTTCCTAACACATTATTGATGTTCTCACAAAAAAATTCAGCTGATTATCACATCTGAGGATTTTTAAAAATTAGGAGTGGTATTGTCCTGATAAAACACTAACCGACAAGTTTGATCTGAATGAAAAATGGTACAAATCAAGTTGGAAACTGTTGAAATTTTTTTTGCATGGTTATCATCCATAGCTAATGTTCTCACAAAATTTTCAGATGATTATCAAGCTTCATGAATTTTTGAAAATTCGAACAGTGCTACTTCACATTACATTTTTTTTGAAGCATGCAAAAATTATAAAACATTTGTACATAGTTGGAAAGCATCGATGATATTCTCATAAAATTTTGAGATCATGATCAAACATAAAAAAATTCCCAAGAAATGTGAATGTGGTACTTCACAGTTTTCGAACTTCAGAGCGCGTGTTTATACCGTTTACAATTTTTGATTGAGTAGCCAAAACAGGTTCAAATTTTCTGAAACTTTTACAGAAGGGTTGAGAGAATTATCAACTTCTCGTAAAAATTTAAGGTGATTATCAAACATGAAGAAATTTATAAAATTCTAACACGGTTACTACCTTGTTTATGCTAATTCTGTTTTTTATTTTTAAAACATAACAAACGAAGTTAAAATATTTTCAAAAATTTTCTATATGATCCTAGGTGTCTTATGATGGTACCATAAATTTTTTATAGCATGAAAAGGCTTCCTCAATTTTATACAATTCCGACAGTGTTTCTGTCGAAACTTTAAAATGTCTCAAAAATTACCTTTTTGGACAAATTATCATTGAATATCACTTTCTTATATGTTATTGATGCCATTCCAGTGAAATCCGGCCATAAAATTTGTAAAACCGGTTAATTATGCCGAAATTTCGGCAGTTTTACCCGAAATTACCGAAATCACTGTAGCATTTTCAATTTTTTCCAAAATTTTAAATTTTGCCGGTATTTCCAATCTCGTGGGGTCCGAAATCCGAGATTTCGGCGAAAAATCGCCGAATTTTCTAGCCTTGGCGATAACAGCAAGATGCAAGGGAATTGATGTTTCTCCCCCTTGGATACCAATGGAACCCTCAATTTAAAAAAAAAAGATGCACTGGGAAATAAATAGGTTGACTGTAGCAAACCATCAAATCTAATAACACTAGCACATCCACACACCTCTTCAATGTCATCATTGCTGTATATCCCATATCGGAATGCCTGGCTCAAGTTATTAGCAAGAGCTGCCACATCATAATCCCTGTCTCGGAAGTCGTCATCATCACTATCCCTACCACGGTCATGTAGGGATGTTGGGCGCCTGCAGCAACAAGACATGTAGGTTCAGCGATGTTTAGAGAAAATGAAAGCAAGAAATAACATGCAAAACAAAAATGAACCTACCCACAAGCCCAATGATAAACATTCTCCACCTCATTGCGCTTGACCAGAACATCTGCCTGCCATTCAACCCAGTCACTATTTTCCTACCCACAAAAAAAGTCAATATAGTGTGAGTAAAAAACTGTAGATATTTCATAGCCTTACAAACAAAACATTGTCGAGTCCATGCACAAAAGGGGGGGAAAAACCACCTGTAAGTGAGTCTGGATTGTGCTGTTACTGTTTCCCAACTGAATAAGCTTATTGGCTATTCTTGTCATGTGGCCAACATTCCCAATTTTTGGAGGGGTTTTCCCTTCTGATGGTACAGTAGGCTGCATATAAAAGACACAGAAAAGATGAAAGTGAATTCTCTGTAGCATTAAGTTGAAATTATCACAACCTATTAATAACTTACCCCATTAGACTCTGTTGACAAAGAAGAAAGCTTTTCCGCAGCAAGAATTTTGCCAACAATGTCACATTCATTATGAACATGCTCAACAAGTTCAATTCTTTTACCCTCCAGGCAAGAAACAATGATATTCTCAACATGATGGTGCAGAAAGTTATTATATGGGTACCTGCGGTTTCAATAATTATATGAAAGGGCCCTTCAACCAGGGAAACAAAAGAACACAACACAGCATATTATCCAACTTACTCAAAGAATAAATCAATGGAGCGTTTTATTGCTGATTGGCTGATTAACTCTTTTTCGGCAGTTTCACTACCAATTGTCAGCAAAACAGAGATGAACTCCACAATCTAAAAAAAGGGATAAACCCAGCTTAGCACCAAAATGAGTAAGGAAAATTATCAAGACACAATAACATTGCCAAAATTAAAAGGAATAAAGTGTTAAACAAATGTTTCTATCTGCATAAAGAGGTGAAAGACAGCAAACACTTGGTGAAATCAGGAGTCAGGCATGAATCCCTCTGTTGTCTACTCTTCCTCACTCACACACAATAAACTCCAGATAGCCATACCAAAACTATAGTAACTAAGTCTAGACTATAGATAAGACTATGCAACTTAAATATTTCTATTAAATACATAAATCCATCCGTACAGGAAATGAAGAGCTCGAACAATAAAAATTAGTCCATGAAAGTTTGAAACGGCCAAATGGGCAATTGTAAAAAGGCATTGCGTTATCTAGTACCTTCAGACGATGTTTTCCAAGAGGTGGGCGCAAACATCCATATGTCGTAGGCAACACATTTTCAGCAGTAGAAGTGTCCAATAACTTCAGCAAATTGCCTAAAATATTATGTCAGCTATAGCAATAAATCACCAAAAATTGAGAACGTGACAATGGAAAGAAGACCTAGCAAACTATGGCACATATGATTTATATAAGGTCTATAATTGGTGAAGGAAGAAAGATTTTTCCTAATAAAAAAATGCAAAAAAAATACCTAACACTCACCTAGACTCTCAAGCATACCATCAACTGTCTCAGGACTTGCAGTGACCAATGCCCCATGACTTAAGTTGCTTCTAAATGCTTGATAGGAAGCTGATGCTAGTCTTTTTGGGTCCAGCAAAGATATGCACACTGACAATGAATGAACCAGCACAGATTTGGGTCTTGATTCTTCAAGAGCATGACGGAATAACCTCCCAATAAAACTGAAATTTCGTAGAACATAACAAGGAAAGATTAAACATGACAAAAAGGAAAATCAACAAGAAAAATCCACTTGTACAGGGTGGGGATTTGTCCTCAACCATTTAAAACCTCTTTAGATAGAGTTAGACTGCACTCTAAACCTCTTAATAACTAAATCAAAGGATTGGAGGAACAGCATGGATATCTTTTTCTGTCCACTACCCAAAATATCCAACACACTTGGTTCCTTGGATAACGTTATCTTAAATCGCCCAATAAGGATTAAATTTTGACCATATAACAAAGACAAAAGATGGAAACCTTGGGCTGCATATCTTTGCAGCAAGAGACGGAGGTGCACATCGAGTCACTGCACAAAGAATTTCGGCAGCATTGCCATGCACTTCAGGAGAGTCCTGCTTGGCAATAACATACAATAATAAACTTTTCTGTAGAAAACATTTATATCAAAGACTTGCGTTTTTTTTTTCTGATAAGAATGGAATATTAATATTTAGGGGATTATGTTATATAGGTAAGAATATCTCAAGACAAACAAAGTTTGTATACAATCATCTCAAAGAAATTACAAGCAGATATATGCCCAGACCTACTATGCCAGATCAACAAATAAATGCATCCCACATTGGTATATATATATATATATATATATATATATATATATATATATATATATATATATATATATATATATATATATATATATATATAGGAAGCCGAAATGGGGCACCGTGGTGCCTGGGCACCATGATTTCAAATGCGCAAATTCAAGCCATATTCGAGTATAATTTTCAAAAAATTCAGTTTTAGGGTATATACCCATCTATAACAATTCAAATGAAACACATAACTTTGAAAAAATATACTCGAATTCAAAGATTTTGTACGAGTTTGGATCACATGCTTTGCTGATTTATATATAAAATCAGCACATACCTACAACCAAACTATCATCAAAAAGGGAAACTATAGTTTGAATTTCAGTTCAAACTTGTTTGAACTAGTTAGTAAACTGGTTATCCTCAGCATCCTAAAAATTTCAAAAAAAATCGCATGAAAATACATAGGAAAAATATCCTTTTTAGATCATGGTGCCCAGGCACCATGGTGTCCCATGTAATTATACTATATATATATATATATATATATATATATATATATATATACACCATACATATATATACCATACATATATATATCTATTGAAAACTCAGTGAAACCCATATGTACAAGTTTTCAAAAATTCTTAAAAAATTACCATACATAGGGGAGGGGAGGTTCTACAATTCTGCAAAATTTGAAAACCAAACACAATCGCATTTGAAAGATATGAAAAAGACAAATTCATCTTAAATAATGATTTTTCACTGTTTGGCACTATTCACCTCACTGTTTGTCTTTTTCATATCTTTCAAATGCGATTGAGTTTGGTTTTCAAATTTTGCAGGATTGTAGAAGCTCACCTCCCCTACATATGGAATTTTTTGGGGAATTTTTGAAAACTTGTACACGTGGGTTTCGCGAAGTTTTCACTAGATATGTTGCCTATATATATAAATCACCGATACGCGATACCGGTACGGCGATACGCAACTTTCCAAAAACATGAATCCGGCGATATGACGAGTATATATTTATTAAAAAATTAAAAATGTAAATAAGCCAATAATTAGGCGATTTGTGGTGCCGGGAGCTGGATGTTGTGTGAGAGTTCGCGTTGAGCGACGAGAAGGGGGGCTACGAGGGAGAGATAGATTTTTAGAGTTAGGATTGACGGGATGGGATAGACTTTCCCTTTGTTTGGGCTTTGTGTTATGGGCTTGGAGGTATCGGAAAGGGTCGCGGAGTATTGGAGAAGAATCGGGAATTTTTTAATAAATTTTTTATGCTCAATTTCACGGATCCTTGTCGATCCGGGATCGGGGAGGATCGGAGTATCCGATACCATACGGCACCTTCGTGAAGGATCAGTGATTCATAGGTGTGTGTGTGTGTGTGTGTGTGTGTGTATTAGCAATCAAGCTATAGTAACTTACCGATGAGCTGAACTTATCTGCAATCATTTCAAGGACATCTGTATTTTCTAACCACTGCAATGTATCAGCGTAGTTTGAATATATGGTCTCATCAGCACCAATCAGTCGTATCAGAACCTGAAGAATTCCAGGGGCAGCAGCATCAATCAAATGCACTGGCCAAAACATCAATCCGCAAATAATAATTCTTAATAACAGCTTACCTCCATTATCGATGTGATGCCAATCAGGTCGACAAGTTGGACGACTATCTCTGGATGCCCCTATAGAAAACAAAAATAATTTGTGCTACAAATTTATACTCCATTGAAATGCTCGAAAAAATTACAAGCTTGTAGCATAAAGTCTTCAGGGGTATAAGGCAAAATTGTACTTATGCAGATGTCTGAAAGATAACAGTGCGCACCAAAGCTAGAAAGTGTGAAATATTAGCTGTTTTGATTAACCAAACACCACATTCAAATAAAGACAGTACAAACAAATTGAACACTAGACATCATAAGCTTAAATGCAATTAACCAAGTATTCTCTGTTTATACAAGGAAGATATGGAATACCTGAACATAATTCATAAGAGGGGTAGTCTTCCGCAGCATCAAACAAATTACCACCTAGAACAAAATAATTAATCGAACTGACTTCAGCCTCAGCATTAAAATAACAGCAATTACAGATGAAGTCTAACAATCACGAAACGTAACAAATGAAACTTATACAGGGACTTCGAAGTTCGAACATGAATTTATGCCATGGTTCAGATATAAATAATGCAAAGCAATGAAGTACCTTACTGAAGTAACCAGATAATAATGTGCTATGTGGATGATCAGGTTTCACAAATGAGAAAAGCAATTCCATTAACTGCAACACAGAAAGGAATGGGAAATAACATTAGCAATAGTGATTGTCATCAGCTACTACTAAAAAAGTTCTGAGGTAAACACTTCAAAATGACAATATATGACAAGAATGCTAACCTGTTCATCCTCTACTAGGGTCCTCAAAATGACATCAATTTCACAAGTGAATATCTCACAAGCAATGAAAGGGAACCTACATCGAGTGGAGAGAAGTTTAAAAAGGTGGAAAATTCCGCTCTTTATATAAAATGAAAAAAAAATTAATGGCCAATTTCATACTTGAAAGAACGCTTTTTTTCAGCATCCTCTGGAACTTCTTCCACAACATAACGAAGCAATTGTTCCACCTGGGCCTTGTCACGCAAGCTACATACAACATTTCAAGCATTATAGGTAGGGGAATGTAAGGTAGTATACTAGTATGAGTTGAAGAAACACTACATGTCACAACGGTCAAGAAATGAAGCCCTATAGATTTTCACTATACTAGTGATGCATTCAACAAGGTCCTACATGATGAAAACTTGATGTGTGCCCATTAGGTTTGACAGTATGAATAAGTTGAATAATTAGTCTAGTTTCATCAGAGAACATTAGGCTCACTTTTTTGCAGGTTAATACAAATAAAACCAAGCATCTTCTAGAAAAGGAGCAAAAGAAGGGAAAAGAAAGTTTTCCCTCGATAACAAAATATTCAAGAAATAGTGCTCCTTACAGGTAAACAGAGGTACTTTGTGAACCATCTCTTTAGGGGGTAAAACACTATAACCAGCATTACTGCATTAATGCCAAAACAGAATCTACATGTATTCTAATTTCTAAGTAAACAAAGTACATCTTATGTGCAAATGAGTGAGTTGCTTTTTCTTCCCTGTGATGGGATTTAAACTATGCAGATGCAGCAACCATTAAGTGCAGAAACAAATGCAATTATCTCAAAAGCAGTGTCACTCGGACACCCATGTCCAAAACATTTTGCCGAATCGGACACCTCGAAGCCGAGTTGGATTCCAACACCCATGTCCGATTCCAAATAGCATTTCCCATGTCCAAAAAAATTTGCCGAATCAGACACCCCGAATCCAAGTCAGATTCTGACTCCCGTATCCGTGTCCAAGTACACTGCTCAAAAGCATACTTGTTCGTTGTTATCTTTATCTAACAAGCAATTCACTTTCCTATGCATCACTTGTAGTGAATGTCTCATAAGTGAAGCCATAAGAAATGGTACATGGTTCTTCTTTGTTATTCCCATACAAAATATGAAAATGAATGGTAAGGTGCGACATTACATTAATGATGTCACCCATGTCACCCAAACTAGTAACAGAAATTTTGTAAGGAAATTACAAATTTATGAGTCGGGTATTCAGTGCTTTGCACTCTTGAATAATTTCATCCTCATCAAGAAGTTCTTCCAATGTGAAATTTTCCTTGTCTAGAATTGTATCCACCTGAAACAATAAAACACAGAGTTAGGCATGTGACACGGAACCTTTTGCTTGTACAATACATATGAAAATAAAGTCAGACCTCAATGAAAATTCAAAGTTATTTACAGTGACTATGGAAGAATAATAATGAATTAATGATGATTCATGCGGGACATGGGAACAAGTTTCTGAGTCACTTAACAAAAGAATCTGACAATACAGCTAAGCTGCTGGATTAAATGCAAGATTAACATCGAAATGGAATTACAAAGGTCACATCATTTTGCTCGAACATGAGATCTGCAGCAATCCTCTTTCACATCAAACAAAATCATTACAAGCTCGGCAAAAAAGAAAAGAGGAGGGTAGATCCTGTTACACATTTACACTAGCACGCCGTTCCACCCACAACATACAAATTCTTTCTGAAACGGTGTAAGTGCCCAATGTATAGGAATCTTCAATTCAAGATGGGAAAATTTGATGCTAACCAACAGTAATCCAAAACAAATGTTCATCAAACAGTATCACACACAAGATCAGGGAGTCAATATTAACAACACCACAACCTCTTTTTTGCCAGAAAAATGCAGTCCCTATTGTGCGCTGACCCAATCTTCCCCAAAGCGACGAATCTGTATGCAAAACCTAACCAAATCCGAACCAAGGCATCTCCTTCCTCTCTACAACACGCCCCAATCAACGGGAACAGCAGAAGTACTAGCTCGGCAAATGCGAAAATCACACACCTCGCGGTCGCAGCGCACAGATACACTAACTCCAACACGAACTAGCCCAGAAAAAATTCAAAACAGGCGAGCATTACAACCCAACCGCGGCATCCGATCCACTGACCCAATCCAAACAGACAAACAAGCGGCTCCATGACGAAACCCGCAGCTTGCAGCGCCAGCACACACGGACGCACGCACGCACGCACCAACCAACCAATCTGAGAAGGGCAACAGCGAAGGGGGAGAGAAGGAGCTACGAGCACAGGGAACTCACGGGCGAGGCCGCGGAGAGGCCGGTCATGCGCCAGAACATGGTGGCGGCGGCGGCGGATCTAGGGTTTCCGGGCCCGGGGAGAGCGGATCCGCGGTCGATTCCGCGCGAATCCGGGCGGGGGCGGGCGAATTGGGCGGCGGAGGAGGGCGGGGCGAATCGGGAGGGAGGCGAGCGGATCGAATTGGGATCGGAGGCGCACGAGAGGAGGAAAAAAATGCACGCCTTTTTTATTTGGGCTTCCTTGCCTTGGGTTTGGTTTGGTTTGGTTTGGGGGCGTTGTTCCTTTTGGCGACCTTAGGGGTGGATGCTCGTAGCTGAATTATTTGCCCGGTTTTTTTTTTTTTTGTTAGAGAGAAATAATTCGGAGTGACTCTTTTTAAAAATCAAAAAAATAATTGTAAGTTACTCGTGTGCAAAAAGATTACTTATTTATGTGACCTGTGATGTGATCGGATGTAACATTTTTTTCTCATGTGTACAACATTTTTTTACATGCGTACAACATTTTTTTCGATAGCAGTACGAATATCGACTCGGATCGCTGCAATATTTTCTTCACATTCGTGAAATATTTGTAATCACCGTGCGGAACAAAAACACTCGATAACAGTAGGAATGTGCACGCAAAAAAAATATTGCACCGACGCGTCCAAAAAAAATAAACAGTGATCGGACGTCCAATTGCTAGCACTCGCCTATTTATGTTTAAGTTATCATCCTATCTCCGATATTAGTTATAACCATATCCTATATAGGACTGTAGAAAGAATAGCTAATAGCTCAACCTCCTACCTAATCTATTGTCGTGGTGCGAGGAAGCATGTCTATTATGATGCGTTATAATCAGTCACCTCATTTAATGTAACCAAAGTAACAAAATGGAGACACCACCTAATCATCAAATACTAGCACTGTATACGTTAGAGAGAGAAATGAACCTAGCTTGGCCCTTACGACCTTAATACATTCTGCACTACTATAAGATCAATTGTTGAAACTAGTGTATAAAAACAACGTATGTTTGTCACACGAATACGATATCTCTAATAATTTTATTGTGTTTGTTGTTGATTAATATATTTTATCGGCATTTGTGCGTTTATGTTGATATACCTTGATGAAAAAAGAAACATATTTGCTGTTTTTAGAACTATTGATATTGACAAACATAATACTTTGAAACGTAATTAGTTCATATGTCTTGTATTTTGTTGTTCTTAAAGCATACAAGGGTCTGGTTCAGGGACGCGCGGGTGGTCGGATCGGTGCCAGCACGCAAGATCAACGGCCATCGGCATCAAGGACCTGGGTGTAATTACTGAAAGCACGAGTTTTTTTTTCTTTTTTCTTTTTTTAAAGGGAGGTGACGAGGTTTGCCTGGGAGGCCGGCAATCCCAGTCACTTTAAAGAGACTAGTATAGTGCTATGTCTTCCGGTTTTCTTTTTAAAGCACGTAATATATGGTCTTTTCCTTTTCTATAACGTTTGTTTCCTTTTCCTTAGTTCCAGGATATTTGTTTCTTTTTCTTTGAGATGATGCTGGAAGTGGGGGAGATCTGTTGTGGACCACAGGGATGAGTTAGACACATTAAACAATGGCCATCGGATGTGGGTGAGTAAAGCTGAGGAAAAATCTGAGAGGTTAATTTTGATGGAGGCAAGTTTCTGGGGACGTTTCGCTGGGTGCATGAAGGTTGGATCATCTCTAGTGGAGTGTATTATTTGGGATGGACGTAGAAAAGAATGCTTAGGTGCATTATAAAGGAGTATAGATATAGATGTATGTATGTATGTATTATATGTGGTACCTATTTTGCACACCATAACCAAAATTATCAACCTATGAGTTTAGTTCATGAATAAAATTTAGCATTGACAATAATTAAAAATGGATTATTCAGTCAGCTAAAAACAACAACATAAATGCTCAAGACTCTTAAAATGCCATAAAAATATGATACCATCGATTATTAACTGGAAGAACTAGTCATTGCTTCTTTTGAAAAAAGATGTCATTTTAGCACCAATAATTTGGTATGTGAAAAAGTACCCCTTCTCTATCGAACATTATAAACATGTCTTAACTTCTATTTATTTTGCAGCAGAATTTGTCATCTCCCAGTGTAGATGAATGCGCAATTTTATCTATTTTTTAGATTATTTCTTTGTGGTAGAAATTGAGAGTTAGCACAAGTGAAAAAAGTAACTGTTGTGCATTGGATATGGCGCTCGTTATGACAAGATTCAACATTCGACAAGGATCTCAGAAAGAACAATTGGACGCTTCTGTATTACCTAACTGAAGTACTTCATGAAGAAATCATTGGAAGATCTCGCCAAATTGTTCGTAGTCTTAATCTTTGGGTTTTTTTTCTTTTTGAAAAGAATAGTCACTCCGATTTTGAAATTTCAGTTGGTTTTGAGTTTTCATAGTATGCAAGGCATGACTTTGACATAAAAATTATATATTATGAAAGTACATTTCATGACTAATCTACCCATATCCATTTCACGTGGCTAGCATGTGACAAACCTGTACACCTTTTTTATCAATTGATGGTCGAAGTTAAAATGTTTGACAACACAGATCTGAGAACGACTTAGATTTCGAATCAGAATCTGACTATGTAATTAGAAACAACCAAACTTCTGCACTAAGAAAGCAGAAGTTGTGACAAATGAAAGGAAATTATACAGATAGTGCTTCTCATACGTCAAATAACAACCAAGGCAGTGAATAGGAAAATTCTTCGTCGGCTGTGATCCAGGACAACCCCTTAACTCTGGTACTGGAAGTATATTGAGATGAATAGCGTCATATCGTCATAACATGCAGCTACAAACTACAATTGAAGTGTTCGACCATACATGAAAAATTACTTGTGATCCTTCAGATTTATACTACTAACCAGTAACCTCATACACACCCACCTCTTCTCAAATTGAGACTGCCATCTATTCAAGACTATTATGCCTGTACTGACTAAAAATCATCGCTATTTGTTTTTTCACAGAAGTTTTGGAAGAGAAGCATATTCTCGTGGAACCAGTTTATACTTTGCCTACTTACAATGAATAATCACAGCCAACCACTCCGCACTCAGGAGGAAATGGCAGGCGAAACTGCTCCCGAGTGGCAAGCAACAACTTCACTGCATCTACTGATACCTTCTAATGCCTGCACGCATACTCCTGAGAACCCCATCAGAGCATGGAACACGTTTGGAAGGCTCGTCTGAAGATTGTTCAGCGTCATGGCTCGACTAGTCTTCATGGAGTTCAGATACCTGGCCTTCTCCTCCTCGACACGCTTTCTGAACGCATCCAGCTTCGTGTCATCCTTTGACACTGAATAATGATTCATGTGTCGAGGTTGGCCTGAGTTTTGCATCACATTTTCACTGTGTTTCTCTAATTGGGTATGAAATTTGCTCTCAATGTGGTCTGACTTTTTCTTCAGTTGACGTTCCTCAGTCTGTTGTATGACTATAGAGTGTACGACTGACAGAAAAGTCTTTATTGCTTCTGCAGCTACCTGTTTATACAAATAAGGAATATTAAGAAAACATGGGAAGAAAAGCTAAATGGTTAACTACGACAAAATTCAACTTACGACAAATGAGTATAATAGTCCTTCAGTTCATACATAAAGAATGTAAGCTTCATTATTCAAAACAAAATGATGTATTCTTAACCAAAAGTTCCTAAAAGCACGATGTCATCACGGAGTAGTAAACAATGTTCTGAAGGAATAGACCAAGTTAGTTTTACTCTACCTTTTCAGGTAACCCCTCGAGAGCACGCTGGAGTTCTCCACAGAGGCTACGAATTCCAGATTTACTTCTCATAAAGCCATCATTATCAGGCAGGCAGTCAGTGAGTCTAATCCATTGGTTCAGGATAGTTACGTACTCACGCTGCAAGGTGATGAGATTGCAGAAGGAACTGTGCCATGCAGAGACTTCAACTTCCAGCTGAGCTGTTGCATGACAGTGAGAGTCAGTTGTTGGCTCACTACCTGGTCGGTTGCCTAGGAGATTGGCTTGCTGCGCAATATGGTTCTGAACCTGATGGCACTCATACATGTTTCTCCACATATGCACAAGCCTAATTCAGAAGAAGCAAGGAAAGAAGTGTCAGAAGAGATGGCAGAGAACAAAATAGCATTATCACAAGGAAATAAACGCAGAATTAACAGGACAGCATTGTAGCCAAGCACTGAGATGCAATGATAATTTGCTGCCTGCATGTATGGCGCATGATGTCTGAGTTAACTACTAAATACTCCCTATAGGCAACTATCATGAACGATAATAGAGCTTCAATATGACAACACTCAACATAAACAACTTAAAATGCTATACTTGGGTGTTCCTAATGAAGTTACAGCTATTTCTTAACCTAAGTAACAATGAAAGGGAGAAATGAAACTTCTGGAAATGCATTACCGCATATTAGGAATTGAACACAGATACCCTGTACCTAAATATTGCTATTAAAATATCATCTTCGAACTATTGGAGTATGCTAGCTAGCTAAAGTTTGGAGCTCACCCTGCAGATAATTCAATAATCTGAGGATATAACTCCTCGTCTCTGAGCTTTGATATGGTCAGACATGTCGAAGTTACAGCTTCCTCCAAAGAGATTATCCGAGTTTGCAATTCCTCGATATTATCCCGAACTTTCTCTGCATGTATCTTATCATGTTCCCCTGATTCTAACCTTTGTAGCAACGAACTGTACTTTTTGTACTGGAGTCTTGCAAATTCTTCATCCTGCAAGACAGGGTGGTAATAATCAAGAATGTGTCGACTTTTGGTAAAGCAACATATTGTAATTAGTAAAAATTTCTTCATTATGCATTAAGCTCTCTTAATAATAGAACTACCAAACTTCTCTTCTCAAGAAAAATCTTCCCAGATAATTAACGACACCTCAAATTCTGCCATACAAGATATAAGCTATTATCTTACTCCTGGATTGCATTATGTAATGCTTTTTTTTTACGGGATTGTATAACGCATTTCAGTGAAACATATACCAAACAAAAATAATGCTAGGACTCCCATATTACACCTTAACTAACTTGTAGAGTTTTTGCTCCTCGTCATAAAGCTTGTCTAGTGTTTTGCCATGGTAACCATATCCACAGGCATCCCTGGAATACGAAATGGAGGATTCTCTGTTAGCTTGCCCAGATTTGAATGACCAGCTCCAAGAAAGTGTGGAGAAAACCTTGGCAGATCTGGAATTTTTTCCTGCACCTGAAACAACAAATGTTATTCTTCAACAATTTTCTTTGACTCTAAGGCCCTAAAGAAGCTAGCTCCACACCTGTATGGATGCAAGATACTCAAAATATTACCTTTCTTTGCCTCTAACTCCGAGGGATCTAGCCGCCCACCAGCAGAGTCCAAAAGTATGACAACATCACTCCCACTTGCCGCTGCTTTCAAGAAGTAGTCATCGATCTCCTTAACAATTGCTACCAGTGACTTCTTACTCCTCCAAACAAGCACCGAAGAGTCTGAATCCTTTGTCACCCAGCTCACCATTGATGAGTTGTCATCACCCAGAGCCCTACTCTTTGATGGATTCAACTGCACACCCCTCACAATGCCATCAACGT
Source organism: Otatea glauca (assembly GCA_036346275.1). Lineage (NCBI taxonomy): Eukaryota > Viridiplantae > Streptophyta > Magnoliopsida > Poales > Poaceae > Otatea > Otatea glauca. Next base: position 121,566 of record JAYEVK010000410.1, read on the forward strand.
TGCCAGAGACGCTTTCATCCTCCTCTCCATCAAATTCTGTGTTTGTCTCGACCCAATTATCATCGTCCATGGTAACCTGTGAGGCCACTTCTCTATCATTCCTATCAGCCAACGGAGATGGGAAATTCAAGGGACGCATAGTGAAAGGGTCCAAGTACTCCCATTCTGTACCGGGTGGCGGGGGTGGTGGTAGAGGAGTTGAGCAGCTGTCAGTATCATCGTCATCATCCATAGAATCATCCCCATGGAGGTCACCATCTCTCTTCTCCCTCTTTCTTATGGTTATTGGGCTAAACGATAGAGGTGGTGGGGGGCGTGGTGAGGGCGGCATTGAGGATGTCACTGAGTATGCAGGAGGTATTGAGGATGACACCGAGTATGCAGGAGGTGGCGGCGGCGGCGGCGGCGAGGGGGGCACCGAAAGGCATACAGGGGGCTGCTGTGACAATGCTGATTCCACCTCAGCGAATTGTCGGAGAGTGGCTCCTGTGTTGCGGAGTGCCTGCAGGTAGGCACTGTATGCAGCCGCAAGGTCAAGACGGCGTCGCACCAGCTGCTTCATGAGCTTCCTCCTATCCTTGCACCTCCTCACGGCCTCCTCATCCTCCACTTTGGAGTGTGTGCAACCCATTTGCCACCAACACACACAAACTCCCTGCCAATAACCTGAGAAGAATGCGGATTGCAGCACCAACTGAAAAATCCCAAATGGGTGCTTCCTTGCCTCGTCCAAAATTGCCTGAAATTGGTCACGATTCGCACCAAAATTCCAGAGAGTAGAGAGTAATCTGCACCGCTCCTAAAAATTGGAACATGCACATGACAGATTCTCCAAATGGGCTTTCTTGATTCCTACCAAATTCACCGAAATTGCCCTCAATTTGCCCACAAGACAAGAAAGCACCCTAAAGAAATCGCTCCTTCTCCTCTCCAACAGACACTCTCACAACATTACAAATTGCCGACTGACAGCCTTTCTCTTGTATCAAAATCTGGCAGGCAAAAGAGTTGATCCAAAAATGAAGCTTCAGATAAAACAAGTAAGGCTAACAGTAGGGAAAGAAAGAAAAAACAGATTCTTGAATAGAGGAGAGGTGAGCCTGCTTGTCTTACCAGAAAGACTTCGGTTCAAGAAATGCTCTCTGGTCGGCAATCTTGGAGTTGGTGGTCGGCTTGAAAGCTAAGCAGGATTGGAGGAAGAAGGATCTAGACAACCAGAGGAGAAGGATATGCCAATAGAGGGAAAAGGGGGAAAAGATGGTAATGGCATCATCTGATTCTCACTCCCAAGAACCCATCTCTCTCCCTCCTTCCCTCTAGACAAGTACAAGGCATAGTAGGTGGCAATGGAGGTTGGGAGAGAGGAAGAGGCAATTGGGAGCTGGGAGAGAGACCAGAGAGAAAGAAGAAAGGGGAAAGAGAAGGTGTGGGATTTGATTTTGCGGGGATGTAAATAAAGTTGTAGTGGAGAAATTGTGCAGGATGGTGGTGTAGGAATGTGGTCAGAGGCTCATAGCTGCCACTTTCCTCTGCCACCGAAACTCCTCCTCCACTTGTCCTCTCCTTTCTTTTGCTCAACCCTCGCTTGTTTCGTTAGGTCCACACCGTCCGTCTTCGCGTCCACGGATTAAATATTGCTACTAATGCTCGGCCCCTCCCGTGACATGAAAACTATTCCCATTTCTGCTGGAACTAGTATAATGACTGTACTAACGCTACGGCGGATTAAGTGAATTTTGCTGATTCGCCGCCTCCCGCTCCGCGCGAAGGTACGCGTCCATCTCCGGCAGGCCGATCGCGCGACGCAAGCCCCTGGTGTAGTCGGCACCGGACGGGTCGAACGTCGCACGGACCTTGTTCACCAACCCGCGCCGCAACATGTCGTCTACCCGAGTTGCGGTGAACCGTCGAAGGAGCTCTGGCGCGGCATCCAGCCAGACGAAGAGGCGGTCGTGAGCGGCGCGGAACGCCCCACCGCTGCCCTCGACCAGCGCCTCGACGTACCTGTTGGAGCCACCGGCCACGATGGGGAGGCGACCGCGGGAGAGCACGCTCTCGACCGCGCAGAGCGACCTCACGAAAGAAGTCGTCCTCGATGAAGTCAGCGTTGGGGCACGGCACGCAGCCGAGGAGGTGGTGCGCCACTCCGGCGTGCTGGTGGTCGGTCACCTTGTTGGTGATCACGGGCAAACCGGCGTAGACCTGGATCTTGTCTGAGTTGATCACCTCACCTCAAGCGCGCGTCGCTTGAGCGATGGCGGCCGACTTGCCGGTGGCCGTCGCGCGAAAGCACGAACACGACCTTCGGCTTGTTGGCCGTCGGTGATCACGGCGGCGTCCATCATGGATCGGTGCATGGCGAGCATACGTCTTGGATCGTGGGAAGTGGCGACGGTACGTGAGCACCTTGTATAGGATGTGGTGCACATGCATGAATGGAAGAAAATTAAGCGCGCGATTCATGGTATTGACCGGTATGGTAAATATTGAATCGAAATCAAATGGGTTTAGATTTGCAACATAAATTCCATATATATAGTTCAATTGAAATATATATGTGCGGGCTCTCCCGTTGTGGGCCACATGAATGAATGAGTTAGACACATTAAACAACGGCCATCGGATGTAGGTGAGTAAAACTGAGGAAAGATCTGAGATATTCATTTTGATGAATGCAAGTTTCTGGGAACGTTTTCACGAACATTGGACCATCTTTAATGAGGTGTATTATTTAGGGTAGACGTAGAAAAAATTGCTTAGGTGCATTATAAAAGGTATAGATTACACTGTATAATGCTAAGTTCATACAAGGTTTCTGCATTTCAAACGGAGCCTAAACTATAGAGCCATAGAGGTGTTAAATTAAATATTATTTTCCCCGTCATAAGATATAGACCATCATTCGATACGTGTAGTCAACTATTTGTAGTTTTAAGTCTTGGCCTCAAAATGCAAAAAAAAAAAAACCAAAATGTTCACATGAATTTTGGCATCACTAAATTCATCGTGAAATATATCTTTGAATATATATTTTTATTTATACCAATATACTTCAATATAAACCAGCAGTTGAAGTAGTACTTAAGTCGAATGTTGTATTATATTACACTGAATTCATTTTTCCGTATTCGTTTTCATTATAATTTTCTTGATCCTAAGTTCAATTCTTTGTACAAATTTTTTCCATTTAAGTTGGTAAGTTTTTTTTTCACCGTCGGGTGTGCTTGGATTCCCTTAAGATGTATGCTGCATCTATTTGCAAAATAGGTGTACACATTCTGTTAGATATAAATCAAAAAGGGAAGCACATAGAATACAAATAGTACTAACCAATGAGCTACAGTATTACTAGGCAGAATCATCCATCCTTACGGAAAGAGCTGTTGGTTTGGTACGACTCCAGAGAAGGAAATGCAGTAACTAATGTACTCCTAGAATTAGTTATGACACAAGTTTGAGTTAACTTGTGGGTGGCGCTAAACAGTTATCTAAAACTCAAGAGATGAAAAGGACGGGTGCAATGCAACATGGATGAGATAAACCCAACACGAGTACACGACAACAACGAAGAAAAAGAAATGCTGGCTGGCTCCCTTTGTAGGGTACGGAACTGGGGACCTTTAGCGGCACACTTCCCGAGTTGCGACTATGCGTCATAAACCAACCCATAACTGCTACCGTCCTTACCTGACCGGCTAGCTGCTATTCTACTCCATCCATCTAAACTTATACACCGTATCTTTAATGATCTTATTAATAAATATATAATATATTTTATATTTTAATATAAAATTAATATGACGTTCCATCTCTATCCCTGATAAACATCTATCTTTATTTTATACCATCTATATGCAGGCCTTGAATATAGCTAGGGGTGTAAAAACAAACTCGAGGCTCGCGAATGGTTCGGATTTAGCTCTGTCGGGGATCGGACAGCCTGGCGCGCGTCCCTCTGACACGTGTCCGTTCCCCCTCTGTGCCCGGGAGACTGTTTCTAAGCCCAGGCAGAGACGTCTCCGGTCTACCGGCCCGGGGCACCGAGCGGACTGTTACCAGTCGGGATTCGACCAAAGGTCCCAAGAGGCCACCGGGGACACTCTTTCCCGACCTGGCGGACCTCTCGAGCTCTTCCCGACACTGGCGGACGGGCTCCGACTCTTCCCGACTGGCGGGCGGGGTCCCGACTCGCGGGACGGGTCCCCGAGCTCCGAGCTCCGACCTCGCGCGTGGTCGGGATCCCCTGACTCCGATCAAGCCAAGGCAACCCCCGCCAAAGGCCACGTGTCAAAGCCTCCACCAGCCAACAGCCATGTGCCCCACGGATGGGGTCAATCGAAGTGACTATACGAGAGCAGGTGGCCATTTCCCAAGATGGTTTAATGGCTGCTGAAGTCATGCTTCGATCCATCGATCGGTCACGTCTGATGACGAAGACACGCTCCTCCCGAGGCAAAGACCAACATCATGAGCAACCGCGTCAACACTTGTCGGGATCACGAAGTCGGTACCGTTTCCGGTGAAATACCTAACATACGACCAGCGAGACTACCGCCCGGCGTGGGGGACGGCGGTGACGGTCGGCAGGACAAAGGACCAAGGCGCCCTTCCTACCGTATAAAGGGAGGCAAGAGCCCCGGGGAAAGGGGGGGAGATTCTCCTGGTTAAGCCATGAGCACTCTTGATCAAGGATCCAAGAATTCTCGTTTGTAAACTTTGTACAGCCATCTACACAAAAGGCAATACAACACAACCACACGAATGGAGTAGGGTTCGGCCGAACGATATAAACCTTGTGTCCCTGTTTGGTTGCCTGAGTTCCCCTGCTTAGTGCGCCGCCGAGTGCCGCCCGGACAATGAGCTCTGGCCTCGCCTCCGTCGATCCTTCCCTCTTTCTTTGCGGTCGGCGGTCCCGATCGTCGGCGGTGGCGCCCACCGTGGGCGAAGTTTCGTTCGTCCAAAATTCGTCATCTTGGCCGGCTCAACACCTCCAGCTCCACTACCAGCATGTCACGAACGGCGAGCTTGGGCTCGGGCGCTGTCCTCGAATGCCAAGGCTCCACATCCATGCTCTCGCCATCCTTGCCGCCCCACGAACGCCATGCCTTCACGGTCGACGGACGTGAGGCAACCCCTGGGGCGGACGACGGTGGCCCGGAAACTCCTCGGGAGGTGCATCGGCTCGCCAGTCACCATCGACCGAGCCATCGCCGCCATTCGGCGAGAGGCGTGGTGCGACCGCTCGATCCGGCTGTTCGGCCCTCCCGTCGCACGAACACGCTTAAGAACGCTGCGAACCATCGCCGGTCATGGCGACCACCGCCGGCCGGCTCGGCCCTCTTCCGACGGTCCTCGGCGAAGAGCTCAATAAAGCGGCCGACGGCGTCACACCGGCGGCAAGCAAGCTCTCGGGCTCGAGTCTCGCCGCGTGGCGGCGGCGGCCTGTTGCATGATCACCGGCCGCTTCACCGGCGGGATCCCGCCCGGGCTCGCACTAACGCCATCTTCACCGCCTCCCCAGCGGAAAGGTCGGCGCATGGGCTCGCCCGTCATCGCGGCGTAATAACGGCCTTCGTCCGGACGGTACTTCTAGAAGTCCTCCCGGACGTCCAACTCGGCGACGAAGATCGTAATCGCTTGCGGCGCCATCATAGCGGCGCTCCGTCGACCATCACGGTCGGCGCGGTGCGCCGCCGGCTCGAGTTCTCCACGTCGGTGGTGGCGACTCCGGCGCTAGCGGCGGCGGCGGTGACCTCCGACCTACGGTGCCGGCGTACTCGTGCGATCTCCGTCGAATCTGTTGCCGCCGCCGGTTTAGGCGGCGATGATGGAAGCGGTTCGGCGGGACCAAGAATCCGCGAATTCCTCTCCATCTACTCCACCGCCATCTGGCGGCCGGAGGACGGCGTAATGGCCAACTACCTTCCCACGTTACGGGCGGCGCGCCGCGCTTGGCTCTTCAACGGCGTCGGCACCTTCCGGTCGTGGCGCCCGGTGAGCGCTCTCACTCCAACTTCGAGTTGCTACGAGCGGCTGGCGGGAGAGGACTGGACCGTGTTATCGAGGAAAGGGGAACATCTGCGGGACTTCGTGCGCGGTTCACCTGCGCAAACTCGATCCCAATGTTTCCGCGAAACCGTCATCAAGGCTTTCAAGTTTGGCGTCGAGGCAGGCGCCTTCTGGAGGACCTCGAGATTGCCACAAGACTCACCGTCGACAAACTATTTTCCATGGTCGAGCGATGCGCAGACGCGGATGATCTTTGTCTTTGGAAGCATGACTATGACCGGGCAAGCTCGGCCTCACCTTGGCGAAACGAGGCCATCGGCGCTAAGGAAGGAGACCGGGCCGCGTGACAAAAGCGGGGAAAAGACCGCGGCGTCGGCGGCGGCCCGCCTAGTCGCCACGGTCGGCGACAAGCGTGAAGAGGCGAGCCGCGCCCGGCCGGCCGCCGGGGCCCGGCCTCAGCGAAATCGTCGCGGCTCGCGGCGGCGCGCCGCCCCCCCAACGGGGCAAGGTCGGGGACCCCTCCACGCGAACATCCGAGCTTGGGCAACGAGGAGCAGACCAACCGGCGCCAACAAGTTTTGCTGTTCCACAAGATCCATGGCCATGACTGCGGGGGTGCAGGACATGGTCATTCAAGCTGGGCGCCTTTTATAAGGGGTGAAATGCCCACGCTACAAAAGGCGATGAGCGGCGGGAGGAATCAGCGGCGAGCTCAAGCGGTTCTGACACGGAATTCCAACAGGCGACCGCCATGTGGACATGATCTTGGTGGTTCCTCCGCATACCGATCTCGGCGCGAGTTGAAGGATCGCTTGCCGTCTATCGAGCCACCGCCGAAGCCGTGACCAACCTGCGCAGATGGGCGTCGTCCCCATCACCTTTCGGGACGGCGCCCGCCGGGGATGTTCGAGACTTCAAAAGCGCTGCGGTCGTCGCCGGACCATAAGCAACGCCGTCGTTGGCCGGGTCATGGTCGACGGGGGCCGTTCCCTCAACCTACTCCTAGCCAGCGCCTTGGACCGGATGAAAATACCCCGGTCGAAAATCAAGAACATAGCGATCCTCTTCTTCGGCATCGTGCTGGGGAGCTCGACCACCCCCTTGGGGCAAGTGGTCCTCCCCGTCACCTTCGGCGACTCCATGAACTTCCGCACCGAGCTGATCACCTTTGAGGTCGTGGACAGCGATCTCCCCTACAGCGCCATCCTCGGGCGCCCATGCCGATCAAGTTCATGGCTGCGAATCACTACGAACACCGGTGTATGAAACTCCAGGGCGATGGCGTCATAACGGTCATGGCGACCTTAAAGCAGCACACGGTTGCGAAGAAAAGGCCACGATCTTTGGCCGCATCTCGCCCACCGCCCCGAGATCACCCGAAGGACACCCATCGAAGACGGCTATCGGTAAGCGGACCGACCAAGGTCGTGCGGCGAGGAGGGCGCGGGCAAATCGTCTGCATTTACGCGGCTCGATCCCAAATAGGAAGGCGAGGCTCGTCACCTTCCTCCGAGATAACAAAACCATTTTCGCATGGGAACCGATGGATATGCGGGGTCCACGGAGGTGATCGAGCACAAGCGCAAACAAAGCACGGTGCGGACCCGTGCGCGAAGCTTCAGCGATTCTCTTACGAGAAGCGGCGATGTCGGGGAGCACCTCGACAAGCTCCTTAAAGCGGCTTCATTCGCGAGTCAACTACTCGAATGGTGGCCAACCTGTGATCGTACAAAAAAGGCGGGAAGTGGCGAATGTGTGTCGACCACACGGGCTTGAACTTGCATGCCCCAAAGATAACTTCCGCTCCCTCGCATAGACCAGTTGTGGACTCCGCCAGCGCAGAGATGTTGAGTTTTCTCGGCGCCTACTCGGATACCACGGATCAAGCTCGTCGCGGAAGGCGAAGACAAGACCGCCTTCATCACGCCGTTCGGAACCGCTACGCTACGACCATATCGTTCGGCCTCCGCAGCGGCGCCACGTTCGGGCTAATGGCCAAAACCTTCGACCGCGGATCGGCCGAACCTCGAGGTGTCGTCGGCGACATCATCGTCAAGAGCCCTCTAAAGCTAACCACGTCAACAACTGGCGAAACCTTCGCCAACTGAGCAGTTCGGCATCAAGCTCAACCGAAAAATGCTTCTTGGCACGGCCTCGGAAAAGTACTCGGCTACATGATCGGAAGTCGGGCGTGGGCGAACCGGAGAAGATCGATCGGCGGATGACCGCTCGACCTCGATAAAGCAAGTGCGAGCCTCACCGCCGCATCACGCCCTCGGTAGCTTCATTTCCGGCTCGGCGGCGCGGCGCCTTTCTTTAAGATCTGCGCAATCATAAGGGTTTAGTGGACCCGAAGCCCGGCCGGTCTTCGGCGAGCTCAAGGCGTACCTTCGCGTCCTCCTCTGCGACAACTCCACAGCGGGGAGAGGTCTTGCTACTTTACCTCACGGCGCGACCCAGCCGTCGGTCGCGATCTGGTAGCCGAGCGGGTAGGCGGCGACTGATCTACTATGTTAGCGAAGTACTCCACGGGCCAAGGGGCGCTATCCCAGTCGAAACTCCTCTCGCACTCTTCATGGCCTCGCGGAAGCTCGGCACTACTTCCAAGCACATGCGGTGGTCGTCGACGGCCTCCCGCTCGAAATCTCGGAAACCACGGCCGAGGTCGCGTCGCCAAATGGGCCATGGAGTGGCCGAGTTCGACCTTCGCTTCACGGCCCGCACCGCCATCAAATCCGGTATTGGCGGACCGTGGCGAGCGGACGGCGAGCCTACCCGAGCCCGAGGTCGGCCGAGGACCCGTGGACTATGTTCTTGACGGATCGAGATCCTTTGGCGCTCGGGGCGGCGTTCTCCTCATCACCCCTCAAGGTGACCACTTGCGATATGTGGTCGCTTTGGCTTTCGCTACCAATAGCGGCGGAATATGAGGCCCTCTTGGCGACCTCCGAACTGCAAGTCCTGGGCATCCGCCGCCTAATCGTGAAAGGAGACTCCCAGCTCGTCGTCAATCAGTACAACAAAGTCTACCAGTGTTCGGAGCCTCTGATGGCCAAATACCACGCCGAGGTACGCAAGATGGAGAGATGGTTCCGGAACCTGAGGATCCAGCACGTACCAAGGAAAGACAACTCCACCGCCGATCTCCTGTCCAGGCTCGGATCATCCGGCGACAAGCTCCCGCCGGACGTCATCCTTGAAACCTTGGCCACACCGTCCGTCGCCGACCAGGAAGACCCGGTGGCCTTCCTCGAAAACATTCTGACATGGATGGATCCATTCATCAAGTTCCTCGACCAAGGAGCTCCCGCCACTCTGGCCGAAAGGGCGAGCTCGGCGACGTGCGGGCTCGTCTGAGCTCGTCGGCGGCGGCTCCTCCGTCGAGGGCCTTGGGCATTCTTTCAAAATGCATTACTCCAGAAGAAGGTAAATACCTGCTCAACGACATACACTCCGGCCTGTGCGGCGCTCACTCCTCTTTCAGGACTATGGTCGGGAAGGCCTTCGGGATGGGTTTTTACCGCCAACTGCTGGAAGATGCCGAGGGCATCGTTCGTTCTTGCCGATCTGTCGGTTTCACGCGTCCGAAAGTGAGGCAACGGCCTCGCCTGCAGACCATTCCCCTCGCTTGGCAATTCTCGACGTGGGGCCTCGACATTCTCGATCCCTTCCCGAGGTCGGTCGGGGGGAAGAAGTTCCTATTCGTGGCGATCGACACCTTTTCAAAATAGATCGAAGCGAGCCGGTCTCGCTATCACTTTGCCAAGGCGCGGTAAAGTTCTTCGTTCGCCGTGGTCACGAGTGCGAGTCCCTTGCGGGATCATCACCGACAACGAACGCAGATTCACGGTAGTGTTCCAAGAGTTCGTGCGGAAATGGGGACCAAGGTTTGCTATGCCTCGGTGAGCCACCCCGAACAGCAGGCGCCGAAGCGCACCAATGGGCGGCTCATCCAAGGGCTCAAGCGAGTCTTGACGAGCTCGATCGCCATGGCCGGGCATGGGTGGATGAGCTCCCCACGATCCTTTGGTGCGTCGCACCTCGACCCGGTAGAACGGGGCGAGCCCTTTCGGCTTCGTCTTGGGGCAAAGGCATCTGCCGCCGAGTCGCGCTCCGTTCCGTTAGGGCGAGCTCGATCGACCATGTCAACCTCGGCGGGAGCGGTCCCTCGACCTTGCCTTAGCGGAAGAAGTAAGGTGCGCGGCAGCCTGCGCTCGGCCTACCGCAAGATCTCCGCAGACATCTTGCCCAAGCCGTCAGACCGGGGCTTCGCGTCGGGGACTGGTCCTCTGACGGATCAAGATCGCTCCCACACCAACAAGCTGTCCCCGCTGTGGGAGGGCCCCTTCAGAGTCGTCTCAACAAGCCGCGTGGGAGCTTACCGTCTGGCGGTCCCCGATGGCAGGGAGCTCGCGAGCTCGTGGAACATAGGCCAGCTCCGAAAGTTCTACGTCTAGCGCTCCTCTTTCGCCCGTCGTTAAGTTAAGGTGCCTCTTTCTTTGTTGCTGTGTTCGTTCCTGTATTCTGAATTTTGGCGCCTCGGGGCATGCCCAAGGCTCTCGTGTTGCCATTCCCTGGTCCGGCCCAGGTTCGTGGCCATAGTAAAGTTTTCTTCCGATTTCCGTGCTAATCTCTTTTGATTTGTAGAAGGGTTGATGTTCCGCCACGACCTTAAGTTGCAGATTCCTTCGGTCGAAGGTCGCGCCATCTTAAAGGCCCTCGGACGCGGCGTCTCGTCCATCCCTCCTTTTAACCAAAGTAATTTCTTCTTAGAACGCCTTGGGCGGCCCGACCCCGCGGCGTGGCTATAAGGGCAACCATAAGGCCACGCGGCGGGCTCGGCCTCGGGGCGTCCATGCGTGTTCTCTCTTGCAGCGCCTGGGGTCACGTTCTCTAGGTTCGCCTCGGGGATGAACAACCCGAGCCTGGGCATTCTCAGGATCGGGGGCCGCGGTAAGGCGATTGTTGTCGGGGTAAGCCGACCATCCCCCGTGTTGCCAACCATTGAACGTTCTCAGAGGGCGCCCGGGCTCGGAGGTCGCAGTTTGGGATTCACCACCGGGGATGACTCTGTCGTTCTAAGCCGACCTTTCCTCCGGGGCCGGGTGGCCAGGTTCGAATCTCTAAACCGCCCTCCGAGGGGTCTTGCGAGCTCGATGCATTCCCGAGCTCGCCGAGTCAGACCCAAGGCCGGAAATCTGGTCCAGCCTGAGCTATCCCAGGCCGACCAGTCCGAGTTGTGCCCAAACCTGTGTACATCCAGGCAAGGCCTCGGTGGGGACCACGTTCTCCGGGTTCGCCTCAGGGATGCCAGCGTCCCGAGCTCGATGCATTCCCGGGCTCGGAGGCCGCAGTAAAATGATCCTTATCGGAGTAAGCCGACTATTCCCCTTTGTTACCGACCGGTGAACGTCCTCAGGAAGCGCCTCGGGCCCGATGACATTTCGGACCGGAGGCGCGACCCTAAGATTACCACGGGGATGATCTCGGTCGCAATGAGTCGCTTTGCGCAACAAGTCGACTTATTCCCAGCGGCCAAATTGCGAGACATGTCGGTCCGAAGTCGTGCACGGGCGAGTGATTTGAGGCGAGGCCTCGGTTAAATCAACATCGGGCATCGACGGCTCTGTCGACCTAAAGCTGGGTAATTCGGGCAAAGGCGGTATGCCTCGTTGCGGTCGCGAGCGTGCTCGCCACGCTCCACGTATCGATCTTGTTCGACCCTTCAAGAAATAGCCCGCACAAAGTACACAGTGGCGGCACAGACCGACAAATAAGCTAAGTTCTCCGAAGAAACACAACTCCATAAATCTTAGCATAAAGTTGTTTTATCTTTACAAGGGGGAATCTTTCGTCCCCGGACCCATCTGCTAACTTTAAAGTTTACAGAGACATGTCTCGGGCGAGTTTTTCCCGTTCAAGGTCGAAAACCCTCCGCCGTAGTGCGATGACCTCGGATTCGGCCTTGTCAATCCGGTCGCGGTCGCCTTGGAGCTGGGCCAAGGCGTCTTTCCCGGCCCGAGCCACTTGCGCCAGCTTCTCTCCAAGACTAGCATTCCTGGCCTCGGCCTCAGCCACCTTGGTTTACGCTCGGTGGCCCTCGTCTCCAACCCGCGGCCGTCTTCTCGAGCTCGGCGCTTTGGCCTCGAGCTCGGAGGAGGGCCCCCTCGCCGTCGACCGCCTCGAAGCGGCGGAGATCTCGAGCTTGAGGCGCTGGATCTCCGTCGACGCGCTCACGCGGTCCTCATCAAAGACGTCCTGCGCCTCTCGACGGACCCTTGCCTCCTCCGCCCTCCTCCGCTCCCCCTTGATGGCTTCGGAGAGCGCTATGGCGTATATCTCCTGGCCACACGCTCCCGCTCGGCCTCGACAGCCCGCGCGAGCTCGAGGGCCTGGGCCTCCTTCAGGCGCGAGATTTCCTCTTGACCGCGCGACACGGTGGCTTTTAGCTCGGCGATGTCCCTCTGATTGGCCTCGAGGACACCGCATAAGGGCCGGAAGGCGAGCACATGTTCGCGCGCAATGTTGTACCCCCGGGAAACCAGCCGCAGACCCTGCGAAGGCAAAGAAAAAACTCGTCGTGACCACTAAGAAAAGGGAGGGAAGAAGGAGCTGACGCCACGATCGATCTTACCTCCACTGGCCGGTCTTCCAATAAGACAAGTCGACAACACCATCGAATCTCGGGCGATGCGCGCGATTGCGTCCGGCGGCCTCGCGCGCGGCTATAGCGACAAAGACACCGCGAAGGACCGGGGATCGCTCGACCCGCAGCAATGGCGGCCGGACCTTCTGGGCCGGCAAGTGGCTCGACGACCCCCTGGCCGCCCTCGATTGCGGGAAGGGTCCTCGGCTCGCCAAAGGTGGATGGCCCCACCCGGGGCACGGCGACAACGCCGCCCTCGATCACGGGCTCAACAACCGAAAGCGCCCCGGTCGGAGGCATCGGGGTCGGACGATGGACCGGTGCCACGACCGCCCCGGTATATGAGCTGCACGCGGCAAATTATCAATAGATGCTCAGTCGGCCCCACCATCGCGAGTTAAGCAGGGGAAACTTTCGTGCGAGCGGACGCGCGGCAACCTCGCCTTCTTTACCGGCCCCCCCGCGGGGGCGAGGCGGCTCTCCGCTTTCCCGAGGGCTCCTCACGAGGCGCCCCTACAGGGGCGCAGCGGCAACGCCAACCTCATTGCGGCCCCCCGGCTCTGGCGCCCGGCGATGCACCCCCAATCGCGACGTCCTTGGTCGTGGCGCTTTCAACCAACCCTCCCTCGGCCGCTTCGTCCTCCTCGGGGGACGTGGCAAGCAGCATCTGCCGCGTCCTCAGCCGCGGCACGAGGCGGTAATCATCCTCATAATCCTCCTCCCCGGCCTCGCCCTGGACCACAGGAAAGGTCGGTACCCCTCGGACGCCCGAACGCCACGATGGGGTGGGATGACGAAAAATGTATGGAGGCCGTACCTGGTGTGACCGCTCCTCGGCGGCGGGAGGGCTTCCCCCTCGGGAGCTTGTTGCCGGAACCCGTTGCTCATTTGCGTGCCCAGGCTCTTGCGGCGAAGCCGCCTCTTATTCTTGAAAGCGAGGTTAGCGGGTGAACCAAAAGAAGAAAAAGAAAAAGGTGGCCGGCGGCATCAAGCTCGAACCGGGTACCCACGAGCTCGGGGTCTAAACTCACCACGACCGGTCGCCCACTCGGCGTGGGGCTTCTCGTGATTGCTTTGGGCGTCGAGGGCCGACTTCTTGCCCCCTCTTGCCTTTGTTCGGGCCAGGAAACGGTAGCAACTGCTTGGCCGTATCGAGCTCTTTGGTTGCCTACACGAGCTCACCACAATAAGCATCCGAGTCCGAGCACCCAAAGCAAGGACCAAGGTGAAAGGCTATTACCTCGCTGCTACACCCCAAGATGTTCTTGGGGATGTTGCCGCCGAGGTCGAAGGAGTTGGCGGCCTTCCGAAGATTTCCTGCATCCTCGAAACGACCCATGCCGACCTCGGTGCTGCGAGATCAGGAATAAAGCGTCAGGAGATAAGAGAACTCCGACCAAGGTCAGAAAGGATCGAGATCGGACAACACTTACCTCGTGACTTTCCGGGTGGCGTCGCACCTCCGGTGATTTCAAAGAAAGGGTGCAACCTCCTCGTAGAGGAGCACCGATTCGCAGTAGTCGTAAGCGACCGTCGCCCTTAAGGCCCGCATGGCGCATGTGTGGATGAAGGCGGCCACTTCACGGTAAATCCACCGAGTCCTCCGGCTCGGGGTCTCCGCTTCCCTTCGGCCGCGGCGGTTATAAGCAAGCCCGCCTCCTCGCCCTTCTTCAAATAAAACCACTTTTCGCCCACGGCCCGAGCGAGTCTGGGTCGGGATTTGGAGAAAGGTGCAAGGAGTCTGCCGTAGCCGGAAATAGAGGCACCGACAGCGGGGTCTTTTGCGATGCGGGACAGGAGTAAAAGCGGAAGAAAAGCGAGGGTAGGGAGCACGCCAAGGAACCCTCGCAAAGATGTGCAGCGGAAAGGAGAAGAAGGAGTTCGGCACCAAGTTCACGAGTTCGACCTCGCCGCGCGAGGACCGCAACCAAGAAGTCACTTTAGGGGTTCGCAGCCCAAAGAGTATGTCTTGCTCCGTGCTCACGATCTCGTCATCCCGAGTCGCGGCGCTCTCCCGGAAGAAGCCGCCAGAGAGCGGGTCGAAGCCCCAAAGACTCCATCCCCTCATCCAGATTCTGCGGTGAGTGTGCTCTCTCAAACCGCCATAGAATCAAGGTCAAAGGGGGGGAGAGCGGGAGTGCAATGAAGGGCTAGAAGGCGTTGACGAGAGGGACGAGGAGGAAAAGGCAAAAGCACGAGAAGCGGAAGTGAAATCCTAAAAGGTAAGACCCCTCGGTTTTAAAGGCGCCTCATCTGGCATCACCATCACCTCAAAGCGCTCGTGGCCGTGGCGAGCCAAAGCGTCGGGGCCTTTCAAAACCCGTGCAGGCGCGTCCCTCCACGCATCCTCGGACCCCATTCCTTCAACTTCCCGTCCACGAGGCCCCAGGCTTCTGGGCCCGTTCGGGAAAACAAAATGGCAAAGCCGAAGTATGTGTCCGATGGGGAATCCTCTTGAGCAAGACATCGACTCAAGAGCGCCTAGAGTCTCGGGCCGCTTCTTGAGCCTCGGGGCTGGTTGTCGGGATCGGACGACTGGCGCGTCCCACGACACGTGTTCGTTCCCCTGTGCCGGGGGATTTGTTCCTAAGCCCAGCGACGTCTCGGTCTACCGGCCGAGTCTTGGCCGTATCGTTACGTCGGGATCAGACCAAAGGTCCTAAGAGGCCACCGGGACACTCTTCCCGACTGGCGGACCTCTCGAACTCTTCCCGACTGGCGGACCTCTCCGAGCTCTTCCCGACCTGGCGGGCGGGCTCCCGGGCGGGCGGGTCCCGACCGACCCGAGCTCCCGACCTCCTCGGGTCGGGATCCCCGACTCCGATCAAGCCAAGGCAACCCCGCCAAGGGCAGCGTGTCAAAGCCTCCACGACCAACGACCCACGTGCCCCACGGATGGGGTCAATCGAAGTGACTATACGAGAGCAGGTGGCCATTTCCCAAGATGGTTTAATGGCTGCTGAAGTCATGCTTCGATCCATCGGCCGGTCCACGTCTGATGCGAAGACATGCTCCCTCGAGGCAGCACCAACGTCATGAACAGCAACGTCAACACTCGTCAGGATCACAGAAGGCAGGTACGCCGTTTCCCGGTGAAATACCTAACCGCCCTGACCAAAGAGACTACCGGCCCAGCGTGGGCAGGATGAGCGGTGACCAGTCGACAGGACAAAGGACCGAAGCTGCCCCTTCCTACCGTATAAAGGGAGGCAGGAACCCCGGGGAAAGGGGGGAGATTCTCCTGGTTAAGCCATGAGCACTCTTGAGCAAGGATCCAAGAATTCTCGTTTGTAAACTTTGTACAACCATCTACACAAAAGGCAATACAACATCACCATACGAACTGGAGTAGGGGTTCGGCCCGAACCAGTATAAACCTTGTGTCCCCTGTTTGGTTGCACAGGTTCCCTTGCTTAGTGCGTCCGCCGAGGGTGCCACCCGGACGAGCGAAGCTCTGGGCCTCGCCCTCCGTACGATCCTTCCCCCTCTTTCTTTGCGGTCGGCGGTCCCGATCGTCGACAAACTCGTTCCTGGCTCGATTCAAAGTTAGTTCGTCTCCAAATGAGTATAGCTCACGAACTTCACTAAGTTGAGATTGAATAGCTCGTGAGCTTAGTAAATTTATGAATCACTTGTTAAATATTACTATATATTAATTTTTAATGAGTTTACTTGAGTCGAGTTTGAACTCGAGTATTTTTTTATTGTTGAAAATTAATGTATATTGAACTGTTGATTGCTAGTGTGCTTACTCTAGTAGAGCTCAATCTAGACTCAGACCCCACTGAGGCTCGCTTGAGCTTACCAAGCTCTGAGCTTAAGAGGCTAGGCTCACTCAAGCTAGCTCCATTTACAAGCCTATATATAGTGCTTATAGATAATAGTATAGTTATTTCAATATCTCTTTGATCTTTATTCTAAGAGAAGATATATCCTATAAACTCCAAGGGTATGTTTTTGGCCTATCTGATTCAGTAGATCTTTGTTAATGTTAAGAAAAATTAGCGATGTACCCCACAAAACGTCCCCCAAGAGATCCGACTTTCGTGTTATCGTTTACACGGAAGTGCTGCGAGTACCAACGAAAACACCTTATCAAATTGGGTAACATAAGTTTATATACAGGGACAATTAAAAGTTGGAGGCGTGTATAGGGAAATTTTCACTGTACTAGTTAAATGGTTTTTTTTTTCCTTTTTTGAAAATAGCCCTCGTGCGGTGGAATTTACAAAAATGACCCCCTGAGCAAGCGTGGAACAATGCAGGGGAGACACGTGGGACATACAGCGGCAAGATGGCGCGGAATTCAACAGCGAGCGCGGGATTTCACTACTACAAAACACTCCTTTCTTGCCGGCCTATCACTGTTGGTTCATAAGCTAAATCGACATAAATGCTCGACCGAAGAAGAACCGACAGTGATAGTAATTTATCACTGCCAATTCTAAAACAAATCGACAGTGATACTATCGTTGCCGGTTCCTTTTAAGAACCGATAGTGATAAATTACTATCACTGCCGGTTCGTAAGATAATGGAGGAAGTATCCCTGTTGGTTCGATCAGTGATAATATTTTTGAAAAATCATAATTTTTTCATACAAAGTCAGATAGAGACAAAATTTATATGAAAATTGTAGCTCTCGATGAGATCTACAACTTTGTAGTTGACAACTTTTTTATTTAAAGTCATTTAGATGTCCAAATAATCGTTCAAACTTTCGGATACGAAGGGATAAAACGAAAATATATCTTATAGTAGTTGAGAAGAGCATGGGTGGTAGGATGGTAAGGGGAGTTGGCGCGTTGCTGCAAGTTACATGTTCGACACTTAGCAACCGTGAGCGTGTATTTCGCATGAAAATCGGGTGACTTTTGACTTGCGACGCGCGACGTAGTAAATACAGGGTGATCCAGGTGCAAATAATTTTTTTTATTTTACCGAGTGATTTTTGGATTTGCAGTGAGCAGACTATCACTGTCGATTCTAGAACCGGCAGTGATAGTCAAATTATCATTATCAACCAATCACTGCAGGTTCTAATATCCAGCAGTGATGCCGGTTTGGAACTGGGAGTGATCGCGTTTTCTATAGTAGTGTTTGGCTGAATTCCACGCTATATGTGCGCGGGATGATTCGTCGACTACAAGAATCTCTGATCGGACGGACACGTGACGAATGACGCGACGCACAGTGCAGGTGACGTACACCTGCATCTGGCGTGCATGCTCATGAACGCCGACTATAAATCGTGATCATGCACCTCGCGCAATCAAAGAGGAAGGCACCGATGTATCCTTCCATATAGGGTCTAAGACAAAAAGTATAATTTTTTTCATTTTCAAAAGACGCGTTTGTACCTTAGCTGTAGTTTTCGTTCATGGTTTGTCCGCGTCGTCGCACCATGTCTCTTTCGGCGTTTTCTATGTCATGCTATTTACCCTAATATTTCGATGTCATACCATGTTATTTTCTTCCGTATAAACCATATACTCCCTGCCTTCATTCTATTTCTACAAATATTATACGTCACTCTTTCGAATTTTTCCTTATTCTTTTCTCTCCGTCTTGTTATTTTGGTATTTTTTGAAATATTATTACTACAAAAAAAAATTAAAAATTATATGTGCCTTCGTTACTCGGTTTGGTAACAAAAGGTGGTTTCCACAACAAAATTTTAAAACCTATGCCACACTGCCCTATTCGGAGGCTATTTCTGAGGGGAAAAAACAAAATCACGAGGCCAATAGCATCATGAGTTCTGGAATCGGACGATCCTTGTGCTTACCACTGCCATTTTTGAAAATACAACAGCACAAGAGTTAAATTCGCAAAAATCGAAAACAAGGGAGCCAAATTCCACGTTAGTTCTGCCATGGCGACATTACAATATTTTAGAAAATTTTGTTCAGCATATATTATTTCAGTATTGTTTTTAAAAAATCGTAACAAAGAATTAAAAAATTGTGCGTGTTGTAATGGGTCGGTTCATAAAAAACTATTTTTTTTAAAAAAAAAAGCAAGTTGACACGCCCTCCTATGAACTCAAGGGTTCCCGTGGTATTGTGCCGTGGCGGGGAATCATCCCACGGTTCCTTACCGCGGCATGGTCCTGCCTCCCGTGGTCGAGCCGCACTGCCATCCTCTCGCGCAGGCAAAGCGCGGTAACTCGTGCTCCCGCGCAACCTTGACGCGGCACAAGCAAACGGGGGCTACTTTCGCAAATACTGCACCACGGGATATTTTTGCAATAAACGAAATGAAGGACGCCAAATACATGAACAGTTATGTATATGTTCGTCCACCGACTTCCAATCGGTAGTTCGGACCTTTTCAAGAAGCCTATTTGCATGCAGAATAGTGCTCCAGTGCCTAAACGACACGCCTAATGATTCTCATCTCTCCCTCCTACATGCATATTTGGAACCAGTAGTTGATCAAGAACTTATATTCAATAGTTAAATATAGGGTTAATCCTCTTACATTAAATAGAATTTTCTACGAATCATAGCGAGAATTACACTGTTCTAGAAAAAGCCATTGGGTCAATTCACACCACAACCGATACACATACCCACTACTACTAGTATAGTGTCCGTGCTAACGCTACGACAGCAATACACCTGCTTATCCATTAAATGAGAAGATAAGTATAAATATAACACTTAATAATAAATAATCACAGTGCTCGTATGCGAGTACAAAAATGAAGATATAACACTCAATAATATTTTTCGCTAAACGTTTCCCGTATACTCTTAAGACTTGTTCTTATGTCTTGAGGGATGTTTTCTGCGCACTCATTCCACTTGTATTTTAGTATTTCAATTAAGAAACACTTCTTGAGGATAGGTGAACCCTGTAAGTACGTTGTAGAGTATCATCAGTATAGACCTACTTTACAACCTTATAAAAAGTGATTAATAAAATAGAGTACCGACCATGCGGATCCGTGCATTAAGCGTTGACCATTCGGATGTGCATGAAGTTCATGACAAAATAACTTGTCAAGTTCTGCACAACATTTAATTCTGCATGTAAGTACACAAAAATTTAACTATTTACTAATCATGTGTAAATAACTTACGGTCTATTGTTTTGAAGCAGGACTTTGGAGCTACAATACGCCAATCATAGATATCGTCGTTCCATGAGGGATTTACTATCCTTATAGCACGATCGAATATTATACCAATTTTTTGTATTATATCAAGATAGTAACTGGATGGTTTATTCGTTGGAACCCATCCAGGTAGAAGTGTTGGATCAATAACGGAGATAACCCTATCCTTCATGTCGAACGATAACATGTTGAATCGTCCTCCGTGATAAAAAGGCATCATAATCTACAAATATAGACATTATATCTTTTGCACACATATATAACATAATAAAGCGTCAAACAATTTATTAAGCAAAGGGAATTCAAGGCTAACTTGGATTTCTGGCTTCAGACTGTTCTCTCTCTTTTTTTTGGGCTTTTAAACTGGATATATATCATATATGGAATAGTAGACCATGCCAAATGGAAACCAAACTCGGGATGCAGTCATGTGCCTTAGGGATTTCCAGGTCAGAATCTATGTACACCTTAAGATTATAAATCAGACAGGCTGTTTTATTATTATTTTTTTCTGTCTCATAGAGTTTATACTATCAAGAAATGCTAGAAGTTTGAGAAGATTAGACAAACCTGAATGTATGAAATACAAAAGCATAGTTTGAGCACTCTCCTGAAATCCTATGCTCTTAACCTGGGATGCAGTTTTAGCTAATTGCTAATAATCGAGCTTCTAGGCTTTTCCAAAACACCTGATCTTTAATCGGAAAGATGTAAACAACACAGCAGCTTGTGCATAAAGAAGGGTGGCATATATCAAAATCAAGAAAATACTATGTACAAATAACAATGCACCCGTTGTCATTCATCTATCCTGGATTAAAATTTCGGATGGATACAACAGATGCTGCACTTAGCTGCTCCATATCGTGTGAATTAGCACTTGAAGTAAAGATCAAATCTGAGGGCAACTGAAAATCGACGCATGCATTCATACCTTGAGGAACAAAGGGCTTTCAGTGAAGTAGCATCCCTGAGAAGTTGGTGCACAACATTAACAGTTCTCCAAATAACACCTTGCCAAAAAGCGCACAATCTGGAGTGTTTAGATAGATCATAATATTTACATTTTATACTAAAAATATAAATTTAATTCACTTTATTTTAACCTACAAGTTTCAGATCTCAGATGAAGCTGGGGTTTATAGCTCTACCAAACAGACCTACGTATTCCCGATCGATCGCCCCTACGTTTAAACGCCTCACCATCTTCTCCACGGGCTCCCACACCACCTCCTTCCACGCCTCCTCACCGCCGGCGCCGCCCGCCATGCTCATCAGCACCTCCGTGCAGTCCACGCGCTGCACGTCCCCCCTCTAGCATGCTCATCCTCCTGATCTTCTCCACCTGCGTGACCACCAGACCGAAGGTGTTGCCCTTGATCTCTTCCACGTATCGCGCTCGCCAGCATCGCTTCCGCGAGCGCGGCGTCGACAGCCTCAGCCGCCTCCCACTCCGCGCGAAGGTACGTGTTCATCTCCGGCAGGCCGACCGCGCGGCGCAAGCCCCTGGTGTAGTCGGCGCCGGGCGGGTCGAACGCCGCAGGGGCCTCGTTCACCAGCCCGCGCCGCAACATGTCGTCTACCCGAGCTGCGGTGAACCGCCGGAGGAGCTCTAGCGCGACATCCAGCCAGACGAAGAGGCAGTCGTGAGCGGCGCGGAACGCCCCACCGTTGCCCTCGACCAGCACCTCGACGTACCTGTTGGAGCCACCGGCCACGATGGGGAGGCGACCGCGGGAGAGCACGCTCTCAACCGCGCAGGCGGCCTCACGAAAGAAGTCGTCCTCGGTGAAGTCGGCGTTGGGGCACATCATGCAGCCGAGGAGGTGGTGCGCCACTCCGGTGTGCTCGTGGTCGGTCACCTTGTTGGTGATCACGGGCAGACCGGCGTATACCTGGATCTTGTCCGAGTTGATCACCTCGCCAGCAAGCGCGCGCGGCGATGGCGGCTCGACTTGCCGATGGCGTCGCGCGAAACACGAACACGACCTTCGGCTTGTTGGCCGTCGGGCTGATCACGGCGGCGACGTCCATCGTGGATCGGTGCATGACGAGCATACGTGCCGGATCGTGGGAAGTGACGGCGGTACGTGAGCGTCTTATATAGGATGTGGTGCACATACATGAATGGAAGAAAATTAAGCGCACGATTCATGGTACTGACTGGTATGGTAAATATTGAATCGAAATCAAATGGATTTAGATTTGCAACATAATTTTCTTCTATTCATGCCACCCGCTATACGCATTAGCACCTCCGTGCAGTCCATGCGCCGCATGTCCCACCCCTCCAGCGTGCTCATCCTCCTGATCTTCTCCACCTGCGCGACCACCAGCCTGAAGGTGTTGCCCTTGATCTCCTCCACGTCTGCGCTCGCCACAAGATTGCCTCGCGCGAGCGGCGTCGGCGACCTCCGCCGCCTCGCTCGCGCGAAGTGCAGCGTCCATCTTGGCGAGCGATCGCGCGGCGCAAACCCCAGTGTAGTCGGCCAAGGGGTCGAATCGCGCATGCGAGCAAAGATATGTCATCTTGGAAAATTTGGACCAATAATGGCTTCCCTAATTGTCATCCAAATATGAATGCTAACATATAGCACCATTTGTGCGTCTGATTAAGGCTAATTATTATCGAATATCATTACTTCCTATAGTGTATTTAGGAATAAGTTCTAAAATGAACTTATTCCTTATATTTATCACACGATAATTGCATTTCATACACACATTCTTTATATAATATTTTTCGCTAAATAATATTATGGCGTGATGCGTGGCGCCTTGTATAGGATGTAGTGCACATACATGAATGGAAGAAAATTAAGCGCGATTCATGGTCTTCGATTGGTATGGTAAATATTGAATCGAAATCAAATGGGTTTAGATTTGCAACATAAATTCCATATATATAGTTCAATTGAAATATATATGTGCGAGCTCTCTTGTTGTGGGCCACATGAATGAATGAGTTAGACACATTAAACAACGGCCATCGGATGTGGGTGAGTAAAACTGAGGAAAGATCTGAAACGTTCATTTTGATGAATGCAAGTTTTGGAGACGTTTTGCTGGGTGCACGAAGATTGAATCATCTTTAATGAGGTGCATTATTTAAGATGGATGTAAAAAAAATTGTTTAGATGCATTATAAAGGGGTATAGATTGTTTGGAAGGTATCTCGTATAAACTTTTTACGAACTAGTGTAGTTCCTCATGACGCCAGCATGATTCCACGCTTCACGAAGCGCTAAGTGTTCATTACAAAGATAAAAAAACCCAGATGGTTACTAGCTGTGCTAGCCCAGACCGGTTAAAAAGTATTGGTCCGAAAGATTCTAAATTTAAAATTTGATCCTTTTTAATTTAATTTGATGAACAGCAGGTCCATAACCATCAAACAGGCGGTAACCGGCTTAAAATGGCCAAATTCAAGATTTAAGTTTAAATTTTGTTTGATAAAATTTGACCGGTTTAAAACTGGTAACGGGTACCAAAGAGAGGGTCCAATATTTTTCCCGTTTTCAGCTTTTGAATCCTTAGTTCATTATGTGCAGTAAAAACATATGCCGTGTGAGCGTAACTCTTTGCATGACTAAAAAGCTCCCTTTGGCGCATTTTATAGATAGGCTTTTTTTTTAGAAGAAGCTACAAACTGTATCAAATAATTAGTTTCTAATTTAGCTTTTGTCTAAACTCAAACTTATTTATGAAGAGAAACGGAAGCTTATGAAAAAGCAACTTTTCAAAATAACCAACTAAAACTGACTTTTGCACAAACTCAGCCCGTGCCAAACGGAGTCTAAGCCTGCTTATGGCCCTGACTAGGACTGTATGTATTTTTCCTGGCCACCTCACTCGAGAATGATGGCATGTTCGGCCGAAAATGATGGCGGTGTATTCGGTGGATCCTTCCCGATCGAGTAGATCACACATGCTACATCCACCTTCTCATTACACAGGCGGCGGCTCTGAGCCATGGAGCACGTGACTGCGAGCAACTCACTAACAGCCAGTTCAGCGGTGCTGCTTTTTCTTTTTGCCTTAAAAGGGGAGCCCTAGATTTGGGTTTTTTTTAAAGATTTTGAACAGAACTTTAGCATTCATTATAGAAGAAGAAAAACAACTGGACTATAGACGCACGTACATCCACACACACGCCCACACGCACGCGCTGTGCCTAGCTCATGCGCACCCGGGCGAGTCTGAAGACTCGAACCCGAGCGGGTCGCTCGCGCAACTGGCGATGCTAGCCGAACGAGCGCTCGCTCGTTCGCATTTGGGGAAATTCTGTGCTCATGAGTCATGAGTAGCGTAATTATAAGAGAAATTTTAGGGTGTATTATACCGGTAGTATATAGCGTATAGTAGAAATTAAATATAGTTATTGATTTTTAAGGGCATTTCTACTACTGTACTATCGAAGGAAGTATAAATAAATAATAGCTAATCTAGTCCGTTGGATTGAAAAAATGACGATCCATATTAACTTTAGTGTATAAAAGAGCTCAATTATAAATGTGTAAGTAGAAGAAGGGGGAAAAAGAGGCATCCATTCTAGCTTTACTTTACTTTCTAGTACCAGCGATTTCCTCTTCATGTGATGCATGGATTATGCAGTTGAGCCTGCTGTCCAACCACACAGCCACAGTTGCAGGTTCTGCACGGGACACGCTAACAACATCACAGGTTTCAGAAGAATTGACAAGATCCGGAACAGGAAACGAATTCGTGTCGCCTCCGATTCCTACAGTTCCAAGGCATGCATGCATATCCGAAATTCTTCTTCCGTTTTCGTCACTTCGATCTGTTCTTGAGCAGTAGCTGTGCATTGATGCGTGCTAACCGAGCGATCCGATCTATTTGTTAGGGCAGTCGGTGAGGTACGATGGGACGAGCTGCGTGTACGGGAGCACGCCGGCGGTGGGGTGCGGCATCCTAGGGGTGCTCCTGGTGCTCATCGACCAGCTCATCGTCACCGCCTACACCCGCAGCTGGTGCTCGTGTTGCTGCAGGACCAGGCGGCGTATAAAAATGATACGAGCGAATTTGTCGTGAAAATACTTTCAAAACGTTGTACTTTATAACTTCTTTCGAAAATACGATTGTAAAATTCAGTGAACAAGGTGACATATTGTTAACTTTGAAAAAGTAAAAAAGACGTCTTTTTTAACACGAGGGAGTATACTATGGTAGGCTAAATAGGCGGGTTTTCACCCACTTTCATCTAATTTTCGAATTACGTGTCTTCACAGCTGAGGGTGCGAGATCCAAATGCTAACATCCCCTGTGCCCCGTGGCAATTTTTGTGGCTCAATTTTGATCTGCAAGCATCGTGGGCCCATCCCAAAGATAAGCTGCTAACTGGTGGCCACATTCTGATTTCTTCTATTCCTGCAGGAAACAATAAATTACAAAAACAAAGTAGTAGGAAACCAAAGAAGCACCAAACTGTGTGCAATAGCAAGTGTGGAATTTATTTGTTTTCCCCTAGGCAAGATCACAAGAGGAGGACAGAGAAGAGGAGGAAGAAGAAATGGCTGCTATACCAGCAGCGATCTCCGGTTGCTGCTCTTCCTCCTGCATGTCCCAGCCGGGCCTCCTGCCCTCCACAAGGAGAAGGCACTTCAAGGTCACGGCCATGGCGCCCCAGCAGAAGGTAATCAAACCTCTCCAACTCCCTTGATTAGATGTGTCGTTGGCAAGATCCAATTTTGCGTCCTTGTCACTGTTCATCATTCCACTCCGAATCCCAATAGAATTTGATTGGATTACTCTGATTTGGTTAGTTCAGCATGTCCAGCTCCCCAAGCTATATATGTTTCAATTCATTCGCAATAAACTGGATTATTAATCTTGGCTTCAGCTGATTTGCTTTGGGCATTTTCCGAGCTTAAATATTGATGCTACAATTGAATTGACTTCATCCATGGCAATCTTGATTCTTGAACAATGAATATCTGAATCATTTTGTTTCTTGCCGATTCTTGCCCTGCAACATCTGATTCTTGCCGACTGATTGCGCCAACGGTGGCGGTGAACGCAGGTGAACCGGTACGACGAGAACTGGTCGAAGCAGTGGTTCGGCGCAGGCATCTTCACGGAGGGGAGCGAGGAGGTGCCGGTGGACGTGTTCAAGAAGCTGGAGAAGCGCAAGGTGCTGAGCACCGTGGAGAAGGCCGGCCTGCTGTCCAAGGCGGAGGAGCTCGGCGTGACGCTCTCCTCGCTGGAGAATCTCGGCCTACTCTCCAAGGCCGAGGACCTCGGCCTCCTCAGCCTCGTCGAGAAAGCCGCCGCCGTCTCCCCCTCTGTGCTCGCCTCCGTGTCCCTGCCCCTCCTCGTGTCCGCCATCGCCGCCGTCGTCGTCGTGCCGGACGACTCCGCGGTGCTCGTCGCCCTCCAGGCCGTCGTCGCGGCGCTGCTCCTGGCCGGCGCCGCCGGGCTGTTCGTCGGCTCCGTCGTCCTCGCCGGCCTGCAGGAGTCGGATTAGCACGTTGACCGATTGACTCCATCGAGGGTACCATCGGCGCGAGTTCGATCGTTCCAGACCGACGTACTCCTACGAAACTACGTATGCAAATGCGCGCAAATGCTGAAGGAAGTTGCTGCCGTTGTGGATGATTGTGTAATTAGGACGGGGAAGTGATGTTTTGCCCGATGAATTGGCTGCGCAGCCATGTACATCATTCCAGTATTACTCCGTCGTGGATAATTTTGTTTTACTTCGAAATCACGTACGGAATAAATGACAGTGCTCCAATTGATGAGTGCTATTTGTAATTTCTTTTGCCTTCATTCGCAGAATGCATGATGTGTGTGACGCGCTATGTTATGGACTATGGAGTGCTGCTGGTAGCACAAGTAAAAATGGCAGCAGCTACCTAGCAAAAAGTGATGTCAAAGAATGCAGATTACGCGATCGGGTGGCCGTGGTCGTGAGTTGCACGGTTAACAATATATGCGAATTTCACTAGATATGTTGCACACATACTTACACCGGTTCGGCAACTCGAGAAAAATAAATAGAGTATGGTAGTTTAACATTCTGAGAAAAGTTCCGTTGATCTTCAATCAACAGCTGCCTAATTAGAGTGCTTGAAGAGAGTACAAAATTACATCAGAGAGGTTTTGGTTTGCTGATGTCTAAACCTGATGCGTAAGGGAGACATGTGTTCTATCCTGAACTCCTTACTCCATTTTATGCACGCCATTGCAGCTCCACTGGCAGTTTTTTATGAGCGACAATTTGATGCTGCTTAGCCCTTTTTCGCTCCAAAAGACGCCCTCACGAAGAACTGAGCAAACTCACAGACCGGATGCGCAGACGCTTCAAGAACTCCAGCCTGAAAAGTCCAGCTATACAGCAAAATCATCCAGTTCTAAGCAAATTTGCAACTTTCCTGCCATGTTCAGAGCAACGACGTGCTTCACTAGTAGAAGCAATGCTGTCGGTGATATAAACATAATACACATCTAAGCCATGACAAGTCACCGTGAATTCGTCGTTCCAACTTCTATCAAATCCAGATAAACGAGCATCCTCCACATGCCAACGGTTTGTCAGCAGATCCGTCTCTAGCTTTCTCTTTTATCCAAAGATCAAATTATATGAAGGCATATTGGGACATATAATATGCCGCGAGAAGGGCTACAAAGAGGTAGAACTGATAAACCGGCCTGCAATTACACAATATGTAGGCTAGAACTTCACATAATAAAAAAAGTAAAAACATTCTGAAATATATTAATAGCATAGATGGTGAATTAGGTGTTAGCACCTAAATCTATTTTTTTTGTTAAATCTGGAAATTACTAAAACGATGATCAAACTGAAAGTATCAATCTAGAATAAAGGATCTAAGACCACAAAAAAAAAACTATATTAAACTTGCAAACTAGAAAGCAACCGTACAAAAACTTGAAGAACAAGAACCAGTAGATCGGAATCCATACTCACATATTTATTCCTTAAATTAAGAATGCAGAATACGTACACAGATCCCTATACATGAGAGCTCTTTTACAGTGGATTGAAATCAATATAAGCCGTCCATTCATTTGAATCTAATGGTTGAGATCAATTTAAATCTAGTTATACTACCACCTGTAGTATTGGTAGTAAAATTGAAAGAGGGGTAAAAGGGTAAAAAATTCCGTCATACTATCTGTCATTTATGGTAAAACACGTTCTGTGATCTTGATGAATGACGGATGAATAGATAAGAAGTCTTTGAAGATCAATAGGTATTCGGTGAATCCAAAACTGTAAACGAATTAGGAAAAATCTAAAATACCCCTGATAAATGCATAGAAAAATCTAAAATACCCTTAAGAATGGATGGTTAGATTTGATTTCCACTACCACTACTTACTACCTATGTAATCCACTGTAAAATTTCTCTTACATGAAAGCACAATCCTCAAATAATCTCTTAATATTTTTTTTCAAATTTTCTTCCTTTTTTTCTATTCTCTTCTTTTCTTCTCTCTTTCTTCCTGTTTCCTTGCTTGCACAGTGCTGTCGCTGTCGCTTGTAGCTTCCTGTAGCACTGCACGTCGCTTGCACAGTGCTCAACACTGCATCTCCTGTTATGTCGTTTATATGGCTACGTTGAAAAACACTCAACATTGTACTTTGGTCTTCCACAAAATAAATTATTCAATCATAAATATTATTATCAAATTAGTCATCACACAGAAATATCACAAATACAATTAACACATGGTTAATTTCCTCGCGCAAAGAGAGAGGTCACGTCTCACGAGTTTGAGCCGAACTCTCTTAATTTCCTGTGCTTGCGTGCGTGCGCCTGAGATGTGGTATGAGATGGAGCGAGTTTGAAGAGAGATAGTATCCTCGTAATCATTTGTATTTCGAAAACTATTTAGATAAATACGCAAGGTTTAATGAAGTTCAATTTGCACATCAGTCCGCCGACTCCTGAAGCCTGAAGGTGCAAACTAGCTCACAAACAGGCATGCAAGCACCCTGATTTGGTACAATTTCCATGCCTGTTGATGAAACCACCCAAATAAATATTCCAGCGCCATTGTAAATTGCAGAATATTGTGTAATCATGTGTGTTCCATACAATCCCCACACCTTTTATTTATAGTGTTAATCTCAACCGTATTACAATCAAATTCCATCTTTAATTTATCTCTAACTTTGAATCCTACACTTCCAATCACACATAACTTGGACTCTGTCTTCAACACATACTATATACATTAAAGGAAGCAAATCGATGATTCACAAGACAACAACAATCAATAACAACTCACTAGTAATTAAAGTGAAGAATTTGCTCTGCTGCCCGGTCAGTTTTTGTGCAGGAACCTTGTACAAGATAACAAACGTACTATACTACTGTATGTGTACGCTAGCTAGCTGTAAATTTTTTTAGATAATGGAAGATTTTATCTTCCGGTTTCTCCATCGTTAGACGGACGCAGAGCAGTTATTTGCCGTCACCGACCTGTGCAGCGTCTCGTCAACATGGCGGCCAGCAGTACGCACGAGAGTGTGACAGTCATGGTCATCGTGTCCTTGCCTGAGAACGAAGAGGCCGTAGAACCCGCCGGCCACCGTGGCTACGGCCATGCTCCAGACCAGGATGGCCACCGGCGTCGGCATGAGCGCGGCGACGCGGTGCGAGAACATGGCGGTGAGCGCCGCGGACAGCGCCCACGCCGCCGCCTTGAGCCGCCCGAGCCTTCCGGGGTCGTCGCCGGCCCGTTCGATCAGCCGGACCGTCGCGAGGAGCGCGGCCAGGTCGAGGGACGACGCGGCGACGAACAGAGCCGACCGGACGTCCCCGCGGGCGCAGGCGCCGTACGCCGCGACGCATGAGTTGAGCGCGAGCAGCGCGAAGGCCAAGACGGTGAGCGCGCTGGATGACGAGACGGTGCATGCCTGCCGCGTCACAGCCATGACGGCCAATCGACACGCTTTCCGAGGAGGCCAAGCGAACATAAAATTCTCAAACGACATGGCCTGCGGTGTTTATATAAGCGAGCGGCATGGCGCGCGTGCCAGAGTGGAATTCTGAGAATGACGGAGACGTGTAAGCATTGCATGCATGAAATTCACTGAAAAATCACTTCAACGTGTAAGCAAGGAAAAATTGGTGCAAGCAATTCACTTATACTTTAACACTCCACCTAATCTCTCTTGGTTCTGATACCATATTGAGTTACATGCACTAGTCAATTAATTCAAAAGTTTAAACTAATGAAGATAGATAGATAATTTACTTGTACTTCAATAGTCACCATGTTTGCATTAAGTTCAGCAGGCTTGTCGGCTGAGGTACGACCTAGTATCGGCGTTTCAAAAAGAAAAAAAAAGGAAGAAGAAAACGTGATGTAGACACGTGGCAGCTTGTACATAACAAAACTGTAGTAACTAAACTTGGTTATCAGAGGCAAAGCAGTCAGCATCTCGCGCATAAACGGAGATACGTACTACGTCTTTGCATTCACGAGAGCTCGACATTTACATTTCTACCTGCTTAATTAATTACGGAACACACAATGATTAGCGTGGAAAAGACCAGGCAATTTCACAGAATTCACGGAGTCTTTGGTCAACAATTAATACAGTCGTACTTAGGAAATGCAAATGAACTTCCAGGAATCTTGCTTGGGCATCAAACCACGACTTCTTCAGGAAATTTCCTCATCGACCCTTCAGTCTATTTTCTTCGACACACACGTTACGCAATGCATCTATATACCTAAATACTGACGACCCAGGAACTACAAATAACAGATTTGATCGGAGCATTGCAACCAAACTAGCATGGTCAATTTCCAACCATGGAAAGTGTAAGTTGCAACAACGATTTTTTTTCCAACAAACAAAATTGGAATAACAATGTACTGATAACATTTGAGCAACCACCTTTGGTTGTATCAAACACGCACAAGCATCACATCGATGAAGGGTGATAAGCCCTAACTCTCAACCTGGAGATCCCACCATGAACAGCCGTCACATAACTCAAACCAAACAGACTATTCATCAGTAGATTGCATTAGTGGCCGGTAAAATCTAATCTTACATCCTGAATCAGTTTTCTCGCTGACTTTGCTGCTCGGTTGTGTGCTGGTGGTTACCTGGTAGATTGTCCCCGTGTTGGGACGAGTTCGCTTGTTCAAGGGGCTTCATCTGAAGTTTCTTCTTTTCCTTTTGTACAACTTGCCTAGGCATCACCTCTAGGATGAAACTTCCACCATTCCATGTGGCTGCACACACCTTGAGTATCTGGAAGATCACGTGCATCCGGTAGGAGAGGAATACGGGGACAGTCAGAGCCATTGTTGCCACTGTGAACAGTGCCTGAAGCAGTATGTACATCAGTGGCCGGTTCCTGTCACCAAGCAATCCGCTCAGCCTCCACCAGATGTTGTTTGCTTTCTGTGCTTTCTTTGACAATTCCCTGCAAACATTTGATGAAGGTTTCTGTTGTTACCAAGGATATTACTGGGTTGCTTCAAGGTTTCTGTTGTTACCAGGATATTTGAAAATATCAACAGTTACTGTATGAACTTATTCAACTAGAACACAGGAAAATATGGTATAACGAAAGAGGAAGCTCGAAATGAACATAACCACAAACTTAAGGAAAAGGCAGAAGATGGGAAGAACTTGGACTCCAAACTGGAAACTAGATAACTGTACACATGTAACTACAATGTTGTACAGAGATGCAACTTCACCCGTGATCAAGCAGCTTTATTGGGTGTAAACATTATGCCACTCACAGGTGCATAAGTATCCATATAACCCACCAACACGATTCCGCCTTAACTCTCTCTATTTCATAAAACCCGCCATTTTAGGTCTATTTGAATTCATTTCTCAAAGTCAACACCAATAGGGTATGCAATGATATGAGTGTATATCAAGCAAAATCTAGTCCACGCTCCGTAGGTATACATTATACCATCTAAGAAATACAAAGATGTACCTGTATGATGTCATGACTTCAGGGTCCCTTAACAGTCTCTGTCGGCGCAGCACATTAACTAGGAGAAAATACATAAGTTGCCACAAAGTGTAAGCAGCTAGAGGAACAACAAACAGCCATGTCCACAGATATGATTTGTCCTCCACATATGGCCATGTGACTCTGGCTGCTCTTCCTTCTGGATGCATGGCAGCAAATGTTTGTGGGTTCCACCACCGGATAGTGAACAGAACAATTCCTGTAAAAGCATTGTATCAGTCATGTAAACTGAATATATTTACTAAGAGGATGTGCTGGATGAATAACACAATTACATAACCCTAGCTTATTCAGCACTCAGGCCTGTCTCAAATTGAGCAGGCCTCAACCATATTTCACACCGAACTTCAGACCAACTGAAGGTTCTATTGCGTGTTTTTAGTCAAATTCCTGAATTGAATGTTGACCATTTCAATGTTTGCGTCGTTCAAGATTTTGGCATCAATATTTCACTTGTTGACATGAAATTTTCAGTGATACGGAAAAAAGCATTGTTACCCTAGGCAGCCGCCTAGCTCGCCTAGGCGGCGCCTAGGCGCTAAGCTCCACCCTCCCGCCCAGCCACCTAGCCCGCCTAATCGGCGATTAGGCGCTAGGCGCCGGTCTGCCGCAAGACTAACACCTAATGCCTTAGTGAAAACTGTTAAAAAAGAGGCTGAGCTATAATACAGAGGATGCACAAGTTTAAGACTCTGTTTGGATGAGGAATATTTCTATGGGGAGTTTTGGGATTTAGTGAATCATACACCCAAAAGGAATCGTGAGCTAGCACATCGGCATCGCATGCCAATTAACAAAGCAAAGAAGAAATAACAAAGATGTCATTGTAACGAATCCATGATCCATAGATTACTTGCGCGCATTGGTCAAATAGACTGAAATGATTAAATAGCTTCACTAGACTAAAATGAAGCTTAATTTACAAAAGTAAAGTTTCCTATACATTGCATTGGGCTGTTCATGTGTGAGATCACTTACCAGGTAAAAGGTGTATCAGGACACTAACAAGTTTATCAAATGAGCTAAAAACCAAGCTGCAACGCCACACAATTAATGCCCAAGCAAGTGGACCCTGGAAGGATTTAATGCAAAAACAAATTATTACACACATATTATGGGTATGAACTAAAACCCAACAAGAAATAAAGAAAACTTTTCATACCTCTGCAAATGAAAAGCAAACCATGAAAAGCTTTTCATCCTTTGGATAAAAGAGAATCATGACAAGGAGAAAAGTGTTGGCATAGTAGCAGAAGTCCTGCAGAAAGACATTCATGATTGTAACACTGTGGCTTTACCATTATTAATGACTGGCACACAAGCAAATGATCGAGAAATTTAATGCATTCCATCAAAAGATCATGAAACTAATGTCTAATGGACTTAAAAACAGTAAAAAAAAAGGAACATTCAGGCTGCAGAATGCAGAAGACAGACAACTGATAAAAGACACTTCCTAATACATTCAAAATTTCCTGAGTACAACATACCATTAGCATCTATTGGCTTCTCTATTATATTTCATAACACAAGGATAGACAAACCAAATACATGACAATAGAATCGTAGACCCCTTTTGTAATAAGTCAGCATCGTCTACTCATCCTACTATAACAAATACAAATACTAACACTAGCCACTTAATAGCATTCTACTATAACAAATACTAACGTTAGCCACTAACATTCTTCTGTTTCATCAAACCTCCCTATTGTAAGAATAGGAAGAACATTTAAGATAACAAAGATACTTTAATTGTTCTGCATAGCGCCCAAACCAGCACATTCAGGATGAACTAAATAAATTTCTTTGGAAGCATGTTTCTAGTATTTCTCCCATTTCCAGGACATTAACTTGTCAGACAGAATTGGACTCACCAGGAGGTAGTAATGCCATTTCTTGTAGCGGTAGTAGATCCACCTGAGCGGAACGAATATGACATAGAATAGGCAATAAACATACGGCACATCCTGTGGTCCTGCGGAAAAAATCGGACCTTTACAAGAGGAACCAACCAGAACCTTGTGATGTAACACACAACAGGATAGATCGATGCAGCAGCAGCTTACTGGCACCCAAGAGGTAGCAAAATGTCCCAAATCCAAGAACACCCAGCAAGTGTGTGAGCTGCACATTAAAAGGCAGTACCACCATGTTAGAGTATTCCCCACATCCAATTATCATCACAACCTTCACAGTACATACTTCAAGTGCAGGACAATAAATGAACATATTGTGAACTACAGTATCTCATCCGGCCACTATGCGCCCCCGCCCCCCAAAAAACAGTAACACCACCACCCCATACACCATCTTACACTCGTTGAAGCATATCATGACACAATGGCCACCGAAATTAACCACGACATGAACAGATTACGCATACAAAGCACCAATAATCACCTAAATTTCAAAAGGACAGGGCAAGATTTGCGCAAGAGGCCGCCTAATTAGCACAATACCAATAAAACTAAATTAATCAAGGGAAAGAACAAGGAAATAACGACCTTAAAGATGAAGCGCTCGTGCTCCTCGGCCTTGGTGGCGATCTTGACGGCCTGCTTCGACAGAATCTCCTTCGCCTGGTCCCTCTGCGCATCAAGAACACCCCCAGATAAATCAGAACGAAAAAAATCGTGGGAGAAAAAGAAACCAAACACCAACACGATAGGGCTGCGGCGGCGACCCACCCTCCGCCGGACGTCCGCGGCCCCGTTGGCGATCGCCGCCGGCGCCGACGCCTCGTCCTCCACCGCCGACGCCATTCCAAAGAACCTTCGAGACGCGACCAGTTCTCCTCGCGAAGACGACGACGTAAGACGAAAGCTTCTCCAATAGGTATACGGTATACCTTTCTTTTCCTTGTCTATTTTATTTCCCTTTCCTTCTTTAATTATTTGTGCCCTCTCTTCTCTTTTAAAACTTAAAGCCACTTTTAGTTTTTGAAAAGACATAATAAATCTCTACTACTTCTAATTAGGAGTTGGTGGCAGTGGTCCGTTCTCCTCTAGAATATCTAATTTGTTGGATCTGACATGAACGGTTGAGATAGAAGAGGATTTAATCATATATTAGATGGATTTGATTTTATCATATCTTTTTTAATAGAAATATTATTTTAGCATATCTCTATTAACATGTTCTTATTGTGGAAGGATGTTATTCATATATCTTATAAATGGAAATATTTTCTCATCATTTCCTGCATGGATAGAAGGATATGCTCACTATATCCCTAATACGGGAATTCTATCTCATCATATCTGGAAATGCATAGATTAAAAGGAAAGAATCACGCAACCAAATTACGTGCCAATCACGAAGATGTCGGGAGACCTGGCTTCTATCTGCATGCGTACGCTGCATTCTGCTTTCATCTACTCCTATTAGAGAGCACCCACTCTCATCTCCAGGAGGACAGTAGGTCGGTAGTGGAGACACAAGGAAGAGAAGAGAAGAGAAAAGCTGCGTGCAAGAAGCAAGAAGATTTTCTGCAAGAGGAAGGCAATAACTTTCTCTTCCTTCAATGATAAGGATTGATATCTCTATATCTCTACTACTTCTAATTATGAGTTGGTGACAGTGGTCCGTTTTCCTCTAAAATATCTAATTCGTTGGATCTAACATGAACGGTTGAGATAGAAGAGGATTTAATCATATCTTAGATGGAATGATTTTATCATATCTTTTTTAATAGAAATATTATTTTAGCATATCTCTATCCACATGTTCTTATTATGGAAGGATGTTATTCATATATCTTATAAATGGAAAGATTTTCTCGTCATGTCCTGTATGGATAGAAGGATATGCTCACCATATCCCTAATACAGGAATTCTATTTCATCATATCTGGAAATGCATAGATTAAAAGGAAAGAATCACGCAACCAAATCACGTGCCAATCACGAAGATGTCGGGGAGACCTGGCTTCCATTCGCATCGTCTGTTGCGTGATTCTCGCTTTCATCTACTCCTATTAGAGGGCACCCACTCTCATCTCCAGGAGGACAGGCCGGTCGGTAGTGGAGACACACGAAAGAAGAGAAGAGAAGAGAAAAGGTGCGTGCAAGAAGCAAGAAGATTTTCTGCAAGAGGAAGGCAATAACTTTCTCTTCCTTCAATGATAAGGATTGATATATCTATATACTAATTCTAATTAAGAGTTGGTGACGATCGTTCGTTCTCCTTGAGAGTACTAGATTCGTTGGATCTAACATAAACGGTTGAGATAAAAGAGAATTTAACCCGACGGTCAAATCTCTTCAGAGGAACAAATTTTTTCTACTATTGAAACATAACTAAAGTTAGTGTTCTTTGCAAATAAATTTTTTGTCGTAAATTGAGTTTTCGTTGCAACGCACGGGCACATGACTAGTATCAAGTCAGTTTTTAAGTAGCTTTTGACATAAGTTACAAGTCATATATATATAGCTAGAAAAAGCTAAAAACTGAAAGCTATACGGGACTGAAAGCTAGACATGATCTATTTTTACAGTTTATTATTGAGAAAAATTAGTTATTTATTTTATAAAAAGCTATAACTTTTTTTCAACTTAGAAAGAAAAAAAATAGATTTCCAAAAAAGCCCTCCTCACTCGCCGCTTACACGTCACCTTCTGGTGTTTTCCGTAGTTGGAAATTAGTCTATTTTTATAATTACATTCGGAATGGTATCAAATTTGAAAAAAATTACACACGAGACTAAAAAAATGATGATTTCTTGTGTTTGCATCATATTATGTGGCTAGAGAGCCACAGTTTGAAGCTTCACTTATTTGATCTCTATCCATATTTTATTTCATCCTTAGTCTTTGTTCAAGTTAACATTATAAATCTTGTCTTTCACTCGATCACGAAAGAAACGGTAGATGATACGTCTGCTATGGCACGAGATCATTGCATATCTACGTAATGTAGTATGAGGTACGGTAGATATCCGTCGCTGCATTCTACGGTTAGAAAAAGGGAGATTTACGATTTCGATTGCGCTTTGGTGTGTACTCGGGAGGATGCGACCGGCAGCGAACACGCGGGCTCTGTGCATCGGTTGATCTTTTTGCCTTTTTTTCAGACCGGCGGATGAGCGCTTTAGTGCTTTACGTGTTGGCACTGATTTGGGTCGCCGGCAAGTGTGGTTTCTGGAGCTTTTATGGAGCATGGCGACAGCAACAGGATTTGGTGTTGCGACGACAAATCTGTTAGACATGGAAGCTTGACGCTAGGATGCAAATATGTATCTACGTATGGAACTGTAAGGACAATCCATGAGAATAGAACGAAAGCGAAATTATATCCATGTTGTTGACAGTTTTTTAAGATAATAGAAGATTATATCTTTTGGTTTCTATATTGTGAGATGCACATAACTAAATGTGATTAGTAGTTAGGCATCTGTTGTGAGCCACGCGATCATTGCCAACTTGTGTATCTACCGTATTTGGCACTATAGATGCGCTTTCCCGGCTGTTGGCGTCAAAAAACGTGAGGAGGGTTAATCGGTTGCAACACACCGGACGAACATCGGATTCACTTGATCAAGGCGTGCCAACCGATTTGATCCTACTATCGGTAAGATGAATATATTATATGCTCAAAACCGATCTATCACGAAACAATCGGCTTAGATCTAAATAGCTAAAAATCCGATTAAATCAAAGGGTAACGATAAGTAAAATTAGCCGATTAAGGCTAACCAGATGGTAAAGGTAGATCCTCTCCAAAGAAGACGATGCGCAACAAAATCGGAGAAAAATCAAACCTGATGGCGTAATTGATAAAGATCAATAATCGACGATGCACAACTTTATTGATCAATATCGAATTACAAAGATTCTAAATTACAGAGGCTACTCCTAGTCGACATAAAAGTAGATAAAAATAATGCGGATTGATTGATTTGATTGTGTTCCTTTTCTTGCTTGCCTATAACCATCTTTTATAGTTATTGGCAGACCGTGTCCATCCCTAATACGCTGGTTACTATGATCCGTGTCGGCTTTAACTCGGACAATTCTTTCCATCTTTAGATAAATATCGGTCATAATCTAAATTTAAACCTTTTTATTCCTATATCGATCAAAATCCTTTTGATCCTTAACATCATAATTTTATAAGTTTTACCAAAATCTGATGCAAACACCGGCCTACGTTGTAAAATAGCGGTGCATGTTTGTACCGAGATAATTGTTGAGATGGACTGCACGCAACAGACTGTATTGTCAGTCCGTCGGAAGCACAGACCATGCGAAGTAAGCTAAAGCGAAATAAAATCGATGCACTGGCAGCAAGCATCCACTCGAGACACACGATATATCACTCGCAACCGGCATATTTATCGTACGTGTATGGCATGGTAGACGTGCTTTCCGACGTATATTTCAACTGGGAGCGGTGTACTTTTCATTCATACTTTTCTCTTTCTTTCTGGAGATGGTTCGGCTTAATTTTAATCACAAGTGTCCTCCGGTTGTTAATTGCTACAGATTTATTGCTATGTTCGTGAACATGGTAGCCTCCGAGAAGACACAACACCATCGACATGAGCTCGCCGGCGTCCACCCCTCTGTGGGGAGATCCAGGGAGCAGAGATTCAATGCAGTTCCATGAGACTGCAACTTAAGACGCTGCATGTGAACCGTTAGATTAAAAAACGATAATCCGGATCTTCTAAAAATACTTAAGCAGTTTCGTGTGAACGGTTTGTTGGCTGGCTTATATTCTTTCTTTGCTAGGCCTTTGGCAGTTGGCATCGCTGCTTATCCTGGGATATTTGTTTGGCAATATTGGGTCCTTCCTGACAGGCTGACATACCTCTTAGCATGACACTTTTATTCAGATTAATAAATGATTACATGACAATTAGCTAAAGAAACTAGACTGCTAATCTTTACGTGCCCTCATGTGGATGTCATTGCGCCACCTAAGAGCAAGTACAATAGTAAAGCCAACTACTGGTTAATAGTAAGCTAAAAGCCAGTTTGTACAATAACTGTCTCTAAATGTTGTCTCTAGATGTTGTGCAATAACTATCTTTAATCTCTCGTACATAAATGATCTACCTATGCTCCCGTGCAAAGCTGGCTACTAAATAAGAGCCAGTTCTTTTCTCTCTTCTTTTTCTCACTCCTTCATATAGATCAAAGCTGATGTGTACATGCTAAGAGCCAGCTGACGTGGCTTTATTGTACATAACTTAAAAAGAAAAAATGGATTAGATCCCATCAGGAAAATGGGTTGTGTAATGGGCCTGGTCCGACCAACCAATTTCTCTACTAGGCTAGGCCCAATATCTTTGCCATGTGCTCAAATAAAACCAGCCCAACGATGTTAGGCCCAAATGCAGCTCAGCCGAGATTTCGCTCAAAGTTCAATGTATGATCGGAATTTTTCTTTTGAAATTTGGTCAGGAGCTCTAACATCTATACCCTTTTATAATGCATATAAGTATTCTTTTCTACGTCCACACCAAATAATGCACCTCACTAGAGATGGCCCAACCTTCATGCACCCAGCGAAACGTCTCCAGAAACTTGCCTCCATCAAAATTAACCTCTTAGATCTTTCCTCAGCTTTACTCACCCACATCCGATGGCCATTGTTTAATGTGTCTAACTCATCACTGTGGCCCACAACAGATCTTCCCCACCTCCAGCATCATCTCAGGTAAAAGGAAACAAATATCTTGGAATTAAGGAAAAGGAAACAAACGTTCTAGAAAAGATCATGTGGCTCACAAGATCTTCCCCACCTCCAAAGATCATCTCGTAAAAGGAAACAAATATCTTGGAATTAAGGAAAAGGAAACAAACGTTCTAGAAAAGAAAAAGACTATATATTACGTGCTGGGAAAAAGAAACCGGAATACAGGGCACTATACTAGTTTAGTTAAGAAGAAATAAGTAAATTGAGTGAATCTGAAGATTCGAACCTGGGCAGGGGAATAGACGACGCTGGCTCCTTCCCAGCTGAGCTACACTCGGCTCTCCGGAATACAATTATTTCGGTGGATTTTTGCTGGAAAGAGCAAGATTTCAATAAAAACCTACATATTTCTAGCGTTACAAACGGTTTCTTGGCTAGAGTTATCCTGAGACAGGATGGATCAACCGAGAGCAAGCACATGGTTGCCTACCACCATCCTCGTAGGATAAACCGTGCATCTTTAAAATTAAATTAAATTTCACAAAACTACAAGCTTTCTTGTATAAACTATCAGGAAACTACATTGTTTAGCTCCTATTTCACAAAACTACAGATTTTAGGTGAACTTGTAACACAAAGTTTTAGGTTTTAGAATCGAGGCTATTTCTTATAACGTGGTTGACAGTGTGAACCTACATGACAGCCTCACGCGCAAGTGAAACGGAACATGAGGGTGCGTGAGGTTGCCACGTGAGCCCACACCGTTGGACATGTTACAAGAAATGGTCAATTTTAGAACCTGTAGTTTTATTACAATATCTATACTAAAATATGTAGCTTTATAAAAAAGAAGTTAAAACCTATATTTTTCTGGTAATTAATATAAGAAACATATAGCTTGGTGAAATTACTCTTTAAATTAAGGTAGTAAACGGGATTCGAACTGTTGATCTTAACCACCGTATGTAAGTGCTTTACTACTACACACGGTGTTCCTCCGTAGACCCTCACCTCAAAGATACGGGTACGGGAATTTGTGTACTCAAGAAAATTCTCTAGCGATTTTGTCATAGGTTTGCTGGTACGGGTACGGGAATTTGTAGACTTGAGAGAAATTCTCTAGTGATTTTGGCATAGATTCGCAGGTACATGTACAGGAATTTGGAGATTACGAAAAAAAAATCTGTAGCGATTTTGGACATATCTAGATTTGCGGTATGAGAATTTGTAGACGAAAGAAAAATCCTACATGTGATGTTCCATTCTATCGGTTACTTTATTTCCACTAGTATAGTGTCTGTGCTAACGCTACGACGGCAGTACACCCGCTTATCAATTAAATGAGAAGATAAGTATGAATACAACACTTAGTAATAAAAGAGAAGTTTTAAATTTTAAATGAATTTAGAAAGAAAAACGGAACTAAATGGAGGTCGAATGGGCGAAAACAGGCTCCCAAAAGATTTTAAATCAAGAAAGAGAAAGAAAAAAGAATTTTCTGATTTTAGATTTTTTTTAGCTTCCACAGAGAGCATTGCGTGCTCTCTGGGCTTGGCCAGCGCAAGGGGGGAAGGTCAGGGGTGGTCGGCCGGTCGCAGTGGATCGGTACTGGTGCGGCGAGATCGTCGGCACCGGAATTTGGAGATTACTGGAAAAAAAAAAAATCTGTAGCGATTTTGGACATATCTAGATTTGCGGGTGCGGTATGAGAATTTGTAGACGAAAGAAAAATCCTACATGTGATGTTCCATTCCATCGGTTACTTTATTTCCATGCAAATCTATGCCAAAATTGCCCTCCTCCGATCCTAGGGCGGCGGCGCCACCACCGCCGGATGCTATCCACCTCCAGGCCGGCCACCCGCCCAACTACCGAAATCTACGGCTCCAAGGTGAACCCTAAAATCCTAATTGGTGCTGAATACCTTGCCATCGGAGTGAATCTCGAGTTCTTGACACAGATTGAACGATCGGGGGAGAAGAAACTCGAGTGTCTTCTCTTGGCAAAATAGCACTCGAGGGTGTTGCTTACAGTAGCGCTCCCCAAAGCATCGTTCATGTCGATTCTACTAGAGCACTTGGATCCTGTATCGTTTGTCACCTCTCAGTAAGATTGAAGAAGAAACAAAGCTCTAGAAAAAGTTTAGAAATCAAAATCAAATAATTAGGACCCTGGTGTTTGTTTTCACTAATACTGAGTTCAATCGCCTTGTTGCATAATACAGGACAAAAAATAAAATAAAATAAAACTATAAATTACAAGCGATCAATCTCGTGTCCTGCACCTGTTAATTGTCAAGTTGTGAGGCTAGAGACCCCCCTGCACCTGCGGCGTGCGGCTTCACGTCAAGAAAGCAGCGACCTTCCATGGACCGCGATTCCTCCTCGACGCGCTGCCCCTGCGGCCGCCCGGCCGCTGGCGAGTAGCCTGCGCAGCCCCGCGGCGGCAGCGGCGCGGGGTGGTTGTGGACGCCGTCGTAGGTGGTGACGACGAAGCACGCGTCGTCCCGCTCCCGCTCCACCCGCTTCTTCACGTGGCACCCCTCGCTCGAGCAACGGTAGTAGTTCCTGTCGCACCATGCCATTTGATTTGTTTCTTCGGAGAACGAAAATCAAGTGCGCGTCGCGTCGCATCACCGAGCGAAAATTTAAGTGCTTGCTGTACCGTGGGTTCGGGCTGTTCTTGACCATCTTCTTCCCGTACTTCCTCCACCGGTACCCGTCCTCCAGCACGTCCACTTCCGACCTCGTCTTGAACGCGATCTTGCTGCCCTTGCTCCTCGCGCCGCCGGCGCCGGCGGTCGTGGAGGAGCCCCTGAACAATTTGGCCACAGCAGAATTAAGTTCGGAGTAACAGAGAGATTATTCATACTTTGTATGGCTTACCTGTCGACCTTGTCATGGCTGGATAGTCCATCTAAGCTCAGCACCACTACTTCCAGATGACTCTGCTTGCTGCTCTCATCGGCACCAACGCCGCTTCTGGTTAACTCAACATTCTTGTAATCGTCAGTGCCCTGCAGTGAGGCAAGGAGTGGCTCCGGCGCCTGCTGCTCTGGATGGAAGGCGGTGGCTGCCGCCTCCAGCTGGTAGTACTCCTCGCTCACATCGATGTCGAAAGAGAGGTAGCTGGACACGGCGGCGGCGACCGCCATGCCGTCGTCGTCGCCATCCACGGGGCTCAGCGAGAGGAGAGACGAATACGAGGACATGGCGACAAGGCAACCTTCAACCTCGGCACGTACGTACCAGCGTTATCTTGCAAGAGGTGAGCATGCTCAGCTCAGGGGCTTTATTAGCTCCGATACAGCTGCGCAAACTTCAAATGGCAACAGGATGGCACGCTATTAGCATCATAATATGCCAGGCATGATAAATTTGACAGGTTAAGAATAAGAAACGATATTTCTGAATGATATGAGTTAAAAAAAAGAAAAGTTAAGTCAAAGATAGGATTATGGTCGAAGTTGATTCAAAGATGAAATTTTATCTGTACAAAGACCGATATGAATCGTGATTGACAACGCATTGGAAAGGGATACGATCGGCCGATGTACTATAAAATGAGATCAAGAGCAAGCAGAAAGAATAACACAATTAATCAAACAACTCACATCTACTTTTTATTTACTTTCTTGTTGACTAAGAGTAGCTCTGTAATTTAGAATCCACTTGTAATCCGATTTTGATCAATAAAGTTACGCATCGTCGCTTGTTGATCTTCATCGCTTATGCCAGGTTTGGTTTTCTCTAATCTTGTTGCGCATCGTCTTTTTCAGAAAAATCTACTTTTTACCATCTAATCAGCCTTAATCGGTTGTTTAGACTTATCGTTACTTTTGATTTAATCGGCTTCTGGTAGCTGTTTAGATCTTTGCCGATTGTCACATTATATCGGCTTTAAGCATATATTTTTTTATCTATCTTGCCAATTACAGGATCAAATCGGCTGGCACACTATAAATTGACTTAAACGTAGCGTTTTCATGTGTTTGAGTCGATCAACCCATTGTTATATTTTTCGGTGCAACACACTTTTGGCACGCCTGGTGAGACATGATGTCTTTTTTCTGGGCAATCAATTCCGTCGTCTGATCTCAACACCTAAGCTATAATCGTCCCCACATTAGACGATTTGACACCTGAACAGCGTAAAGAGATCGAGGATCGAAAGGCTGTGCTCGAGGAGATGATGTTAAACTGCTATCAGAAAACTCGACATGATGTTACTCAAAAGACTGCATTGCCGATAGTCAATACCCTCGGCGATGTAGAGATTACCGACACATCGATAAGTCAATACATGCCTGCACAAGCTGAATTGTCTGCCATGATTAATCAATCTGTGCACCATACTTTAATTAACCAATCATCAGCTCTTGTTACAACTCTTAAACCAATGATAGCCAACAGTGTTAAAACTATAGCTCAAGAGTTGGCATCAGCTAGAAGCCTGCTCGATTCAATGTAGACCCTGCCGAATAACATTGTTTATTCAGTAGCACCAAATACGCAAAGCCCTATGGTAATAGCCGATCCTAAGCCTTCAGTTACGAGTCCGTCTTTTACCATGATGCCAACCCAGCCTACTGTAATACTGCCGAGAGATCCTCATGCAAGTGGGGTTGTGCATTACCAAGCATATACCGATACTGTTAAGTTTGATGCACCAACTAACTTACCACCATCGGCTCTGTTTTACGCTTTTCTCCAATCGGTTCCACAATCGATTGAACCTCCTAGGCATCCACAGTATGACGAGCAGATTCTGCAAAGGAATATGGCTCCATACAAT
The DNA here is from genome assembly GCA_036346275.1 of Otatea glauca. Classification (NCBI taxonomy): domain Eukaryota; kingdom Viridiplantae; phylum Streptophyta; class Magnoliopsida; order Poales; family Poaceae; genus Otatea; species Otatea glauca. Next base: position 165,789 of record JAYEVK010000410.1, read on the forward strand.
ATTGTAACATACTCAGAACCCTTCGTTCCAATTCTAGAGCCGATTACTAGGAAAAACAACGTGGGCTATGAGCAACCTCATCAGTTTCCATTTGGCTCAAGTGACCTATCAACCCGAGCTTACGCTTGAGGGGCAGAATGCCAATTATGACCGTAATTGGCAAACTCCTAACACTGCATCGACCAATATGATGAATTGGGCCGATCAAATATCTACCGTGTTGTGATATCAATTCGACATACAACCTAAAGAAAAGGTTACAGGCTATCGAAAGTCGTACCCTGATTATATTGATCGGATGCCTTATCCTAATAACTTTAAAGTTCCTGATTTTGCAAAATTCTCAGGGGGTGACTCCATTACTACATTAGAGCATGTTGGATGTTTTATTGCGCAATCCGGTGAAGCTGCTCAGTCCGATAGTTTAAACATTAGGTTATTCCCACTATCTTTGTCAGGAGCTGCTTTTACATGTTTCACAAGCTTACCTCCGAATTCGGTCAATTTTTGGACCGATTTAGAAAGCCGATTCTATAAATACTTTTTCTTTAGGAGTTTAGAACTTAGAATTTTTGACTTGAGCTCTATTCGCTAGAAATTTGGAAAATCGGTAACAGATTATATTAAGAGGTTCAGAGAAGTGAGGAATCGATATTTTAGCTTCACTTTACCTGATAACCAGTTAGCTGATTTAGTCTTCCAAGGGTTAATTCCCCAAGAGAAGGAAGGAATTTATCGATTTAAGCCACCTATAGCATAGGGTATCGGCTCAAGAAGGCCGTTTCACCGATAACAGAGGCTTTAGGGATAAATTTAAGAATAATAACAGTAGCAAGGATAAGGATAAAGACAATGTCAACCTCATCGAGTATGGCTCAAGCGATTCATCTGAAGACGACGAGGCTAAAATAAATATAGCTGAATGGGTCAAAGGGTCTACAAAGTCTTTAGTCTGTTCCTGGCTCAAGCCGACTAAAAATAAATCAGAAATAAAATATGCTTTTGATGTTTCTAAATGTGATCATATTTTGATCTATTGCTGCAAGAAAAGATAATATGGTTGCCTGAAGGACACGTTATGCCATCAGTTGATGAAATTAAAAAGAGAAGGTATTGCAAGTTGCATCATTCTTTTTCTCATAGTACTAACGACTGCAATATTTTTCGGCAGCAATACAATCGGCTATAGAAGATAGCCGACTCAAATTCGTAGAAGAAACAATGATGCAGTTGGATGCTAATCCTTTTTTGATTAATATGGTTTAATGTTCTGAAAAAGGAAAAGAGCTGATACAGGATATATGATTAAAAGTTACACGTCATGTTGATATCCAATCGAGTTCTAGCGGCAAGGAGACCCTGAAGATCACAATCGGCTCATTGCAAATAGAAACCGATCGTGAAGGGAGGAGTTCAAGGACTGTCAAGTTGAAAGGAGACTTGCAGATCGGTAAGTGGTAGAAGGCCGAGAAAACATCGCCACCACAAAAACCGATTAACAAGCCAAAACCAACTTTCTCTCAGCTGTTAGAGAAGTTTGAAAGAAGAAACAACAAGCCATGTTATCTTGCACATTGGCGAGATAATATGTATTAGCCCGATAATCTAGAGAAGGCTCATCAACAATGCACTTTTTGGCAGTTTTGTTGGGAGAGAGGATCAGCCTTACCATCACCTTTACACTTGTTCGATGGAGCCTTATCCAAGCCAAGGTGACTGGCAATGATGATCGGGTAAAGACAGAATATCTAAGCCGATGCAGGGCCGTTATGATAAAATCCGTAAAAGATCGATCCATGAAAGAATTTCTAGGCCGATCAAACCGCCAACTCAAGTGGAGGAAGGGTCAAGTTCTACAACCCAGGTTAATATAGCTGGAAAACTATGTGAGCCGATTGAACCTAAACCCAAGTGGTGTCCTCCAGGACTTAGCCGATCACAGTGCAAGTGATTTCAAAGACTAAGAACCCAGGATATGAGAGATCCTGAGCAGGAGAAGCACAGAGATGAAACATTCAATGAGCTCTGGCCGATTAAAATTGCTAAAAAGGAGTGGAGGAGAAAGGAACCGGTTGAAGAAGAATTTGATTCAGCCTATGATCTGGATTCACCTGTAATTCGGGATGATTCTCCACCTCCGATGGACATCAACATGGTGTTCACTCTATCGACCGAATTTAAGGTAAGTACAACATCAACCAAAGAAATGTTTGCTCAGTTGTGCTTTAGGGCTCAAGATGCAGTTTTTGAAAAGCCTCAAGATGATCATCGGCACCTGTGTAAGTTCAAGCTTCATTAGTTTTGGTGATTGGTTTTATATTAATGTTTAATCCTTGTTTAATGACAAATCTAATCATTATGAGACTAACATGTTTATTGAGCTTCATTCTTATTAGTCTCAAGTTTGGATAGAAAATAGAAAACCCAAGGTATGCACTTGTATTCACTCTATTGTCTTAAGACATACTTAGGATTCAAGTTAAAATATAAATTCTTCCATTGCCTTAGTCTAAATATGCACATTATGTTTCCAAATCTATATATACATGAATGCGCACATCTAGAGGGAGTTGATAATTTAACTTGATGTTTCAATTGTATTGATCCATATCCTCTTACCATATAATATAAATGATCAAGACTTTGAAACAATCTTTTGAGTACATATAACTTGTGTAGTTGTAGTATACTCATGCTAATATAGGATAAACTCATATGCAATCTAAGATTGATTATGTGCATATTGATTCCATGTTCAATTAGTTATATGCACATACTTAATGGAGTTTGTTCTATAGTTGATGGTCTAAATGTATTGATCCCTTTCCATCACTCAAATATATTTGGATCATTACTAACCATCATATTGAGTATATGAAACTTGTGTAGTTATATATACTCATGTCAATTTAAATAAAGTTTAAATTGAGTTCAGTTATCTTTCAATCAATCAAAGAACATTTCATAATGTGTTGATGGTGTCTCTTTGTTGATTAAGGACAAACGAAAAGTTCTTCAGTATAATGAAGCATTAGTTGCATCAAAGTACTCAAGACACCTTTAAATCATTCAAATTGATTTGGGTTGTGCTCAATCGATCTTAGAAGCATCTATTATGTGTTAATGGAGTGCAAATGATGAATGAGACAACCGTGTTTGTTGAACTAACAATCTTTCATGAGTTGTGAAGTAGGTGGAGTCCAAGAAGATAAAGAATCAGGGAACGAGAAGTCATCATGTGTTGATGAGCTTCAAGAGGTGATCTCGAAGTGAAGAGAAGAGCTAGAGAAGGTTCATCATGAGTTGATGAACAAGAAGAAAAAGATTCGATCTTGGAGAAAAGATGATTGAAAATCATAAAAGCTCCAAGTGGATCGCTAGAGGCAAATGTATAACTAGCTAGGGATAAGAATGTGTTCCTAATTTTTTACCAGTCTCGGTGTTTGGATGGGAGACCGGGTTGGTAGTTAGGTGCCGTACTATTAAGAGGGGTTGAGTCATTTAGCTTAAACTTCATCATGTGTTGATGAATTAAATCTGGTTTACTCTAGCTCACTCTCTTGTTTTGGTTTTTGCATAGAGCTAACCATTTGGCATGTGTTGCGAATGGGTGAAGCTCGTACATTGGATTTTGCATGAGCGAAGTATTTGCATGTGTTGCAAATAAGGGAGCTCATGCTTGTTTTTTATTGAATCTTAATTGATTTGGTTTTTGCATGAAGCTATGGATTTGCATGTGTTGCGAAAGGGAGATAGCTTATGCAATGTTGTTCATATGGTTATTGCTTGAGCTAAGTTTTACATGTGTTGCAAAAGGAGAGAGCTCAAACTATTTGGTTTAAAGTGGTTGCATGGAGCTAGAGATTTGTATGTGTTGCAAATAGAGAGCTCATGCACTTGAGTTTGAGTTGTGGTTTGCATGGAGCTAAGATTTGCATGTGTTGCAAATAGAGAGCTCATGCTATTGGTGTTTTAGCTTGTGATTGGATTATGTGTTGATCATCATAAGGCTAAGCTTGGTTTGTGCTTTAAGTTTACAAAATGTGTTTTTGCAAAATATTGTTTAATTGAATCTTATCTTGGAGCATGTGAATAGGGTTTGAAAATGCGTTTTGCAAATTTACTTGATGATGAGTTGATCATCACATGGTTCAAGATTTGTTTTTAAGTGGTTGGAGTTGTTATTTGCAAATGTGTTTCGCAAATGAACTAGAAGTTATGAGTTTCGATCCTAGAGCATATGTTGGTATTTGCAAATATGTTTTGCAAAGTGTCGGGATCATGTGTTGATCCTTACATGGCTAGAGGATTGATCTCATAGGTTCTTGGTTTATTTGCGAATGTATTTTGCAAATAAGTTGTGTTTAAATGCGATTCTTTGGAGCATGTGAATAGGGTTTGCAAATGTGTTTTGCCAATCGCCTTGATCATGTGTTGATCATCACATGGCTCAAAGAATCAATCATTATTGGTGTTTGATTTAAAAAGAAAAGATTTTTGGTGAAAAATCTGTTTTTAAGCTGGGTGGCCGGTGCTACTGGCCATGGTAGCCCGGTGCTACCGGTCGAGCGGTAGCACCGGCCCCAGTGGAGTGTGTAAAAATTCGAGAGGGTATTTTTGGGGTTCAGGCAGGCCGGTGCTACCGGCCATGGTAGCCCGATGCTACCAGCCCATGGTAGCCCGGTAGCACCACAGGTCCGGTGCTACCTCTCCTCTGGCCAGTGTGGAAAATCCAGAGGAGGTGTCTTTGTGGTCGACTCACGGCCGGGAATTCTGACTCTTTCCAGAATTTCCCCCAACGGCTAGTTTTGGCTTGGAGGCTATAAAAGGAGGCCTTAGGAGGCAATGGTAGGGTGCTGGAGTCATTGTGAGTGTGTGGGAGTTGTGTGCATGTGTTGCTCTCTCCCATTTGCTTCTTGAGCTAGTGTGAGCCTCTAATTACATATGTTGCAATTAGGAGAGGATTGAGAGTGCATGTGTTGCACTTGAGGAGGATCCTAGTGTATGTGTTGCACTTAGGAGGTCACCGGAGTGCATGTGTTGCACTAGGTGAAGGTCAAGCGGAACGGCTTGGCTTGTTACTCTTGGTGTTTGCCGACACCTAAACGGCGTGCGGAGGCGTCGTGCGCGGGAGCTATCAACGGAGGTTGTGCGAAGCCCCGGCAAAGTTGTGAAGGTTGGTGCTCGTCTACCCGGAGGGGGAAAGAGCAACTACTAGTGGATTCGAGGTGGGTGCTCAATTCGTGGAGCCGGTCTAATTTGTTTGGGCTAACCTCAACGTGGACTAGGGGAGACCGGCTAGTCTCCGAACACCATGGTAAAAAGTATTGTTTCTCTTGTGCTTGTATTGTATTCGTTATTTATATTCATAGAATTAAATTGATTGATTGCTTGTCTTTAGGATTGCAATATTTGTTAGAGACATAATTAGTTCGTGCACATAGTGAGCCTAGTTGATTTAGGCTTTAATTGTCAAAACCTTAGTTTATCGTTTTCGCATTAATAATTGTTAAGGTTTTGGCATTAAGGTAATTAGGGTTGAATTGCTTTGTAGAAATTCGTAGAAGTAATTTTTAAAAGCTGCCTATTCACCCCCCTCTAGTCAGCATCCTCGACCTTACAACCTGAAGCCATTATATTTAAAATGTCATATTAATGGCTAGCTGATATCAAGAATGTTTGTTGATGGAGGAGCAACCGTCAATCTGTTGCCATATACCACTCGCAAGGAGTTGGGTAAGTTCGATGATGATCTTATTAAAACTAACATGATTTTGAATGACTTCATAGATGATCCCACTGAAGCAAGATGGGTTCTGGTTACAGAGCTAACAGTCGGCAGCAAAACATTACCGATCGCCTTTTTTGTGGTTGACGCCAAGGGTAATTACAGCATTCTGCAAGGGCAAGATTGGATTCATGCCAATTATTGTGTTCCGTCGACCATGCATCAGATTATAGTTCAATGGAATAGGGACGAGGTCAAGGTTATATAAGCTGATACATCGGCTCACGTCTCTACGGCGAGTTCAGACGCTAATTGGCAACATGAGGAAGCCGAGTGTATATCGGGTAAAGCTCTGGATGATTGTGACTTCATCTGCATCAACAAAACAGGGTTTATTTTGATCAATGTAATGTTAAGCACGCTTGATTGGATAGATTAGATTTTGCGCTGATGGAGTCTAAATCGGCAATAAAGGCTTTATAGGATAAAATGCGAAGCTATCGGCAGGCAACAGATAGCTATGAGGCCATTGAACATTTTCAAGAAATCTAGAAGTTAGGTTAGGGCTTCATGTCGACTGATTTGCTAGAAGAATTCAACATAAGTGATGGTAATAGGAAAAGACCAACTTTTATTAGCTCAAAATTAGCTGCAGATTGCAAAGAAAAGTTGGTAAAAATATTAAAGAATTATAAGGATTGTTTTGCTTGGGAATATCAGAAGATGCCTGGTTTAAGCCGATAATTTTTTGAGGTTCGGCTACCTATAAAGCCAGGTTATCGATCGTTTAAATAGTCTCTTAGATGATTTAATTCAGCCATGTATACTATCATAAAAGAAGAAATTGAGCAGTTATTGGAGGCTAAATTTATGAGGCATTGCTGATATGCTGAGTGGGTTTTCAATATCGTTCCTGTTATGAAACAAATGTCAAACTCAGGGTGTGCGTTGATTTTAGGGATTTGAATAAAGCCACACCAAAAAATGAGGAATTTTTTCTAAATAATACTATTTTTATTCTATTTTACAAAAATAATATACCGATTTTTTTACAACACTACCCACTTGTCGCCATTTCAAAAGGCAACAGAGAGTCTGTCGCCATTTCAAAAGGCGACAGACAGCCTGTCGTCGTTTCAGATAGGGACAGGCTCTCTGTCGCCAATTTAAATAGCGACGATGTCTGCCGCCATTTGAAGCGGCGGCGATGCACTCTGTCGCCGTTTGAAGTGGCGGCGATGCATACGCTATATAAAGCCGTGCGCGGCCTGCGCCCCACTCGAGTCAGCCACCGAGCGCACAGAAAAAAAAACAGAGAGGAGGAGAGGAGGAGGAGGAGGAGAGGAGAAGGAGAAGGAGAAGGAGGAGGAGGAGAAAGGGAGAGGGAGAGAAGGAGATCTGCATTTCGTCAGGTACTAAATTTTTTTTTGTAAGTATTTAAATGTTAAATATGTAATGTAGTAATCAAATTAAATAGAGTAATAATAGTTATTTAGCTAGATGACTTAGTTAGGAATGAGTACCTGATGCATGTAAGGATAGATGTTTAGTTAGATGAATTAGTTAGGAATTTATAGTTATGTCGGTATGGACAGATGTTTAGTTATATGACTTAGTTAGTAATTAATAATTCGTTCGGTATGGATTAAAATGTCGTAGAGGACTTGTAGGTTCTCTGATCGTAATAATAGTTATTTGATTAGAATTTGTGGATAAATTTTCGATGTAGGGATGACCTAGAGGTAGGGATTAAAATTTCGATTGTAATAATAGTTTTTTTATTAGAGATTCTGGATAAATTTTCGACGAACGGGAAAATGTAGAATCCAAATTTGGTTATTTGTGTACTGAGAAATCGGAGATGTCATGTAGAGCTGGCTGGCTAAAATTGTCAGGACCGAAAAATAACTCAATCGGTAGAGGTTCCTGACACATTAGTTTAGTCATGTTCTCATAGAAATTTGAAATGATTACGGAATCTGAAGAATTTGTAAGAATTGAAATATTGCAACTCTACTGATTAAACGCTGGCCGGCAAGTATGGACCAAAAGAAAAATGAATTAAACTACGTTCTTAGAATTCAAATTTGTGATCATTATTAGTTGTACAATGTAGCGTTAAATTGTGCAAATGTTAAGAGTTCGATGAACTTGCATGACAGGTATGGATGATAGAGTGAAATTTAAAATATATTATGGAGAAGGAGTTCCGCAAATGGGTGTTGAAGGGGTAGATCTAAGTCATTTCGCAAGTGTAGAGGCTAGCACATCACGCGCAGGGAGCGTTCATGGGCTACGGTTATGAGATGGTTGTACCACATGTTCTCTTTGGACCGTGAATTGCATGATCTGAAGTTACACGGAGTAGTTTGCCGGAGAATAGATTGCACGTACTGGGAGTTAATGGAAATGAGAGGGCCGAAATCTTGGAGTTCGTATGTAAGAATTGCAATTGAGAAAGGATGTCCATTAGTGTTATTGGCACAAGCATTTGATAAAGTCAATACCGGGCATGCAACACAAAGAAGAGGTTTTGATGAAGAACCAGAGGAAGTTGGGGAGAGCGAGTAGAAGTAGAAGGCTTAGTAGAGCAGGATGTAGGTTCGGGTCAGTACGAAGTGCAAGGTGAGAGAGCTGATGTTGCAATGGGAGAGGTTCAAGAAGCAATGGGTATGGCAGACGAGGGCGAAAACATTGAATCAGTGGTCGAAGCGATGGACACAGAGAATGAGGACTATGAGGCTTTAAGTAATGATGAAGCCACTGAAGATCTATTCCCTGCAGAGTGGGATGAGTATCCGTTCGACAGGCTGGTGGTGAACGATGACGAACAGTTCCCTTCGTAGTATGATCAGAATGAGGTGAGACAAGGTGCAATTTACAAGAATAAGAGTGAGGTTCAAGAAGCAGTAATAGCATGGGCAGTGTCGTTGCGCGGAACCTTCAAGGTTGTAAAGTCCGATCAACGGGTGTATGATGTCAGATGCCAGACAGAGGGTTGCCCGTGGCGTGTCCATGCATACCAGCCTAAATGGGACACCATTTGGAAGTGTTCTATAGTCATCCCACATACATGTGTACTAACGGAGTCTGCGCAGTCACATCGGAACATATCATCAGGCTTTATTGCCAATGCAATGTATGGAGAGATTGTAGGCAACCTAGATTTAGAGCCACGGGCCATCGTACTCGCAATACAACAGAGGTTCCAGTATACAATAAGCTACGCGAAGGCATGGAGAGCAAAGAGGAAGGCATTGGAAACACGATTCGGCACGTACGAAGACTCCTACCAGAACTTGCCAGGTTTGCTTCAGGTGATAAAGGACAGAAATCCTAGAACTTATGTGGATATTTGTGAGCATCCTTCGCAGCGCTTCTCTGGGAAGATGGTTTTGAAGCGGGCATTCTTCGCTTTAGGTGCATGCATCAATGCGTTTAGGCATTGTCGTCCTTTGTTATGTGTGGATGGGACATTTTTGACTGGTAAATACAAAGGCAGATATTGACTGTCATAAGAGTGGATGGCAATAATCAAGTTCCCCCCGTAGCGCTCGCATTCGTGGAGGGTGAAAACATAGATAGCTGGCATTGGTTCCTACGGAATGTCAAAGCCGGTGTCGTTCATCAGCAGCCTGGAGTGTGTATCATACACGATCGGCATACCGGGCTTTTGAGGGCAATTATTCAGTTGCAACAAGGTGTGGATCAGACTCATCTATGGCCTGATTTGCGTAGTAGGTGGTGCAAACGCCATATGGGTGCCAACTTTTACAAGCAGTTCAGGAACAAGGAGCTAACAAAGCTTTTCAAGAGGCTCTGCGACCAGAACCAGCAGAAAAAGTTTGATGTACTCTGGAAGAAATTGGATGAGCTGACATCGAGGCACACAGCTGAGGCAACGAAGAGGGTAGCCCCGGCCACAGGGGAGGCCCCAGTCGCGCTGGAGGAGTTACCCACTGACCCTCCTCACCTGGTTCGAAGGAATGGGAGGGCTCTGAAATGCTTCTCCGAATGGATAGAGCATGGGCCTAGGGAGAAATTGGCTCTGTTTTACGACACCGATGGTGCGAGTTATGGGGTCATGACAACAAACCTTGCGGAGGTTTACAACTGGGTGATGCGAGGGTTGAGACCCCTTCCCTTGGTTGGTATAGTTGAGGGTGTTCTTCATGGCATCACAAAGTACTTCGTTGATCGCCATGCAAGGGCGGTCACGCGCATGAACGATCCTGCTATGAAGTACTCAGAGATGATTTCTGCATACATGGAGGACAAAGGCAAGAAGGGGGAGATGCACGCAAAGAACGAAGATGGGTACGAGGAGCTCCGTTCGAGGTGAGGTGCAGGAGAAAGCGGTCGTGGGACGAACCGCGGAAAGTTACTCACGAATGCATCATACACAGGCAAAGTTGTGTCTGCACTTGCAATAAGCCTCGTCTATTACATAGGCCATGCTCCCATGTTATGGCTGCCTGCTCGACGATTCATATGGATCCAGGTATATTCATGTATCAATTCTTTAGTAAGGAAGCTGTGGCTGCAACTTGGAGCGCGGAAATGTACGGTTTCCGAGTGGTGTGTTTATTCACGGAGCACAAAAGCTGGGAGGATACACGTTGGGTCCCAGACATGAGCAAGCTAAAGAGAGTAGGAAGAAGGCAATCCAGGCGTATAAGGAATGATATGGACGCCGCTGAAAGTGGCCGCCACGTAAAGAAATGTTCTGCTTGCAAGGAGACAGGGCACTCTTTCAAGAGTTGCCCGAAGATTCAGAAGCCGTGAAGTGTTATATGTTCTTTTCGTTCTGAACTGTGGTTTACTTCGATGCACTAGAATTTCATTTGCTTGTATCGAATTTGTACGTGTGGTCAAAATATGTACTATGAATGTTATTGTACTTGATTAAATGAGAGTGTAGTATGTTGTATTCATTTTGTATCTTTTTAACGCTTTGCACATAGATGAACATTTTTACTTCCATGTATTACGTGTGCTCTAAATTACGACAGTACTTATTCAATTAATATTCTATTTGTAATTGTTGTATTTATTTTGCACCTTTTTCACACCTTGTAGTAACATAAACATTTTTATTTGCAGGCATGACGGGCGGACAGTTGTACAAGTTGCTTGACCCGTCGGTCGATGTGACTCACTGGAGCCGTTTAGCGACCTTGCTCCCGCAGGGTGGGGAGGCGGCGTTGGAGCTTGGGGCCCTGCGCTTGCGCACCCCCATGAGGGCGTGGTGTCTCGATCCGCGTTGGATCCCGAGGTTATTTCAATTTCGTCGCAGTGTTGTACTCATGTCCCCTTCAACACCACAATAATAATTGTCACATTCTTTTGCGTGTTGAGGCGGTGGCCTACTACTGCTGTTCGTATGGTCGAGGCGACCGCGCGGATGCGTAGGGACCGACGGAGTGCCTCTAGGCGGTTCCTCACGACGTGAGCTTCTCGATCGCTCTAGTGGACCGTGGCGATGTCCGAGACCCACACTTTTCACCTGTCGTGTGGTGAGATGGTGTCGACACTAGAGGACGTCAGTTATCTCCTAGGCCTGCCCTGCTCAGGGGATGCGGTGGTTCCTGCAGACGTCGACCCAGAGTGGCAGGCAGATATCCTCCACCGGTTCGTGGGTGCTACTCAGCACGAGACACGACTTTCGCAGCTGCACACGGTCCGACGCAGCGGTGGCTTGTGCAGTTCTACGTAAGTGCGATTTTTCCTTGTCGTATGTGATTTGACTAACCGTGTGTGATTTTCATTGCATTTAACAACCTAACCTTTACTTTCTGCAGCCCGAGAGGATGGTACCCGGAGCTGGGGAGCAGACCGTCGCCCGACACTTGGAGGCGTATCTCCTGTGGCTCTTCGGGTGGGTCTTGTTCTGCTTGTCGCACGGAGACACTGTCGATAGGCACATGATCCAGTTTGCGAGGACGATGGCCGACGCCGACTTGGAGGAGATCCCGCAGCTGGCTTGGGGACCCGCGTTACTTGCCGCGATGTACCGGGCACTGTGCGACGGGTGTCGTCGCGTGTTCGACTCGTCCACTCTTGCCGGATGCCCTTTGCTACTAAAGTTGTGGTCGTTCGAGAGGTTCCAGATCGGACGACCACGATAGACTGCTACCACGGCCCGACCTTCTACTGTGGTTCCGGGGACGAGGTTGATCGTCCGACGATGGGGGCATTGTGGTGTCGCCGATCGGTCAGTACTATCTATCGTAGCCGTATGTTGTTTTTTAATTCTCCATGTGCTGTACTAACGTTAATCGCTGTTGTTTTCTTTTGCAGCAGCGGTTCACCCTAGTTACAACGCACGCCGTACCTCGACGTAGCGATGTTGGACCACCACTGACGATCGCGCCATATGGCGCCCTACGTTCTCGAGCTTGTCCAGCACGCGCGCCGCTTGGCTCGTCGCTGCGAGACACTCATCGACGCAGCGCATCTTGGTTGACACGACGTCACTTGGTGTTCGACGTGTTCGTCGAGCCGTACACCGCCCACCCCGTCTTGAGGCGATTTGAGTGCGGCAGCGCTTCCAGTACCACAGCGACATCTTTCAAAGCAGCGTGCACTCGCTCGTATTTCTACATTTTTCCCTTCTATTAGTACTTACGATCTCGGTGGCTTGCGAATTAATGTTGCGCTTTCGTTTTTGCAGGTACACACGCAAAGGCTTCGTCGGCACGCAGAGCTGGGCAGCACGCATGGTACCTCATGCGCAGCAGTGGGCATTGGCTCTTGCGGATGTGATCGACGAGACTGCCCCCTATGACCACGGCATGTACGACGCATATATCGAGTGGTACAAAGACGCGCACCGCGCTCGAGTTGCGCGGTCGTGGAGTCACCTCCCAGGCACGATCCGACCACTTCCGACACGTACCCCACCCAGCTAGACTCTGCTTTCCACCGCGCGGTTCGTACTCCTTCCATTTGTCATTCAATGTAACGTCTTGAAAATTATGCCAACTAACTAGCCTCTTTTCGTTTTCGCAGAGCGACCTTGCCAGGGAGGCACACGAGGCGACGTCGGCGTTGATACAGGCGGTCGGTGCCACCCATACGATAGGGGTCATAGCGGACGACCTTCGAGGGGCGCTGCGCCATATTCAGGACTTGACTCACCGTGTTGTACACCTGACGTCGTGTAGGCGGCCCAGGGCGGACGACGTGGTACAGATCCCCTCGTTAAATGCAGCACGAGGTCGACACGCAGCGACCTCGGCCGCCCGTCTGCACTGCACGGGGCTCCGGTGGTACCGGACGGCGTCTCATTCCGATGACCGCAGGTACATCAGGTGGTCTCTTTTTTCATATATTTTGTTGTTCATATAACGTGTCGTTCTAACTTAAAAAGTTTGTCAACAGCGTCCGATCCTGCCCTTGACCAGAGTGCGAGCACCTCGGGGACTCAAGATTTTCGGGACGAGGACTTGACTTTCTTGTGGATCCTTATCGCGATCCGCGGTGTGGTACTTGGTTCGTCGCAGCTCGCATCGGCCCCCGGCCCATCTCAGCCGACACAGGACGCCTTCGCTACTCCGCCAGCCCCGGTCCGGCCTCCTAGGAGTACTCATGGACAGGCCCCTGACCAGCTCACATATCCGTCTGGACATGTGCAGCGTCGTAGGAGGCCTGGGACCACACGAGGTGTTGCACCGCGCAGGGGCCTTAGCTAGTTTGTTTCTTTTACACATGATGTATCGTGAACAATATCATCATTTACTTCCTTAGCTCATGTAATATCACATATTTTAGTTTTATTTATGAAGTTTTGTGCTATATATAATCTTTTACTTCCGTGGCACTATTTGTAAATACGCTACCAGTACCTTTGTCATGTCGATAGGACAGCACACACGTAGCTACTTTGTCAGTGCGATGCGACAACACACTGCTGGCAGCTATCCCAGCTAGCTTTTTTCTTTCATATATTTTGTAATGAACACAAAATGATGCTTTATTTCCTCATATTACGTCAAATTCAGCTATGGAATTTTGTTTTCATAAGTTATGTTTTATTACGGTATGATCACTATAGCTTTCCATGGATTCCATAAAATAACAGGTTTACATGACAAATTATGGAGTAATAGCCCTGAAACACCCTTCGACATATGTACGACCTTGCGGCAGACTTTTCACGCGATTAGACAACTCACGGCGCAATGCTTTCAACCTTTTAGGCCGATTTGACCACACGACAGACCTCTCCGCTTTCGCATTACGTGCTTTGTCATACATGCAGCACGTTCAAAGTGACCACTCAACGCCTACTTTTGTTCGTCTTTGCAGTCGTGTGGCTTTTCTCGATGGTGACAAGTCGTGCGACCTTCCACGTAGGTGACAGTGGTGCGGCTTTGATGATGGGTGACACGTCGTGCATTGCTCATAGAGGATGCCAGACGTCAAACCGACAAGTCTTTGTAGTCGAGTGGAGTAACCCCTCACCACCACTATAAAACCGCCTAGGGGTACGCATCCAACACCGCCAAACAAGCAATACACGCCAGCTGAATCTACACAAATTAGGGCACGGTGTCGTTCTACCGTCGCCTCTTCAAAGAAGCGTAAGTCATCCCGCCCGACACCGGATACCAGTAGCGTGGACGCCCCAGTTCTGCCGGAGTTGCCCAGACCCAAATGCGACTGCAACCTTCCGGCGAAGATGATGCAATCTACCCACGGAGAGACGGCCGCCGCGCCACCATCTTGCAGTTCGCCCTACTGTAAACCTACTTGTATCCATAAAATACAAAGCAAAGACCATTTCATGCACCATTCTTTCTTTTCTCAGCACAAGGACCGGTGTTGCTTCTTCCAATGGATCGACGGACCGAAACGGCGTGACTTCGAATTTATGTACAACTGCCATGACGCCTACCCCGCTTCGCCCGAGAACTTCACCCGGTGGGAGAGGCCGCCAGGATATGTCCCCGCTCTAGATCGACCAGAGCTCAGGGCCGGTGGGCAAGGGGCCAACCAACGGGTGAGTTTCATGTGACATACTCATGTTTCACTCACAAAGTAGTAATTCTAAACCAGTTTATCGCATACAGGAGTTCAAAAAGAAAATTGCAAAATTGCTGGAGTCAAAGGAGAAACCTCCTCAAGGCACACCAAATGCCCGACTTTTTGCGAACACGGCCTTGAGCGATGGTAGATACCGCCACGATGAACTAGCGGATGAAGATTCTACCGGTGCCCGTGGCCCGGGATGAATGATGCGGTCGCTTCAATTGGGTGGACCGGAGACATACCACCCACATCTCAAACTTCTGTATGGGATAACCGGGGAGCAACCTCTCCGTGGTGCTACTACCACCCGTAAAAGCCGGACTCGAGCACGCCTACGGTGTTATTCAACGCCAAAGCGGGCATCTTGCATTGATCGCAGTGGCACGCTCCGGCCAGTACAACGATAAGCCCAACACACACCTCCCGCACCATACGGTGGAGTGCGAGCCGAAATAGAGCAGACGTCTCGGCAAGTGTTCGCCAACGGCCAACACACCAGAGGTGCAAGAGGGTACCTCCTCTCGAAGAGGAAGGGACAAGGGGAAGCAGCCGACCGAGGTCCGCACCACGCAACAAATCCTTGACGCATTACACAGACCATCCGGGAACCCATGTGGTATTATCATAGGGGACGCCAGGAATTGGGATGACATGCCCATGTGGGAGGGCAGAAATCCACATAAAAAAGATCAAAAAATTCTGTCTTATACACCCGAGATGTACGGCATAGAGCACCCATTCGGCGATTGCTGGGAGCACTGCGGATCCCCATGGAGTTCTTTCATAGTAGGGATTGAGTTGTGCCCGAGTATAAATCTCAAAATTTACACGGGTCAGATAATATGCAGAAAATGTGGGACATCATTCTGGCTATACCCAGATAGGCGGAACGATCATCTGTTCCACCATGACAACCAGTGCTTTCGTTAGTTAGTTCGGCAAGCAATTTCGTCACTGTTGTAATGCCCTTGCAATATAATCTATCTATTGCTTATTTTATCATCTGAACTTTCGATGTATGTGCCCTTATATATATGTTCAACAAATAATTTAAGTGCTTCGTGAGAACTATTTATAACATGCGTTGTTGTCGACTATAATACTTAGGGTTGTTGCACTAGTGGAAATTAGATGCAAAGCAAGGTGTAAATTAAATATTTTCCCAGAATATGGTAGTGCACATATCAAAGAGCAAATCTGGTGTACTCTTCCTAAAAATTACATTTAAACAATAAAGTTTACGGGCTGCCGAAAAGGCTAAAAAATCACTCTCCCTGATCTCAGATTCGCACTCTCTTTGATCTCCCTCTCCCTTTTATTCAACAGTACACCGAACGAGAATGACGAACAAAGAAATTTGATTTTTTTCCTGAAAAAATTTACTCACAATTACCACATTAATTTCGTAAAACATCGCAACAACTAATACTGACTTTTTATTAACTGCAGCTCATAATTTACATACATTTTTCCATTGATATCAAATATATTTTTTGCAATTCGAATAAAAAAATGGGCAAAACCTCTCTGTCGCCATTTCAAACGGCGACAGAGAGCCTATCCCTATCTGAAACGGCAACAGACTGTAATGCCAATAGCCGATATGCTTATCGACGCTGCATCAGGAAATAAAATTATTAGTTTTTCAGATTGTAATGCCAGATATAACCAAATTTTCATGGTAGAAGTCGATACACCTGTAAGTTCAAGCTCCATTAGTTTTGGTGATTGGTTTAATATTAATGTTTAATCATTGTTTAATGACAAATCTAATCATTATGAGACTAACATGTTTAATTGAGCTACATTCTTATTAGTCTCAAATTTGGATGGAAAATAGAAAACCCAAGGTATGCACTTGTATTCACTCTATTGTCTTAATGCATACTTAGGATTCAAGTTAAAAGATAAACTCTTCCATTGCCTTAGTCTAAATATGTGCATTATGTTTCCAAATCTATACATACATGAATGCACACATCTATGGGGGGTTGATATTTTAATTTGATGTTTCAATTGTATTGATCCATATCCTCTTGTCATATCATATAAAGGATCAAGACTTTGAAACAATCTTTTGAGTATATATAACTTGTGTAGTTGTAGTATACTCATTCTCATATAAGTATAAACTCACATGCAATCTAAGATTGATTATGTGTAAATTGATTCCAATCCAATTAGTAATATGCATATACTTAATGGAGTTTGTTCTATAGTTGATGATCTAAATGTATTGATCCCTTTCCATCAATCAAACATATATGGATCATTACTAACCATCAAATTGAGTATATGAAACTTGTGTAGTTATATATACTCATGTCAATTTAAATATAATTTAAATTGAGTTCGATTGTCTTTCAATCAACCAAAGAATATTTCATCATGTGTTAATGGTATTCCTTGTTGATTAAAGACAAGCGGAAAGTTCTTGAGTATAATGAAGCATTAGTTGCATCAAAGTACTCAAGACACAATTAATCATTCTAATTGATTTGGGTTGTGCACAATTGATCTTGGAAGCATCTATTATGTGTTAATGGAGTGCAAATGATGATTGAGACAACCATATTTGTTGAACTAACAATCTTCCATGAGTTGTGAAGTAGGTTGAGTCCAAGAAAATAAAGAATCGGAAACGAGAAGTCATCATGTGTTGATGAGCTTCAAGAGGAGATCCCGAAGTGAAGAGAAGGTTCATCATGTGTTGATGAACAAGAAGAAGATTCGATCCTAGAGAGAAGATGATTGGATATCATAAAAGCTCTAAGTGGATCGTCAGAGGAAAAGGTATGACTAGCTAGGACTAAGGATGTGTTCATAGTCTTTTACCGGTCTCAGTGCTTGGATGGTAGATCGGGTTGCTAGTTAGGTGCCGTACTATTAAGAGGGGTTGAGTTATTTAGCTTAAGCTTCATCATGTGTTGATGAATTCAATCCGGTTCACTCTAGCTCACTCTCTTGTTTTGTTTTTGCATGGAGCTAACCATTTGGTATGTGTTGCGGATGGGTACAGCTCGTGCATTGGATTTTGCATGAGCTAAGTATTTGCATGTGTTGTAAATATGGAAGCTCATGCTTGCTTCTTACTGAATCTTAATTGAATTGGTTTTTGCATGAAGTTATGGATTTGCATGTGTTGCAAATGGGAGATAGCTTATGCAAATGTTGTTTATGTGGTTAGTGCTTGGAGATAAGTTTTGCATGTGTTGCAAAAGGAGAAAGCTAAATCAATTTGGTTTAAAGTGTTTGCATGGAGCTAGAGATTTGCATGTGTTGCAAATAGAGAGCTCATGCACTTGAGTTTATTTTGGTTGTTTGCATGGAGCTAGAGATTTGCATGTGTTGCAAATAGAGAGCTCATGCATTGGAGTTTTAGCTATTGACTTAATCATGTGTTGATCATCACAAGGCTAAGTGTGTTTTGTGTTTGCAAAATGTGTTTTTGCAAAATATTGAATGGATTTGTTATTTGCAAATGTGTTTTGCAAATAAGCTCGAGGTTGTGGGTTTCAATCCTAGAGCATGTGTTGGCATTTGCTAATGTATTTTGCAAAGTGTCGGGATCATGTGTTGATCCTTACATGGCTGGAGGATTGATCTCATATGTTCGTGGTTTATTTGCGAATATGTTTTGCAAATAAGTTGGAGTTGTTATTTGCAAATGTGTTTTGCAAATGAACTTGAGGTTATGGGTTTCGATCCTAGAGCATGTGAATATGGTTTGCAAATGTGTTTTGCAAATTGACTTGATCATGTGTTGATCATCACATGGCTAATAGGATTGATCTCATAAGTTCTTAGTTTATTTGCAAATAAGTTGTGCTTAATGCGATTCTTTAGAGTATGTGATTAACTTGTACAAATGTGTTTTGCATAGTATTGTAATCGTGTGTTGATCCTCACATAGCTCAAAGAATAAATCTTTATTGGTTTGGAGAAAAGTTTTTGGGAAAAACTTGGTTTTCTCCTTCTGGTCGGCACTACCGCCCATGGTAGGGCAGTACTGTCGCTTGGTCTGCAGTACCGGCCCTAGGGCCGGTAGTTATATAACAGAGAGGTGTGTTTTGGGGTATTGCCTTGCCGGTAGTACCGACCCATGTGGGCAGTACTGTCGCTCGGCTAGCAGTACCGGCCCCAGATGGGCGATACTATCGACTGATTGTAGTAACAGCTAGTTTTTTTACCGTTGGCATGTAGGCCAGCACTACCGGCCTCTGTTGGGCGGTAGTGCCGGGCTTTCGAGTTTTGCCCATTTTGCCCCCCAACGGCTAGATTCCGTGTGAGGGGGCTATAAAAGGAGCCTTGAGGGCTGGCATTTGTTGTGCCTGACTTTGGGGGGAGTTTGTGGGAGTTGGTTGCATGTATTGCACTCTTCCAATTGGTTTTTGAGCTAAGAGTGAGTCGTAATTGTATGTGTTGCAATTAAGAAGTGGATTGAGGACCTCTTGTGCATGTGTTGCACTTGAGGAGGATCCTAGTGCATGTGTTGTACTTAGGAGGTCACCGGAGTGCATGTGTTGCACTAGGTGAAATTCAAGCGGAAGGGCTTGGCTAGGCTTGTCTTGTTACTCTTGGTATTTGCTGACACCTAAACGACATAGTGGCGTCGTGCGCAGTGAGCTTCTCGACGAAGGTTGTGAGAAGCCCTGGCGAATTTGTGAAGGTCGGTGCTCGCCTACCCGGAGGGGGAAAGAGCAACCACTAGTGGATTCGAGGTAGGTGCTCAATTCGTGGAGACGGTCCAATTCGTTTGGGCTAACCTCAACGTGGATTATGGGAGACTAGGAAGTCTCCGAACACAACGGTAAAAAGTATTGTGTCTCTTGTGCTTGCTTTTCATTCATTATTTATATTCAAGCAATTTACATTCATAGAATTAAATTGATTGATTGCTTGTCTTTAGGATTGCAATTTATTGTTAGAAACATAATTAGTTAGTGCACATAGTGAGCCTAGTTGATTTAGGCTTTGATTGTCAAAACCTTAGTTTATCGCTTCCGCATTAATTATTGTTAAGGTTTTGACATAAGGGTAATTAGGGGTGATTTGATTTGTAGAAATTAGTAGAGTAATTTTAAAATCCGCCTATTCACCCCCCTCTAGTCGGCATCCTCGATCTTACAACACCTAAGATAGCTTTTAGGTGCCCTCTGTTTGTTTGAGTGGGCGGTAATGACATTCGGTTTGTAGAACGCTTGAGCAACATATCAAGGTGCCAAGAATTTGATTTTTTATGATTTAATTGGCCATATTATGGAAATTTACATCGATGATGTTGTTGTAAAATCCAAAGAAGATTTACAGTATTTGGCCGATTTGAAAACAGTGTTAAAAAACACAAGTTTACATGGTTTAGAGATGAATCTATACATGTATGCTTTTGGTGTGTTGGCTGGGCAGCTTTTGGACTATATGGTTCACGAAAGAGGAATTGAAGTTAATCAAGAAAGGGTCAAAGCCATAGCCAAAACTAAGCCACCGGCATACAAAAAGGACTTACCGAAGCTGATCGACAAGACTAATTATTTATGATGATTTATTTCAAATTTGTCTATCTATATTAGTTCATTTACCCCACTGTTGAAATTAAATAATAATCTAGATTTTATTTGGGGAGCCGATCAGCAGAAAGCTTTCGAGAGTATTAAAGAGTATTTGTCTAATCCTCCAGTTTTAGCCGCGCCTCAAAAAAGTATACCATTTAAATTATATATATTGGCTGAAGAGGCAACGATTGGAGCTGTTTTGGCTCAAGAAATTGAGATAAAGAATGGGCTATTTTCTACTTAAGTCGACGGTTAATTGATGCAGAAACCAGGTACCCTTTTGTAGAAAAGCTTTGCTTGTCATTATATTTTGTTTGCACAAAGTTGAGCTATTATATTTTAGCATTGGCTTGTAAGGTTATTTATAAAACTGATGTTATAAAGTATATGTTGTCAGCTCCAATTTTGTGAGGTCGACTTGGTAAATGGCCATATATGCTCATTGAGCTCAACTTGACATATGAATCGGCTAAAGTTGTTAAGGGCCAAGTGATTGTCGATTTTATAACAGGACATGAAACTGATATAAATGATGATCTAATATCTATTGCTCCTTGGCAACTGTTTTTTGATGGATCGGTATGTGGAGAGGGCGATGGTATCGGAATAGTGTTGATTTCGCCGAAAGGACATAGCTTTGAGTTCGCATTTAGGCGGGATTATAGATGTTCTAATAATCAAGCCGAATATAAAGCATTGCTTAAAGGCCTACAGCTACTTGATAATATCAGAGTTGATTCTGTTGAGGCTTATGGCGATTCTCTATTGGTGGTCCAGCAGATTAAGGGAGAATATAACTACTATGATGAAGTTTTGATCAGTATTTTGAGCGGTGGCTCGGTATAATCGGTTTATTCAATTCTTTCTCTATTTTTCATATTCCTCGTGAATTAAATGACAGGGCCAATTTGCTAGCTCAACAAGCGTCGGGCTATAAAATATTTGGTCGATTGGAGGAATTCAAGCCGATAGAAAAATGATCATGTGTGGTGCCACCAATGATTGAAGAACAAAAATAGTGGAATATTTGACCGACCCCTCAAAACCTGTTGACCGGAGAATCAATCAACAAGCCCTAAATTATGTACTTTTAGATAATTTGCTTTATTATCAAACTTTAGAAAGTTTGTTACTAAGGTGTCTTGAAGCCGAAGAAGCTAAAGTGGCTATGGGAGAAGTTCATGAGGGCATTTGTGGATCCCATCAATCGACTTATGAGATGAAATAGCTATTAAGGCGTGCTAGGTATTTTTGGCTGACAATGTTGAAAGATTGTTTCAAATATTATAAAGGGTGCAAGACTTGTCAAAAATTTGGCAACATACAATTAGCCCCAGCATCGTCTTTGCACCCAATTATCAAGCCTTAGCCATTTAGAGGATGTGGAATAGATGTAATCGGACAAATATTTTCTGCATCAAGTAAATGCCATAAATTCATACTGATCGCTATCGATTAATTTTCTAAGTGGGTCAAGGCAATCTCGCTTAAAAAGGTTATAAGTGTTGAGGTTATCGGATTTGTTACAAAATATATTGTTCACCGATTTTGAATTCCACAGACTATTACGACCGATCAGGACACTGTGTTTTTGTTCGATGAGTTTCAAAGTTTTGCCAGCAATTTGGGTATAAAATTATTGAATTTGTCACCTTATTATGCTCAGGCTAATGGTCAAGCTGAGTCGTCCAAGAAGACGTTGATCAAGTTAATCAAAAGGAAAATTCAAGAAAAGCCGAGGAATTGGCATGTAATATTACTGAAGTCATTATGGACTTATCGAATTGCGCACCATAGTGCGACAAAGTTATCGCCCTACCAATTGGTTTATGGACAAGAGGTTGTGTTTCTCTTAGAAATCAACATTGACTTGGTAAGAATGGCCAGATAGAATGGTTTGTCAGCTCAAGATTATAAGGATTTGATGACCGATAATTTGGATGACATGGCAGAATTACATCTACATACGCTTGATCGACTTAAGAAGAATAAGACGGGAGTTGCAAATGCTTATAATAAAAAGGTAATGCTTAAGTCATTTTGTGAAGCTGATTTGGTTTGGAAAACTATTTTGCCTGTCGGTTCTAGGGATAACTGATTTGGCAAATGGTCTTCAACATGGGAAGGACCGTATAGAATTCATCGTGTTGTAGATAGAAATTCTTATATTTTACAGACGTTGGAAGGTGTGGTATTTTCTATGGCGATTAATGACAAATACTTGAAGAAGTATCACCCAAGTATTTGAGTTGGTTCTTAATCAGCTAAGGGTAACTATAGGTTGTGAAAAGCCAAATTAACTCGTTACGGTCAATTCTGGCTATACTATGAAAATTCAAGTAAAGACTACAGTCGATTATAGACATCACACTTTGTAGAAATAAAATCAAGCATAAATAATAATTGGTTAAACAACCGATTATAAGTATATTACAAATCTTCCAAATATTGTTTCCAAAAGAGTTTTCCCCGTTACAAGCATACAAAGTACAGTTTTTGCATAAGCCGATCATATCCCAGGGTTGTTAGCTTGGCTCCCAGAGCCGACAGCGCCGCAGTGGCCTTAGTAATGATCTCTTCCACGTCCTCAATAATCTTGTTGTCTTCTTCTTCTGAGCTCGGGACGGGAGTGATCTTGGCCGATTGTTTTTTTACCGATGCAATGGCCATGCCCAAACCAACTTTCTAGTTCTTCAAAGCTAATGCTGCGGTTTCTATCTACTCTTGTGCTTCGGCCAGGGACACATTCACTTTGGCCAACTCCTCTTCCAGGGATTTTTTGGCCGATCCAAGCTTGAGAGCCATTTTCTTTGTGGCCTTTAAAGACTTAGCTTCTTCGTCATATTTGGCCTTTATAGCTTTGGTGTCGGCTACAAGCTTGTCGAGCAGCTTCTGATCCCGTTGTGCTGCCCGATGAACTATTCTTGCCTTTGCTGCCTCCACCACTTCTTTCTTTGCATCAAGGTGGCATACCTTTAGCAAAGCGACCATAGCTTCTTTTAGAAAATTGTCTTGCACCATCCCCATGGCGTCTCTGAGTGGCTGGGTATTTTGGAGCAGGTTGGCCGATGGGGTGAAGAGCTGCTTGAAAAAGTTGTTTAGCTTTTCTGCCATACCCGGAGCCAACATCACTTGAGTTGATGCATCCTTCGACACGGCCAAGATCTTATGGATCTCCTCTGGAAAGTTATCCTCACTCAGATTGATTTCATCCTCAATATCGGACCAATCGAACCCGAGCACATTGCTCATAGACTCGATCGGCTTAACAAAAGGAGGGGCGGTGGTGATTGGTGCGACTTTATGAATTGTAGTTGTTGGCATCGGCTATGATGGAGGAGGAGGGAAGTCTGCTTCCTATGGGAGATCAACCATGACATCGGCTGTGAATGCCGACAGAGAGAGAGTAGGCTGCAAAAAATATCACAAGTCTTGTTAGCCGATTCAATGGAAATTGCGTTGCAAATCAGTATGAAAAAGATCGTAACTGGCTTGTGCCTGAGGCATGTGGGGAGCTTTCGCCCGATTGCTCCTGGGTCTTACTGCCTCTGCTGGCCAACACCTTCTTGTTGGATCGGCTACGTTTCTTTTCTGTTGAACAATCGGCTGAAAGGATTAGTAAATGGAGAAGATGATAGGAGTGTGAAATGAAGACGATAAATACTTACTTAGTTATTGTTTATCCATATCAGAAAGCGATGGGGATTGAATGCCTATGGTACCTGAGGTATACCCTGATAAAGCAGTTGGACGCAGTCGTTTAGTGGCTTGGCCGGTGCCCGATTGGTCGGTGGTGACTTTCTTACCCGTTGTTTTGGTCTGAAAATAAGAGAAGTTGATCAGAGAAATTCAGAAGTTCGGGCATCAAATAATAGAAATCTACTTTAACCGATACCTCACCAGTGATGTTAACAAAGCTCGTGTTAGTATAACCCGATGAGCTAGCTTCATCACTAGAAATCGAGCTGCTACTAGCGATGTTAGCTATTGACGATGGTGGAGGAAGATTCGAAAAAAAATCAGCAATAATAGCTGATACACTTCGTGTTGATGGTATAAGGCTTCACGGATAGCTGGCCACCAACTTGTGAAACTTCCTGCCTTTCGAGTATGCAAAAAGAAATGAAGCAGACTTTTGAGTTGAAGATCATCGGCCATACGAAGGACGGTACTGGCCCCAGATGCATTGAGGATATGCTCCCTTGTTGAAGCCGATTGAGTAATTGAAAGTTTAGGGAAATTATCCAAACCCTAGCTGCCTTGAGTATACCGATGGGTGATGAAACTCATAAGATGGTTGATAAGTTCAGTTCCTGGTATGCAAGCCGACAGAGAATACACTTGGAGAAAGGAAGATTTTGTATAACTCAAGTGTTTCATCAAGCATGCAATGACTGTAGGCAAATAAATGAAGAAATGAAGGGCACGAGTAATCATTATCATCTTTATAACTGAAGAAGTTGTGCTGACTGAAGTCTTCATTGTCGAGTTCAAGGAAGAAAGCCAAATATTTTCTTAAGTCGATTGGGGTAATCTTTGCCTCATAGCCAGAACTGAGAACAAACCTTTCTCCAAAGGATCGGTTATTTCTGTACTTAACTTATTGACCTTCAGAGGTTTCTTCACAAAAAAGGGTGTCTTATCGGTTGAACTGAGTTGGAAGGGTTGGCTAAATATGCAATACAGCCAGGTCTGAATAAACCATAAGGGACCTCCTACATTACCAATAGTGTATGATCCTACTCTAGTGAATAGTCGACTGCGGATAATATGCATCATCTGATATACCGCACCAAGGAACATCTTTCCTAAGGCTAGTCGACGGCTATCTACCAGTTGCTCAGTAAGAACTTGATAGACTTGAGTGGATCCGAGATAGGCACTGCAAAACAAGACTCGGTCACATATTCAAAAATATTGCATGTTCTTTATTGGATACTGGGCCGACTCCTTTGTTATTGCTAATGTACTTACTCTAGACTTCTCCTTTAGAGTAGATCAACTTGTATTGGGGTTTGGTGCTAAAAACCGATATTTGATCTCCATCTGGTTAGAGGCAACAAAGTTGTGCTACATCTAAGAGGGTTAGTTCGATAGGGCCAGTTCTGAACATGAAGGCTTTAAAAGTGTTTGACCAGAAGTAACAGACCGTGGCCACTAAAGGCTCATTGGTCTCTGGATCGGCTAAAGACAGAGGAAGACACTCAGCTATTCCTATCTTTCCCACTCCACCATCTTTTGGGCTGCTACCCAATTATACTAGTTCCTCTAGCCCTTTAGCGCTGTCGATCAGGCCCTAAAACTCTTATTCCATCCTTCTATGTTGTACTCAGGGGACGACAGGGGGAGACGAGGTATTTCTTATTCTATTACGATCGATGAATCAAAACTTCCTATCGATCCTAGGTAAAATTGGTCGTTACTGTCGGGTATGGGGATGAGTACCTGATTGGGATCCATTGAAACCGATCTGATGAGTTGTGCGAGCTGACGCAAGTTGCTAAGCAGGAACTTGAAGTATGGAAGATGAAAATGAAGCCGATAGCTGATGATTTGAGAGCTTGAGCACATGAAAATGGCAGGCAAATGGACCTCATATTTATGGAAGGGTAAAAGAAATTGTAAAAGGCGGAAAAATTTCCCGAAACGGTGGCTCTGGTTATGATAAAAATAGTGTGTTTTAAAGATTGCGACGCAATAAGTGGAGCGGTTATCAAAGATGACAGTGAAAATCATAGTTAAGTCGATGATGTTTGAAGCCGACAAAGAAGTTTTTTAGAAGATAACATATTATCTCCCAAAAATAGAGGGCATATATTAGCATTAGAATTTGGCAGGCATGACAAATTTGGCAAGTTAAGAATAAGAAAGGATATTGCTGGCCAATATCGGTTAAAAAGGAAAAAATTAAGTCAAACATAGGATTATGGCCGACGTTGATTCAAAAATGGATTTTTATATGTACGAAGGTCGATATGGATCGTGATTGGTAACGCATTGAAAAGGGATACGATCGGTCGATGCACTATAAAAGGAGATCGAGAGCAAACAGAAAGAATAACACAATCAATCAAACAACTTGTATCTACTTTTTATTTATTTTCCTGTCAATTAGGAGTAGCTCTGTAATTTAGAATATCTTGTAATCCGATTTTGATCAATAAAGTTGTGCGTCGCCGATTGTTGATCTTCATTGATTACGCCAGGTTTGGTTTTCTCAGATCTTGTCGTGCATCGCCTTTTTCGAAAAAATCTACCTTTTACTATCTACTTTTGATTTAATTGGTTTTTTTATAGCTGTTTAGATTTTTGCCGATTATCACATTATATCGGCTTTAAACGTATATTTTTTATCTATCTTATCGATTACAAGATTAAATCGACTGGTATATCACAAGATTAAATCGACTGGTATATCACGAACCGACTTAAACCTAATATTTTTGTTTGTTTGAGTGATCAATCCGTCGTTGTATTTTTCAACCTAGCGCACGCCGACGGAGCCTAACCCCTTGTTGAAACGGATGACGAACCGGCGACAGCGCATGAGCTATACTTTGCCTGGAAAACTTGCAGCACGGACCATCTCCGCAGCAGGTCTCCGGATACGCGACAACGAGGACGACGCGACAGCATCTACTCACTAATTAGTACAAGCAAGTGGCTCTCTTCCTGTCCATCGGTTCGATCGATCCACCGCATTGACTGGACTCCGGCCGGCTGTGAGAAAGCCATGCCGGTCGTCGCCGTGGACCGACGACTTTGACGGTGGACTGCGCTGGGACGGTGCCGGCCCCCGTCTCGCGTGGCGATGTAGCCACCAGCCACCGAGGCCGGTCCAGCGACGCCGTGCTCCCGGTGCCACGGCGCTCGGTCAAGGCGGCAGAGAGCGACCTTGAGCGTACGTACGTTCGGTTCGTCCCTTTCCAGCGGTCGCTCGCGCGACGTGACGGACGAGACGAGACGAGCGGCATCCGCGGCCGAGCGCTCGACGCGCGTTCGGCCGAGGCCGCTCGGCGTATGCGTGTGAAACTAGCTTGGCAGCGCGGGACTGACGGACGGGGTAGCAACAGCTCGCGCTGGGTGCATGTGCATCGCACTACCACCAGCTTCTCTTCACGGTCTCGGCCGGAGACTGGCCAAGACCGGAGACGATGCTTTCTACGCATCACTATTTTAAAATTATGTAACTATTAAAATATTAATAAAATACAGATACCAATTATTTATCCTTTCATCTGCGTGTGCAACTTGTACTAAAAGAGAATACATAGCAACGTATGCAGAGACCTGGACCTTGCCGAGCACTTTGTTTGACGCCGCGGCGACTAGCTAGCAGATAGCTGGTGCTTGACCCCTTTCAGCATCTCAATGTGTAGTACCTCCCCTCGTCACTACAAGCGCACCGTCTGCGTATTGCACATGTAATTATCGTTTCCCAGAATAAAAAAATTCCGATCCATTAAATCTTCTAATAAACTTCCAGCCGGAAAATCTTCTAATGAGACTCTTATCAAATTTACATACTCGTCGGAGTTCACACCCCGTCAACAAAATTGGGATGATACGGCATAACTTTTGAGATGTACCTAGCATACAAAATTTCCTGCCCGGCCTTCTATAGCATTAAGAACCAGCAGTGCAAAAGTGAAGGCTGTACAATTTAATAGTGCAGAGCCTGGTACCAAAACTACCTCATCCACCTCCCCACCTTCATCGCCATTATCTTCCGCCTCTTGTGCTCCCGGTGCTTGGTGGCGATGCGCAGCTTCCTCTTGGCGTGGCGTGCCGGGTCGACGGCCGCAATAAGCTTCTGTGCCTGCTTTCTGCTCTCCCTCTTCCGTTTGAGGTCCTTCCGGACTGTGTTATAAACTTCGACAAATTTCTCAACACCGATCACATCACGTAATTTGTCCCGAACCCCCTCTGCCAATTGCTTTACTTCATCTGGATACCAAAATAGCAAGTAGTTCTCAGATAAGTTAGGGCAGATTACATGTAAGCAGTGAACACCTCTGGCCTCTAGGTTTGTGCAAGCATTTTCTCATAGAATCACGCAGAAAGACAATATTTTAGATCCAGGATGGGCGTTGGGTGGAAGTGGATGTACATGGAAAATTCCACAGAACAAGAAGGAAATAGCCAGACACAAAGAAAACACCAACGGAACTGGAAATTAGAAAATGCATCTGGAAACTCTCAATTAAGAATCCATAAACAAATACGCAATTTTCCCATTTTGAAACTATGAAGACAAAGATCATACCACTGATGACTTTCCCAGCAAATCCTTCAGAAACTTTATACAACGGGTCCAAGAGGTGAACAGCGTAGGTTAGTGAAACTTCAGCACCAACCGCAGATGAAATCATGCTGAAGCAATTGAATATGATCTTCATCTGCATACGCATAGAAAAAACACCGCCTTTAAGTACATGTCAAAAAGAAGCAAAATCAGAGAACATTTACAGGGGAGAATGACTTCATTAATTGAATTGTGCTTACCTGTGTATCCTGCATCTGCATTGCAATTTTTCCCATCCTCTTCAGGAGAGAAGAAACTAACAAAGATGTAAGCTCTTCACTTCTATCAAGGCTAGATCCATCTACATCTGTTGATGTAGAAGTGCAAAGGAGAAACATATGCTTTGCTTTCTTTGAACCGAGCAATTCAAAACCCTCAAGGAAGGCACCATGATCGGAAGAACTTAGGCTAGACAAAAACTGATGTGGTGAGGTTGTTTGCTTAACCAACATATGCAAGTTACAGACCGAGTATGCAAGATTTTGTACAATTAGATTATTTGCTGTAGTATCACTTAGTTCTGTCCTCAGTTGTTTCAAGAAATAAACAGCTACTAGGAATAGTCTGCTTGGTTGGACAAGCAACGATGACTTGACATCAAATTTTTCCTCACGTTTCCCCTTCTCTACTGAAGCAAAATATGATGCTACCAGAGAGCTGGACATATTACGCAACATCAAATGGGGATGGATCAGCAACTTGCAAACTATTATCCATATTTCCTGCAAGTAAAAATTGTGTCACAAACTTGATTGCACAACCAGAAGGGTAATGGACAGTTTTTAGTCTTGAAGTGCATAGTATGTGTAGGAAGTAGGATCAAAAACTTCTGACAATGTAAAGTAACTAAAGTAGTCCATAAGTGCCTCATATTTTAGAAAATCATTAAATGGGACAAAAATATGTAGCTCCGGAAATACAATGATGAAAAAGCACAAACGAAAAGCTAGTCATTATTTAAAGCATATAATGTCAAACATTGCTACAATGTTAATGTCTCAAATGATGTTTAATAGAAGTTAGTCATGAAACCTTTTTCCTTTTTAAAAAAGAAGTTAGTCAGGAACACGATAACACATTGATGCATACCAAGAATCATTTATAATCGCTTTCAGTGTGCAATAAAGGAACATAGCATCACATCAGTGCAATGCGTGACAAAATTATTCTGGTAAAACAATAAAAGAAGAGTAGTGCTCAAAGGTAATCAAACCTCCATATTTGGCTTGAAATACAACTCAGGAAAGCAGAGCAGTAATCTCTCCATCATGGCAATAGAGTGGCAAGCCTCTTTCCAAAATGGCAGGTCAGTTTCATCAGTTAAGTCTAGTTGTACTCCTCCGGAAGCAATGACACAAGATTCCATTATTTGCTTAGCAACAGCCAAAATACTTTTAATGTGTTTGCCAATTCCTAACGAACGATCTCCAACAAGTAAACCAATAACCTGTAAAATACAAGGATCACTTCTCTAGTTCATAAAACAAAAAGGACTACTTGAATGCAATAAAAGCAGAGAGAGAACTTCTTCAATGCTCTCCCAAAATGTGAAAGGAAATTGCGGGCATGATTTGCAACCACCCACTATTTGAAATTTTGTGTAATTTAATATTCAGGAGAACAAAAATGTACTACTCTATTAACCTGGGCTGAAGCGCTCCATAAATTCTGTTTTTCGCCCGTGTACCACGAAAGAGAATACTCGAAAATAGAATTCTTTCCCTGATCACCAATGCGCCCTAACAGCTTTTGGATTGCTCTAATGATCATAGAAGACACATTCTGGTGCTGTTCATTTGCTAAAGCAACTACAAGATGAAGGAAAAATGTTTGACCCTGGTCATCGATAATCCTCTGCGGAAATCTGGTAAGAATATCATGGATCATTTCAATCACAGCTTCTCTTCCTGATGGATGCTCATAGCTGCAAATTTTCATAAAGTTAGCTTACAGGGCACATGCAAAATGCCAAAGGCAAGTAGCTATGGAGATTCATACCTTAGATTTGTCAGGAAAAAATCAATATGCTGTTGTAAGCGCTTCTCGGAAAGTGGATAGTTCAGAAAAAATTGCAGCAGGATTTGGATGCATTGCTGGCGTATAGATTCAGTTTGAGTTGTTACCATCAACTCTCCTATCCTAACTACAATATCATAAATATCATGGGAAACCAACTTTCTTTTGACTATTGCTTTCAAAAGCGATAGGGCAACAGGTGAAGGGTTTGTCTGGAGATCAACAAAAATAGGGAAATGAACAAGCAACTGGAGCTGGTCATCTGAAAGTGAAATCCTAAAGCATCTAAGTAGATCAGCAAGTAGTTTCAAACAAGATGTAACCAAGTGACCATTGGAATTCCCATCTCTCTGTGCAATTTCCAGAAGTACATTCTTGATAGGATTTGCATTGTCCTTGAGAGATGGCAAAGGAAGTTTCACCAACAAGGCAAGACATCTAAAAGCAACAGAGAGAACAGTTTCATATTTGGAATTCAGGCATTTTCCCAAAAGGTTGACAAAAGGGTCCAACATTGACAAAAGCTGCTCATCTTCCTTGTCTAGCTTGATGCTCTTCAAACGATTACGCAATAAAGCAAGTGCAAACTTGGTAAGTATATAGGAATTTTGGAACCCACTCTCACCTAGTCCAAGGAAGTTCTTTCTGAGAATATTTTCTTGACCATGGCCAGATTCCATATTCTCTTTGCATTGAGATTCACTTGTGACAGTATCCTCAATAAGCCCATAAACAAATATAAATAAGTTGGATGTTTCAGTAGATGGATTGCACTCAACCCCCAAGGCTATATTATGTAACATCATCTCAAGTTTCGTTTTTAATTTTGGAGTAAGGTGCTTCTGAAGATGCACAGAAATAGGTGAGATTAACTTCAAAGAATGTGTCCTGAATGTAATACTCTGAGCAATCAGCTTAAGAGTCTCAAATGACATTCTCTTCTTTGTCTCTTTCATTTTGGAGGCAATCTTTTCAACTTCCTTTTGTTCCGCAACATCTCCAAGAATATCACACTCAACCACAGCCAACAAATCTTCTAAACAGTAGTCAAGCCTACCGTTCATATCAGCAGTTATGGCTTTTGATAATAAATAATGAAGTGTGTAGCCCAGAACATGTAACTCATAACCCCTTTTCAGTATTGCCCTCAATATCTTCACCACAAACTGCAAGTATCCAATCCCAAGTTCCTTCAGAGATGCAGCTAAAGCTGACCTTGCTTCATCGCGTATGCTTTCAAGACGATTCTTGAGGAAGTTACAGATTCGATGTATGATGCTTGAAAGTTGTGACTCAAAATAATTCACTGGTAGTAACTTGAGTATTTTAAGTGCTACCAAGTTTATGTTGACATTGACTTTCTCTGGATCTGCTCCTAACAACTTTTGAACCTGTGGAAAGACTACTTTTTGCAGGTAGTGCTGCTTCTCAGAAGAGACTGTAGTTAAGGAGAACGTAAGGGAAAAATCAGAATCTTTATTTGTAGCATCAGAATTTCTTGAGACATCGTTTGCAGGTTTCATGAAATGGAACGCGTCTAACACAGCACATATTAGTCTCAATATGACCTTCTGCTTATCAGGCTTGAGACTCAACTCACGGAAGCATCTCATCAATATGGTTCGGTAATGCTCCCATTGCACTTTGCCAGCAACAGAAGAAAGTGTATCCAAACATACATCTCTTACTTGTTCACCCTTCCCAGCTTTCACATCAAAAAACATGTTGAAAAATAGTGGAACAAAGACTTTCATAGTGATGTCCTAAAAAAGAAAGCAAAATAATTAGCGTTAACGAACAAACAAACGGGAAAGAGTAGGAATCAGATGTTCGATCGATTGGAAGGATGGTGCGCCAGTTAATATTGAATAATGCAATGGTTGTATGAAAAATGGTTACAGTTTCTGTGCTGGCTATTTTTTGGGTTTTTTTTTCATATAACTACTTCGCCATTTCAATTGAAATGTTGCCAAAATCCTGTCCAGTTTGGAATGCAGGAATTTCATAAGAACTCCGCGTAAGTTTCGCAGGAAACTGTATAATTCCCATGTGAATCCTATGAAATCCCCACATTCCAAACAGCGCTCGAATTTCTGGAAACATAAGAGCTGATGATGGAAATGACAATAGCCAACAGATACATGTTTCTATTCTCAACAAAATGTAGATTCTATGTAAATATTTCATTTTCTAGGAGTTGAATAACTAGAAGGCAATAATGCATTTCCATTGCTGCAATCATCACTAACGGTTTTCTGCAGATCACTTGTGAATCTGACTTCAGAAGATAGCGTATGAATTCCATATATTTTTTGCCTAGAATTTTACAAATGAGCCTAAGAAGGTACACTTCTTGCTGCTTGCATAGTTTTAAAAGCCAGACCAGCCATCGACCCAGTGATTATCTCGGTTCAGCGATTCGGTGGTCGGACTGGCAGTTCACCAGTCGAACTGACGATTTATTAAAAAATAATAAAATATTGTGTGGCAGTAGTCTTCGAAGGCAGCAAACTAATATTGCCTAGTGTTAGCGTAATGTACTCCCCCCCTCTGGTGGTTAGTTGGTTATGTTTGGCAAGGATCTCCTAGATTAGATCTTTCCTATTCTTAGGGATATCCTTGCCTATATGTACTTGAGCCTTGGGCTCCTCTCTTAATCAATCTACTATTTTCCCAGCCATACTCTTTCATGGTATCACGAGACCGGGATCTTCCCCTCTCGCCCTTCCGCTGCCCCTGCGCGCTCTAGCTACCGCAAGATGGTCGGGACCTCGCCGCCTCCGTCGTCGCCGACTGCTGGCGAGCTCGCCGCACGACGCCGACGCCGCTGGCGGCAGCTCGCCGAGACTCGCCGCGCCGCTCGGCGAAGCCAGCGGCCGAGCAGAGAGATCTTGCGCCAGATTCGCGCAGACGCGACGCACTCGCCGAGAAGCGTCGCGCCGACCGCCAAGGCGGCCAAAGCCGGCCGACGCACGCTGCGGCCGATCCGCCGACCGGCCGAGAACGACCACGAGGATGACACGGACATCTCCCGCGCCATGATCCTCCACGAGGCCGCCGCCGTTTCAACCTCCACGCCGGCCGTCTCTCGCGTAACGCCCGCACTGGTCCCCTCGTCCTCGACACCTCCGGCAACTACCCACGTTGGCGCGAGCAATTCCTACCGCCGTCACGGAATTCGGCCGCAGACCACGCCCGCAGCTCCGCCACCTCGGCACTTCTCGATTGGGCTCGGATGAACGCCGTCGTCAAATCATGGTCAGACAAAGACGGCCACCGCCGACCTTGCCGACGCCGTGATCGACCACCGCGCCACCGCCACGGCTCGGATCGACATCGAGGATCACTTCTTGGCAATCGAGACCCGCGCTTTCCACCTTGACGCTAAGTTTCGCGCGTTTGCCCAAGGTGACCTCTCCGTCACCGACTATTGCAAACACTTCAAGAAGATGGCCGACGACCATCGACCTCGGCGAACACGTGGATCGACCGCACTCGTCCTCAACGTGATTCGCGGGCTCAACGAGCGAGACAGGACATCGGGTCCACCTCCGCCGCGGCCGCTTCTTCCCTTCCTTCGCCGTCCGCAATGAACTCCTCTCGAGGAGATCAACATGGTGTAGACTCTCTCGCTCCTCCGATCGCCCTCGCCATCGCTGGCTCTACCTCGCCCGCCAAGACGGACCAAAGAACGGTCCTCGTCCGCGCGCCTAAGAAGAAGAAGAAGAAGCCGAAGGACCACCGCACCTTCTCAAAGCACCTGCCGCACTGGCGATGGCGCTTCCTCCTCCGGCTACTCTCTACGCCGCAGACGATCGGCTGCGCTGCGCTGGCGGCGGGCGCAATGGCCGCCATCGTTCTTCAACCCGTGGAACGGTCCATCCAAATGTGGCGGGCCCCGCGCGCCTCTCCTGCGCCCGGCCCCGGCGCGTCGGCCCCAACAAGAAGAATCCCAACAAAAGAAGGCGCTGCCCAGCCAATGACTCCGCCCAACAAAGAGCCTTCTGCCGGCCAGATCAACAAAGAAGAAGAATGGCAGCGCGAGACCACCCATGGCGAGGTCTCCGCTCGGGACTGCATTCTCCGCCTCCACGTCAAAGACCGTCACCCCTCACTCACGGCCGAACAACGACCGGTACCTTGATACAGTGCCTCTTCCCACATGACCTCCCATGATGGTACCTCTCTCACTCCTCAACCCCAGATCCTCTCCCACCTCCATTGTTGTCGGTAATGGTTCGCTCTCGCTCATCACCGCCACCGCTCGACGCACCTTGGCTCTCTTGTTCTAAATAATGTTCTTGTTTCCTCACCTTATCAAGAATCTTATTTCGTTCATCAATTCACTATCGATAACAATTGTTCGTGGGGTTTGACCCGTATGGTTGTTCGTGAAGGATCTTCTCTCGTGAACGTGATCATCAGTGCAATAGCTCGGTCCGCTCTACCATTGCGGTGCCGTGGCTCACTCCTTGTTGCCAACTCCACGCCATCCTCCTGTGGCACCGCCGCCTCGGCCACCCCGGTCGCGAGGCCTCTCCAAACTCACTTCGGCTATCCCCGGTCGTAATAAAAGTTTGGAATCCTTGTGCCATGCGTGTCGACTAGGACGACATGTTCGTCTTCCTTTTCATCCTTCAAGATCTCGGCGCCAAACAACTTTGATCTTATTCATTGTGACTTATGGACATCTCCCATTGTTAGTGTCTCGGTTACAAATATTACTTAGTTGTTCTTGATGATCGCCACATCACTCGTGGACGCTTCCTTTACGGCTTAAATCGACACGTTTTCCACTCGTCTAACTTTTTCGCCTATGTGTCTACCCATTCGGCGCATGCGTCAAGGCCGCCCGAGTGATAACGGTACGGAGTTCGACAACTCGGTAGCGCACCTTCTTCCTCCTCACATGGCGCTGGGCCAGATATCGTGTCCCTACACGCCCTCGCAGAATCGGTCGGTGAGCGGATTATTCGCACCACTAACGATGTCATTCGCACTCTTCATTTCAGCGAGCATGCCACCTTCAGATATTGAGGCGTTGCACACCGCAACTCTCCTCCTCAACATCTTGCCGACCAAGACACCGGATTTTTCAACCCCGCACTTTGCTCTCTTCGGCAAAGGCACCGCTGTACGATAATCTGCGTGTTTTTGGTGTAAATGTTACCCCAATCTTTCTCGCCATCGCCCCACAAACTTGCCCCGCGCTCGCTCTCTGCATCTTCCTTGGTTATTCTCGCTCACCACAAGGGATACCGATGTCTTGATCCTACCACAAATAGAATCATCATCTCCGTCATGTTCTCTTTGACGAGACCGCTTTCCTTTGCCGAGCATACCTCCTCTCACCGCTACGGACTTCACCTTCCTCGATGAATTCCCTAACCCGACGCCCTTCCCATAGGTCGCCAACCGTGTCTCCCGCAGTCCTCCCGCGCCACCATTGTTGCTATACGCCCCATGCCGACGCGCACGGCCGCTTCTGCGCCGCCAAGATCACCGCGGATTTCCGCGCTCCTCGTGACGGGTGGTGCACCGCCTCCTCGCCAACCGGCGCGCCGTCCGCTGCCGCCCTCCGCGCCACGCGCGGCCACGATCCCCGCGTCATCGACGGCTTCCGCGCTCCCACGTCGCGGGTCTGCGCCACGCGCGCGGCACCGCTTCTCCACCTAACTTCCCGTGCAGCCCACGCGCGGCTCCTCGCCTTTGCGCGTCTACTCCAGCGCCCAAACCAGTGCGGTCCCTCCGACAAGATCGCCCTGCGGCAGACCGCCGGTGTTCGGGTGCCATTGCCGTTCTCTCGACGGTGAACCAAAGACAAAGATGACGACTCGGGCCAAGGACGGTTTTCGCGCACCATCCTTGTACCATCTTCGCGCCATCGCCCCGGTTCAAGACCTTCCGTGGCGCCTTGCCGATCCCAATTGGCGGTCGCTATGGAGGAAGAACATGCCGCCTTCTCCGTAACTGCACTTGGGAGTTGGTTCCTCGCCGCGACATACCAACATTGTCACGCAAGTGGATCTTCAAACACAAGTTCCACGCCGACGGTTTCTAGAGCGCTACAAGGCACGTTGGGTCCTTCGCGGCCACTGGCGTCCGGCATCGACTTTGCCGAGACATTGATCCGGTCGTCAAGCCCACCACGGTTCGCGACAAAGGTCTCTCTCGCTCTCTCGCCAAAGTGACTGGGCCACTTCGATGTCAAGAACGCCTTCCTCCATGGCACCTTGACAGAGACCGTGTTTGCGCTTCGCCTCCGGATTCGAGGATCCCGCCAGCCCAACTTTGTT
The DNA here is from genome assembly GCA_036346275.1 of Otatea glauca. NCBI lineage: Eukaryota > Viridiplantae > Streptophyta > Magnoliopsida > Poales > Poaceae > Otatea > Otatea glauca. The sequence goes on from JAYEVK010000410.1 coordinate 202,719, forward strand.
TGTCGTCGAACAAGTCGCCTACGGTCTCAGCAGCTCCCGTGCTTGGTACGGCCGCCGCCACGCATCCGTCTCTCTTGGTTTTGTGGAAGCCAAGTCTGACACTTCATTGCTTGTCTACCGCCGTGGCAATCGACACGGCCTACCGCTCCTCTACGTTGATGACATCGCCTCACCGCCTCCTCGACACACCTCCGCGGCAGTCATCTCACCTCCAGCAGAGTTTGCCATGAAGGATTTGGGCAAACTCCATCACTTCCTCGGGATGCGAGTTCGGCCAGAAGGTCGAAAGATGGTTCTCTCGCGCCAAGACATGATTGACATCTTGGATCGTCTTTGGGACGGCCGAGTGCAAACCATGCACAACGCCCGTGGATACAAACCCAAGGTCTCGCCGACTCGGGAGCTCCGGTTGTCGACCCATCCGACTACCGAGTCTTGCCGGCGCTTTGCGATCTCGACCTTCACACGCCCAACATCGCTTACGCCGCGGCAAAGAGTTTGCCTTTACATGCACGACCGAGAGCCCCACTGGCCGCCTCAAGCGCATCCTTCGCTACATTCGGTACTCTACACTGGTCTTCATCTTCGACCGTCGACCGTGATGACTTGGTGGTTTATTCGATGTCGACCGGGCCGGTCATTCCCGATTCGCGCAAGTCCACCTCGGGCTATCTTGTGTTCCTTGGTGACAACTCGGTCTCCCGTCCTCCAAACGCCGTAACACCGTGTCCCGCCTCCAAAGATCGAGGCCGAAAACCGCGCCGCCGCCAATGGTGTTCTTGAGGCTTCTTGGCTTCGGCGACTTCTTCATGAGCTCCACATTCCGCCGCCGTGCTACCGTTGTTCATCGCGACAACGCTCGGTCGATCTACATGTCCTCCAACCCGGTTCAACATCAACGGACGAAGCACATCGAGATCGATCTTCACTTCGTTCGTGAGAAGGTAGCCATGGGTGCCGTGCGGGTTCTCCACGCTCCCACGACATCCCGGTTCACGACATCTTCACGAAAGGGCTGCCTTCTTCTGTTCTCCGAGTTTCGGTCGGTCACGAATGTCCGTGGCTAACCACCGACGCCCGATCATGGGGCGTGTTAGCGTAATGTACTCCCCCCCTCTGGTGGTTAGTTGGTTATGTTTGGCAAGGATCTCCTAGATTAGATCTTTCCTATTCTTAGGGATATCCTTGCCATGGTTAGTTGGTTATGTTTGGCAAGGATCTCCTAGATTAGATCTTTCCTATTCTTAGGGATATCCTTGCCTATATGTACTTGAGCCTTGGGCTCCTCCCTTAATCAATCTACTATTTTCCCAGCCATACTCTTTCACCTAGTTGGTTAGATGGGTTGTGGGAGCACCAGTGTTGCTGCCTCAAGGTCTCAGGTTCGAATCCCCTCGCCTGCAAGTATTTTTTTTCAATGTCCAGTGATTGGAGTCAGTCTGACTGGTCTCAATTTAATGCCAGTTCAGCGTGAAACTGGCCAGTTCGACCGTTTTTTCACTGGTTCAGAGTGGCTTGCTTTTGTGAATGGTCTTTGCACGTGACAGGACCAGACCAGGTGCTGGTTTTAGGGTTGCTTGTGGATTGAGTCCCGTACATTGCTACATGGTTTTGAAAAGAAAAATCAGGTATTTGACAATTGACACCATTCCCTTAAGCCTTTCTTTTTTATGGGGGAAAGGCTCACACAACTTCTGTTTAGCAAAAGGCTCACACAACTTCTGTTTAGCACTATCATAATTTTATTTGTGATGTCATATTAGCCTGATAAAGCAAAAATGATATAATCCTGAAGTGCCAGTAAGCAAGATAGTACAACTTTGCATCATGAGTTATGGTGCTAGTGCACTACCAAGTACCAAACGGGGTGAAATGCAGCATCAAACACCTATTTATGGTAATCAATAGCAAGATGGAGATATTTTAAATATAGGAGTGGAATTTTTAACTCAACAATCAAAACAAATGGGCAATAATCTAGGGCAGCTATTTAATTTCATTTGACATGTGTATTCCATCAATAACGACTTGGCGATTTTTTATCATTTACCTCTGAAAAGTTGCTATCCTTGATCCCCTGCCTGAAAAGAGACAATGCTTTTGACCTTTTACCTGCCTGCATCAGTGGATACAATCATATAAATAAGAATTAACGTCCTTTGTTTGGCATCTGGTGTGAGTGAGCATCTGGTGTGAGTGAATCAAGTAAATTTACCTGTAAATGGGTTATGTTGTGGAAAAAATCCTCTTCCAGATCCTCCTTACAGAGAGGCTTGAAGGAGTTTAAGGAAGGTACATGATTAAAATTATAGACCATCTCCCGAAGTAAAATAATCCACTCCTGAAAATACATTAGCATTAGTTACAGCCGTTTAGCCAATAACATCTATACTAAGATACAAAAAATTGACCACGTTTACACCTTCTGAATTGATATATCTTTACTCATTGCTACCCCCATATTTTGCAGGTAAGTTTTCTCTAATATCTGTTGAATACGGCCCTTTGTGCAAATGTTGCTGGAATTATCCTCTCCAGGTTTAATATCAGCTGTTTCAATAGAGTATTTGGACTCATTATTCATAACTGATGCAGAAAATTCCAGGAATGATTGAAGAGCCCTGGATGCACTTTGCCGAAAAATCAACTCTTCTGATGACATATCATACACGCAGTGAGATAATATGGCTCCCACATGCTCTTCTCTCATGCAAGGAAACAGCTGTGGCTGAACCATATCATATGCTTTAATTCTTGTGTCATAATCTAGTTCACCAAGTTCTGACGTTGAAACTGCATTCAGATCTCGCATTAACTTAGCCTGTAGAAACTACCAATTATCAGAATGGAAACTGTAAAAAAAGGAACAGGTAATATGGCAAAATTGACACAAAGGAAATGACATCACACTTAAAACAATAATCACCAGAGAGGGCATTGAAGACTCATGCGATGATAGCCCATCGTAAATATCGCAGATGCATAGCCGCATTTCCAGTCCAACAGTCACAAGCAATGGGTTGAGTGCATGCAGAATTTTTACAGATACACCACATCTTAGATTTGGAAGTATTCCCCTCACAACACGTAGAGCTTCCAAGCACTCATCTGTTATATAAAAGACACAAGATAAAAGAGGGCAGAACATGTCAAGGTTGTAGGGCATTGCAAATAAGAAAAAATAATAATGAATAATCTTGTGTGCCTTTTTATGCATTCTGAAGGACAGAATACTAAAATAGATGTGTGCACAAGACAAACTTGACTTAAAAAAGGCTTACCGGAGTTCAAATCCTTCTTACTGAAAAACGGAAGGATGAGGTCTACGACATGCTCTGCAGCTGAGTGGTCTCTGATGTAATTTAACAATAATTTGAACAACCTAAGTTCACGTTGCCCAAGCCAAGTCCCCGATCTCCTGTACACATCAAAAGCACCAGACAATGAGTCAAGCTTTTAGCATTCCAAACAAAAGCTCCTAAATGTGTAATAACCTCAGCGTGAAGAGTCCAAGCATGAAACAGAATGCCCTGTCAAACAATGCGTTATTCACGCTAACTAGATTGTATCTTCTGCTAACATGTTTCCGATGAACTCAAAGACATGCTAGCACCAAAATAAGTGTAGTAAACATTTTAAAGTTCATAGTTTTTTGCTCAAAACAAATAAAGGACAAGATCCAAGCAGGGAAGAGTTTTCAGAAAATTGCTTATGCAGTGCATTAAGGAAACAAAGGCACCCAAGAAAGAAGACAGTTTAATAGACCTTAGCCTCTCATAAGAGATGTTTAACCATATAATAGATGAATAAAACAATGTAACAATTAATGCATATAAATCATTACTAAAGAAAGTGATGTCAGTAATTCAGTGCCATTTGTCAGACTCCACACAAGTAAAAGCATAAACCTGTGAAGCTCTTTGCGATAATTAACAAAATCATGGAGACTATGGAGAAGAACATCCATATGTGGAACAAGAATTTTCTTCACCGAGTCATCTTCTTGCTGCTCCAAATCATTATCCAGCCTCAACAGATTCTCAATAAACTCAAGCGCATAGGAGGTGATAGATCCTGACGCTGTCTTCACAGTTAAAATAGAAAAAATGGCTGGTACAAGGTTATCTGCCCCCAATAACGGTGCTAATTTTGGGCTCTGACTCATTGCCATGAAGCAAGAAAATAGTGAACTCGGTTTCTCACTACTAGAAGCCTCTTGTCTGAAGCAGTCAATCAGAGGTTTCACGGAAGCGAAAAAAGTATTCCAAAAGTTTTCTCCAAAGTCATGACTTCCATACTGACTAAGTGCCAAGGAAACAATTCTAATGCATAAAGACCTTAGATCCTTGAATTGCTTAATTGAGGCACTTGCCTGCATAACAGAGTTGAGGTAGCAGACGGGGGTTAGTTCAGAGAGGATACAAACATCTGGCCAACCCAGCGTATACTAGCTTAGTCATAAGAAGGGGTAATGACACATGCTTACGAATAAGAGTACTTGGCATAAGAATTTGATAAAATCGGAATAGTAAATAGCAGCTATGTTTACTAGGCTTTGCTAAATATGTTTTACTAGTTCTTCCCCACGATATCGGGTACTTTCAGCTTGAATTAGGCATATCCTGGTCATTTCATTAATTTGGCATTCAGAGGCTGCCGTTGATTTCCAGCAAGTACCACAAAGTTATTTTGGTAGTTCTGTCAAACATGACATATAACAACTAAACCAATGACATACCTCAGTATGGTCTGCTACTGGCATCTCTTTTGGGCATTCTTTCAGATTTAAAGTATTGTAAGCTTCCAGGTTCATGGAACAATCACTGTCCAGGTCATTTGATTGTTTGCTAGGATATATCTCATCAATCTCACTTCTTAGACTCTGCATGCAACTCTCCAGCAAGCGAACAACAATGATCAATAGAACATTAAGAAATGGAATTATGTGTGCCATATCAAAAGTAAAAAAAATTTCTTCAACCAAATGAAGAAAACCATTTGCTTTTTTCCATGTAAGGTTCTCTATACAGATCTGTGTTGAAGCTCCCACAATGTCAGAAATATTTCCAAGCAGGTTGCCAGACTGAGAACTAAACATTTCAAGTTGAAGGCTACCAGGGATCAAGGACTTAAGTAGTAACAAGAAAAAGAGCTGAAGCTCATTTGAATCAAACTGCAGAAGGAAACGGAGAATTGCCTTTCGATGACTAACGCCTGTGTGCTGGCACAACAATGCAGAAATATAGAAGTTAGCTTCCATGTCAGTTAAAATACAAATATTTCTTCTAACCATTATGGAACATAGACAAGCAGCTAACTAAATACTGACCTTTCGAGAACCAAGCAGCTTTAATTTCCTTACTTTAGGTGTCAACACACGGATAACCAAAGGAACAACATGACTTCTGTGGTCTTTCTGAATAGACAAGGAGTCATGTGAAACTGCCCATGTGGTGAGCTCTTCACGAAGGGTTTTTAAGTCAATCAGATTCTTTAGATTTTGACTGTATGGGTTCAGGGATTCATCCTTCCAGTTCAAAAGGCAATCCAATGCTTTTGCTTGTATGTCAGGATCACTTTCATCAAGGACCCTGGCATTAAATTGTCAATTGATACATAAACTATCACACAATACTTCACCTGCAGCAATAAATATATTAATATTACTATTCATTTACAAACCTTTTAGTTAGTACTTCCTGAAGAATCTTGCTCTGGTATAATGATCGAGCATTGCGCATTAACCTCAACATGTTCAACCATTCTTTTAGAATCATTTTCCATTGTTTGCCTTTACATTTGTCGGACATATATGAATCAACACTGTAAAAATCAAGATTCAAAAAAGGTATTAACAAGGATTGGAACTTCAAATTTTAAGTCTAAGCTGAAAATATAAGGCATTTTATCAACTAGATACCTAGTGATGCTGCTATCATCATAGCCCATGAAGTTTAGAAATAATGGTACAAGATGTCGAGAGCGAGACTCAGCAATATCAGGTATCTTCTGGAGGGATTGAAGCAACAGGGTGGCAACTGTCTCAAGAGGTGTGCAATCAAAGTCGGTAGCAAGATATAAGCTGAAGCAGTTAAAAATAGCTGCAAAACCAAACATGAAGTAAGAAATTGTAGTACAAATGGAATCAACAAAACCACAGGAGGATAATCTCAAGAAAATGCTCAATAATAACAAAATATATTTATATATACAAGGTCTACACTCACTACTGATGCATGTTTATTGACATCCAAACACCATAACAATTAACAAGCATCATTTCACAAGTTTGGATCTACTAATGCCAGTTACCAGGAAATCACAAATAGGTGAAAGTTTAAAAATAAACTATATGTGAAGTAAACTAAGTTGCAGAAAGGCACCACACAATACTCTTTCAATGTGGTAGAATGCAAAACAGTAAGTTATAGGGTAAGCACAAGTAGATACTCTTTCCAAGTAGGAAGCAGAATGCAGTAGAATAAAAATGGGCTGCTATTTATCCTCTTCATATAGAAAAAACATTACGAATACAGCAGTATAGAAAATGGACAAGAGCAACTCAAAGCACAAATACATGTAGCGAATGAGGACACACGCAAATAGTAAGTAGGGGCAGAGGTGTATTGGCCTATTGGGATGAGGCCACTAAGGGGACATAGGGGTAGGCTTGTAGAAGAATAGCACAAAACCACAAATAGAATATTAGATAAATGTATGTAATATTAGACAAATTACTGAGACATACACTGTGGCTGGGTTGCAGCTTCCAGCTTCTCCAGATTTTTCAGAGTCAGACCCTTTGACTGGTGAATTGTAATAAATTGAATAAACTGACTCCAAACAAGCTCCTTGTGTTTGCTAATAAGGACAGCAAGACAATCCAGTGCTGGCGGCCACAGATCACTAAATCTATTGTATAAGATGCCAATAATCCCATGCAAGAGAAGTGGCACATAATCGTCATGAACCATCTTAGAAGATAGACTCATTTGTATCCGAGAAATGAAGATAGCAATTTTCCGGCTAGTAGAAACTGAAATTGGAGTTGATTCAACAGCTAGAAGGGTGTCTACTACCTGATTTCAGGGGAAACATCAGATTAAAAACAGCAAAATAGCAATTGGAAATATAACTGAGAGAACATACATTAGTATATTTAGTGTCAACAGTTTCCTCTCTGGAAACTTCTGTTCTTTGCCTCTTACGTGGCTGCTCCTCATCTGAGCCTAGACGTTGATCCATCTTGGTAAAATAAGATAAAATCCTCAATGTTAAAACCCGGACATCCTTATTTGGACTGCTCAAGTTAACACCAAAGATACGGAGCAAATCCAAAAGATTTTGTGGATCAAATTCTCCTGTAATCCCCAGGGAAGATGCTCTGCTCATAGAAACGAACAAAGAGGGAAAAAAATGAATAGTGGTCAAATTAACAAGGTTAACGAAAATAGAATTAAGTTAGAAAGTGTATATATCTTTACCCGTGCAGGGAATCCAAATATTCGGCTACAGAAGACAGTACTTGTGGACATGTACTGTGTCTCTTGGCAAGAGATAGGAAAAGGTCTAATTCTGAATTTCTACTGATGTTAACCAGCAGTAATTCATGATAGGATGATAATGCTGCGCCAAGTAGACTTTTCCACGTAGTCTTTGCGAGACCGCTAATGTTCTCTGCATGTCAATAAATACAAGCTTATGCCTTTTAGAAAACTAATTATAGTTCTTAGTTCTTACTGTAAAATGTATAGAAATCTGCAAGTGCAATCACCTTCTTCCACTTCAAGCAACCGATCAAGGTTGCAAATTAACTTATTCAGCATGGACAAACTATCTTGAGGTACATCTTTAATATTAGGATAACAGCAAATAGATCCCCATAGTATAGCAGCTTCCTTTTCACTGACCTGATTACTTGAATGATTGCCGGTTTTGACTATATCATCTAATAACTCTATCCAGAATAAGATTTTTGATTCAAAGAACTTGCACACTTTCTTTTCCCGATCTAGATGGCTGCCATCAATGCCATGAAGGGTTATTTGCTTCTTTGATCTTTTAAAGAAATGCAGAAGGATAAAGAGAACTTCCTCAGGTGAAGTCTCCAGAAAATTATCCATTGCACTGCAAGACATCAAATTGCAAGGTCAAACCTTCATGTGCATAATTGCATAAAGGACAATGTTCTAAATAATGGTAAACGGTGAACAAACGGTCACCCCATATTTTAGTGTTTATACAGTAAGCGGCCTTGTAAACGATATTGTAAACGGTTTTACTATTTAAAATTCAAAGAAATATATACATGTGTTTGAAATAACAAAATAAGCATCTAATTCATCTTCTTTCATGCATATATAATGAAACTACCAAACTATCAACAATTGTCCACATCGGTGACACAAAAAAAAAAGATGACATGATGTGAATGTAATTAAAGAATCATAATTGAATGAATGAACAGCTCAAGTGGCAGTAAAAAGCAAATTAGCATTCATATCATGTATATCATAATGTCCCATGTTATATGGCAATCTTGCAACTTTAGCCAAATAAACGGCCTGATAAAACGGGCCTATTAAACGTTAACGGCAGTTAAACCGGATAAACGGCCCGATAAAACGGGCAAACCCTGAAATGTCCATAAACGTAATGGGCAAGGGACCTTTACCGTTTTAAAGGCCGTTTACAAGGCCTTAATGGCCTTTATTTAGAACACTGTATGAGGATTCTTTTAAGCAATAGCAACAAATACTAGCACATACCTCAATATCTGACTTTCGAAAGTCTCTATAATTTGTGGACCTTTCACCAATAGTTTCCTTATAAAGGCAACCACACTGAAAACACCAGAGTTAAAACCATGAGAGGTGCTAGAATGCTACCATTTGTATTTTTTTTAAAAAATCCAGCACCAGTCACTATCAGGCAAGAAGAAAATTTAACCTCGAATTTTTAAGTTTAAATACTGGAGCATAGAAGGGTGATATGAAGGGTAAATTGCCAGAAATGACTGGAACATCCAGAACACAATGCAGAAAGTCCAAAATACTTCCAAGAACCTCAGATGACGAAGCTTCTCCTGTGTTGCTACCAGGTATAACATACTTATTGACCAGCAACTCAACAAGTTTAACCATGTTAACCTTATCTGAAAAAAGAGAGGGGGTGGGGGCTAGACTGATCAATCTAATCAAAACTACTGGTGAAATTAAAGTAGTCAAAGCATATGAACCATGAGATGGAAACTCCTACCGAGCACATCACTCTGCTTGCTATTTTGTAGAGCAAATGTAAGAAAATCAATCAAGCACTTCAAATACTCCAAGCAGCCATCATTAATACAGCTGTTGATTTCTTCAAATAAACATGTATATATCAACACCAACTCTCTTTGATCCACTTCATTGCATAATCTATGAATTACCCCAGTTATGACCTCACGAATAGTAGAAGACCCTGCATTTCGTGTGATATAGTGATTACATTGTTGAAGAATGATAACAAAAGTACAAAAAAGAAACGTTCGCAATACAAACTTTGCCTCTCATATAATTCAAAAAGGACGTTCCAAGTTCTTACATTATGGTTAGCACAATTAGAGAAACATTAAACTCACTGATGATGAATCAATGATAAAACTATACTGTTCAGCTAAACTGTAATAAATAATGAGTAGGCAATAAAAAAGAGTAGCAGATAGGACAATGAAAGAAAAAGTCAATGCAACTAATCAGCGCAAAAATTACAATAGTATATGTCATTGCCAGAAGGTTATCTGACCATCAGGGAATTTATTGTGGAGAGTGGTTAGGATTGACTTGCTCAACAAGAACCTCATGACTTTTCCAGCTCTTGAGTGAAGCTTTGTGTAAGTTCCTCGCATGACATGCCACAGCAAAGCAGTCACCCCATCGATTCGTATAGGTGATGAATCTTTAGCAGCCTGACATAGAACTTTCCTTAAACCTAACAATCAAAAAGGGGGGAAAAGTTAGTTAAAAGAAAAGGGTAAAATTACCTCATACAAACAAGACCGACCATCTTAGCATACCCACCCCCCGCGCTTTATTGGTGGAGATGAAACTGAATAGTATGAATTCTATACAAAGAAACAGAGATTTGACTCTCCTTACGTAAAAGAATGTGCTTTAACAAATGGAGGCCACTGCTTGATTGCATAAAAAATGAAGCTAATGCTAAGAAAGGTAAAACTTAGAAGTCAGACGGTTTAACTAACTGGAGACAAGATTTGCACTATCATCACAATGTAAGCAGGCAAAATCATCATCAAATTTCTTTTCCAATCAAGAAAGATAACTGGCAGAACAGTAAAAAGTAAACACACAAAGGAACAAATTGAAAAGTGACACAAAAGAATGGAAAGAAAAGAGAAAAGTCCATCTTTAATCCTCTGGGTAGGCCCATTTTAAGCCTCCATCATTATGTAGTCTCTCTTAGTTCCTCAACTTTTAGATTTGGCCCCCTTTAAGACGTCACTTTCAGGTTTAGTCCAAATCAATACTTCCAGTAAAAAGTGTGTTGATCTTTGAGTCAATGACCGATGGAGCCCATCTGTCAGTTGGCCCCACTGTCAGATACTCAGAAGACCTATTTTGGACCAAACTTGAAACGTCGATGGCTTAAAAAGAATCATCGATATCAAAAAGTCAAAAGCCTAAAAGAGACCAGCCCCAAAAGTTGAGGGACCCAAAGGGGACTCTTTCCTTTATTAAACATGGTATCTACTTCAGTAAAAGAACATAAGTGATAAAAGAACAATACCTTTAGTAAGTTGACTATTAGGTGCATTCCTCAGCAAAAATGAAATAGATTCAGCCATAAATTCTCTAATATAATCCTTCGGGAAAAACCTCAGTGGAGCTGTGATCCTTCAGTCATGATAAGGATTTTGCAGTCAGTTTGGCGGTGGAAAAATAATTGGATAACAACAACAAATGCAAGTAGTTTATTCTATCATCGAGCAGAGATAATGAAATAAGTTTTAAGTTTCCAATGGCATATGTAGGCCTCATTTTTTTAAGATAAAAACTAACCTGAGAATTTGAAGAACATCTTTTACTAGATACTTTTGCAAGTACATCATTATATATGACCAAGATGTGAAGACCTGAAATACAATGCATCATTATGGCTTCTGCTACTCAACCAGAAGTAAGATTTACAAATCAAAATAACCAGATGATCTACCTGCTCCAGGATTTCAGGGTCACGATCACCTCCATCACAAAGGAGAGCTAAAATAGCTTCCGCATGTCTTCCTAGAAACCTGCAATAAAATAAAGGTAAATATGGTTAAACCCTGTCAAGACAAACAGAAAACCAATAAAAAAATAACCACCGAGTTGTACACAAAAGTATAAAGCTATAAAACAACAAGTCCACGACCATGCTGCATAAATATTACAATTAATTTGAATTAGAAAACTCACGGTAAAAAATCCTCCAGAATATCCCTGGAGAGAGCTGCAATTAACCTGCATGTAAAGAATGTGCTAAAACGGTGACTAACACTGGTCAAACATGATTACAGAAAATAAAACATAAAGTAGCATTTGAATAGTGAAACAGTAACTCTGATGCAGCATACTGAAGTCCAGTACTTGATGGGAGTAGAATATAAATGCAATGAAAAGTTACACACTGGGGGTAATAATGACTTTAATTCAATTCAACGGAAATAATGCAAATTTTAGGAGCACAGGAGAGCAATAAAAAGCTAAAAAAACAAAATAAAAAATAACAAAGGGAACAAGGCACATGTGCAACCAAAGAGCTATTGCAATAAACTGAGCTCTTCAACTCCCCATCCTTCATTACGCATGTATCATATGTAACTAGTGTAAAGGTTAAGGCAAAGAAATTATGGAATATGATGTAGTTTGGAGAAGCCGAACACAATTTGAAATAAGATTATGGATGTCAATTACAAATGATTACAGTATAATTGCATCAATGGAATAGAAAAGAGAGAATTAACTAATTAAGAGATTGAGAACACAGAAATTCAAGCCCCTCGTGCTAATTCCCAAAATCTTAACACAAATACGAGCCCTGCTCCAAACTAAATGGGGAGAGGACTACTCTTGGTCAAAATTTTATTTTAGCTAGCACACAAGACAGAAGTTTCAATATTATATTGCGTGCCACATACATACAAAAGCAAATACATTGCATAGAGAAAAATGTTTCATGAAAAGACTGAAAAATGCAACAGCCATTTGTTTATGCTTTTATTAGTGTAAGAGAAGAAGCAAGAAACAAGAGTTCAAATAGAGACCAAAGTTAGCTGCAGCTGAATTACAGTAACTATGCTTTGGATAAAATCAAACTCCCACTTCCCTTATGACTATTACTTTTTCTGTAATCCTTGATAACCAGACTTGGCATGATAAGCAAGGGTAGGTCTTCCTGCCGACACTACAATATTCTGACCAACCCACACATGGTGCAGTAGTTCAGGACAGACGTGATAAAAATCCCACAAAGTTCATGTTTAAGCGATTCAGAAATGTTGCATACCCCCAGTTCAGCAAGCTCAATCTAACTTCTAAAACAGAGTACAGGCACAGGATATAACATTTATACTACCCATTTACCATCCAACAAAATTACAAAACAATCAAGGATAACCATATACAAAAGGGTCCACAACTCATCTGTAGCAAGTCTTGGCAGATGATCAGATATGAAGCATGTCAAATTTAAGTTCATTTCTAAATTTCATTTCTTACAAGAAAGCTTTCCAGGAACATAATATTTAATATTAGACCCCAAATTTAGTCGGCGTAATACTAGTCGTTCATCGTTCATATTTGTGTAACCCAAATCGAGCAAATATGGAAAGGCAATGACAGCACAAAAACACATTTAAGTAGCATGAAATCATTCCGTTCAACTAGATCATGAAACCATGATGCACTTACATGAGCACTGGCTCGAGGGACAATCTCGCTTTCATGTTTATTCTTTGTAGAAGCCCAGAAAATACTTTTTCACGGTGCAATACGATTTGAGGTAGTGTCTGTACCAATGGTATCACCTCCTCATAAAAAGAGATGAAATCCTCTGCAGTATTGAGTTCCTGAATCAACATGAACAACAGGACAAAATTAAGGGAGTAATAGAATAATTGTCAACACTACAGATTTACAACTTGGAAGAATTAAACTTCCATAAAGCCTGGATACAACTCCGAACCCCTTTCAGATGGTCGAAAACATTAATTTTAGACCTCTACAGTACAGAACTACAGATCATTGCACAAGCAACCACAAAAGAATAGAAGATAGGAATGAGCAATCATCATCATAACTGCAGCTTCTCACTCACAATCCTCCAAACCTCAACTTACAGGTATTTAAAAATCCCAAGCAGCTGCTGCCTGAAATTTCAAGGATGATCTCCACTTATCTCTCCGGTTCTAAATGCCCCATTGCACCCAAAACAACCTTATGAACTTATATATCACCAACCTTAAGAATTAGTTGAATTAGATCCTCAAACCCCACGAAAAAAGGATGTAAAGTGAGCATTTCTGACCAACAAAATCAGTATCAAACCAAAATCAGGAGAAATGTTAAAACCTTGTAGTTCCAAATACAGTTTGCTAACTCTACAGTATGCATCAAGCATCATCCCATAAAATAGCCAACAGATTCAATTATTCAAATGATATCTTAAAGCCCTAGCTTTTTTTCTCAATGGGAGCCAAGTGCATAATTCTAAAACAAAATAGCTCTCGGACATTTCAAAAACCAGCAGATCACAAACATCACATTTCAGTATGCCAATGTCCAAAGGCTGCAACAACTCATGTGGCATCATAACCCTAGATTCACTGCAGAATTTCAATTACATATAACAAGAAAACCCCAACCACTAGAGAAAATGCACAAAACTCCCAATTGACCCTTCTACCTCCTAAATGCCCACAGTTATTCATGCACACAACAGGTCATCTCACCGAAAAATTCAGCTTCTTGATTCACAAACAGCTGGAGAAGAGCTGACATCAACTAGTAACATGTTCAAACTATTTTCTTCATCTCACAAAATTATAATGCAAGAGGAGCTTCGTTAAATGGAAAGATTACAGGTCCCTGGAAAAGCCACCGTCTATGTGACTGCTATTGCTCAAATTATCCCCCAATAACTCCAGTAATTCATGCACATACAGAACTCATTGCTAGTCCAAATTTTGAATAATCCCATTTCAAAAGATCTTCTAAACCCCCACAGAATCTGCCAACAGTTCAATAACCAACCCTACTGTTCAATCTTCCAAACTATTCATAACCCAAAGACTTCCTGACATAACCAAAGAAAACATAACTCAGGACCTGACCAAGGATGGGGCTGGCGCATAACAAGGAAGAGTTCTATTAGGAAACAGGTTCGAGCCATAGCTAGTAGATTTCGTAGTATTTTTAGTAGGAGTTCATGTTAGGAAGTCAAGTTGTATTAGGAAAGTTCAAGTGTCCAGCCATATTAGGAAAAGGCTAAAGGCCTAATCGTCTGTTATATAAGGATGCCATGTATGTATGTGGATGGAGGCAAGCAAGAAGAATCAATCTATTCTCTCAGCTATTCTATCATCCCTGTCTATGTCTATCCCTCTTCTCTAGAAACCCTAATCTTCAGCTGTGCTGTCCTGGTCCTCCTTTGTACAGTAATTACCCCATCATGGACTACGTTCGTGCCAACGCATAGCACCTAATAATTGAAAACACAGAACACTAAAATGATCACCCCCTTCATCAACATCACTAATTGTTTATGCAGTCAGGAAAGGTAACACTCCCAATCCATTACAAATTCCAAAATTACATTGCAAAATAGCTCAACCCAAGAAAAGATGGGGGGGGGGGGGGAATCAAGTTGTCACCTAGGAAAAAACACTCACCCATGTACCGATGTTCAGTTAATTGCTGGTCATTACAAAGCTCCTACACCCTAAAGGATGTGTCAATGAAAAAAAATCCTAAAAGCAGACAACCCCTCATTCCACCGAACAACTACTCTAACAACAAAAAATCAAATACAATAAGGATTTAAAAGCTATAATCCCCAGACAACTGAAAATTCCAAGGGAAAACACAAAAAGGCAAATTAAAATAAGCATCATTAAAACTTAAATTATCTCCTCACCTGCATTTCTTCATGCACACACCAAACTTCTACAAGTATACCTTGAATGAAAACATCCTAATTCCTGTACAGCTGTTGATGATGTCCTTGACACTACTGGAGCAATTATAATTTTTAAAGGCGTGCCCTTAATCTCCCAAACTCTTCATGTGAGCGATTCTAATTTTACAGCAATGTCCTTAACCTCCCAAGCTCATCATGTGAACGATTCTAATTTTACTGCAATATCTGACCTCCCAAGCTCATCATGTGAACAATTCTAATTTTACAGTAATATTCTTAATCTCCCAGGTTCCTCAAGTGAGCAATTCTAATTTTACAGCAATCCTTGATCTCCCAACCACTTTATATGACACAATACATTGCTCAAAGTGGCTACAATTTTTTTAAAACACAGCTCCTAACGCTTTAGTAAGGGGTTCTGTTTCTGTTAATAAAAGAAACTGGGGTTGTTTTGCCCTTGTTCAATATGTCAAAAATTCCAAATTATCTCATCATCATTCAAGTGTATCCATGAATCCATCACTGCTCCTAAAGCCTACTGAATGGTTAAAAGACCGAATTAAGGCACTCAAGCCTTCCTAATGTTCTAAAGACCAAATTAAGCTTCCCCATTGCTCCGGGAGTGGATTTTGCACATCAGAAACAATACAAAAAACCGAAGCAAGGGAAGGAGAAAGTGCAGACCCTCCACTCCACGAGGGCGTCGAGGAAAAACGAGGAGCCACTAGAGGGCTCCGCCTTCACCGCGTGGAGGCTGCGGTACACATCGATGTCGATCTCCTCCACCCGCTGCGAGAAGCTCTTGAACTGCACGAGCAAACACGCAAAAACCGAGAAAGACCATCAGCAGCCGTAAAACCAATTGATGAGCTCGATTCCGAAGAGCGAAACTACAGGGGCCACGGGGCGGATGCTCTTACCACGAAGCGCTTGCGGCTAGAGGAGGACGTGTTGAGGCACTTCACGGCCGCGTACGACGGGGTCGCCATGGCCGCCGCCGCCGCCGGCTAAGTGGAGGAAAGCGGTGGCTACGACGGGGAGGGGTGAAGGGAGGCGGGTGGGAGCATGCGGGGGCGGGGGTTTAAGCGAGGAGGAGCTGACTAGGGTTTTGAGGCGGTGGTTGGGAGGGAGGAGGAAGACGAGATGATGGCCTGTGGCCGTTTTAAGCTTGGGCTTTTGATGAATGCGCTGGCTTTAATTCTGAGGCCCGTATTGTCGTTGTCCTTTTCTTTCAATTTTTTTTTCTTTTGAGACTGTTTAGTGTTTACATAGACGATTGCTGCATATTCTTGTTTTTTTTTTTATTGAACCAGACAAATTCGCTGCGCTGCTTGCAGTGTTTTTGTTTGTTCTTAAGTTCATGGAGTAATTTTGAGTTCTATATAAAAGATCAATCTGTCCCCCATTCTATGTTCTAGATTTGTTCTTTCTTTTTCTTTGAGAGAGAGAAAAACCCAGAAGGATTTCATTAACTAAAGGCTGCACAACCGCAAGCCACTTGAGAGAGTACACAAACTGGAATCAAGTTTGGTCAAAACATCACTGAATATGGTTATATGTTTACACCAAATTTTGCCAAGAATCGGCTACATCATTACAGGAACGATGATTATACCAGACTTTCAAATCGAAAGTTGAGACAACAATATAAAATGATGCATCCCGAGAAAGTACTCCCAAAGCCGACAGTGACGAGGACATCACTCTTTTGGATACACGTAATTATGAGGTGAGCTCGTTTTTCACTGTTCATAATAATGATATTGAGGATGGGATGCTACTAAATATTTGTGATGTTTTACTACTTAGGAACATAGGAGAAGCACCACCAAGATAGCCACAAGCACTCAGTTTGTTGGCATAATTCAGATTGACATCAAGTCGAACTGGCCACTTCTACTCCAAGTTGGCACACTTTTCGAAGGGTGCCATCACCTCCACGCAACCACATCCCCAGCTGGACTCTACTCTTGCCACGCCAAATCAAGCCGGACTCCAAGTCGTCCACAATTCGAGCTCTGTGTTCAATTCGGAGTCAACAGACAGCACTGCATTAAAATGGGTATATCTCCCTCATACGGAGTCCAATGGAGGAGTTCTTGTGCCCGTAAGAAAGATAACGACGAGATCTTTCCAATGGATCTAGTCCCAGCCCCATATTCATTACGAGTCAGTCGAAACCATAAAAATAATATATTGTATTGCTGTTTTGGTCTGTTTCGAACCTTGTAAGCGTGTGGGAGCCCAAGTCCAGGTTGTGTGCCCCCCTGGCCGCACAAACCCTAGCTCGACCCTCTCACATCCCTCCCTCTCATATACTCAGTAGCCGCCGCCTTAGATACTTAGGTTTTGCTTAGATTACCCTAGCTATGAGGATGAGGCAGGGAACGAGCCAGCGATGAGCTCCGCATGGGAATTCCCTGGAAATTACATGAGAGGATGGGGAGTAAAATGCAAAAAGCTGCAAGTGGGATGGTGGAGCTCCCGCTTGCGATCTTGGCCGCCCAGATTGAATCAAACAATTACGGGTGAGTTTGTGCTATGTCCACAAATAATATACTTCTCTTTAAAGCGGCTGGGATTCTCGGCCTCCCAACCATACCACGTCAGCTTCTTCGTGAAATCACCCCCAACTTTTTTTGTGAAAAAGTCCTCAGAGTTTCAAAAATTTGTGAAGAGGTCCTATTTCACGGGTAGGATTACCGGCCTCCCAGCCATGCCACATCAACTTCTTCGTGAACCCCCCCTCAAAAAATTTTTTTTTGCAAAAAAAGTCCTCAGAGTTCTAGAAATTTGCAAAGGGATTCTGTTTCGGTTTTACACGAAGGCCCTCAGGATTCCAGAAATTTACAGAGAAGTCATGTGCATGCCATTTTGCACGGAGGCCCTCGGGGTTCTAGAAATTTACGAAGAAGTCCCATACGATTTTCACAGAGGCCCTCGGAGTCCCAAAAATTTACGGAGCGGATCGTGGCAAAAAAAAGTGCATAGTGTAGCGCGCAATCCCAACCTAGTATACCCTTATACGCCATATATGCTGCCACATTTAGTATGCTTGCTTAGACATTATTTATAACAAATGTTTTTATAAGAAATTTATAAGAATCGCACTATGTGATGCAAAATTCCTACAAGTATTTCTCCTCTCTTATTTAGGTTGTTTTATTACCCTCATTTAATTCTCTTTACGATATTCCCCTTCTTCTTTCTTGATACTACACGCACATGAGTTAGGCCTTGTTTGGTAGAGCTCCAGATCCCAGCTTCACCTGAGATCTAGAACTTGTAGGCTAAAATAAAGTGAATTAAGTTTATATTTTTGGTCTAAAATGTAAACAAGATAATCCATCTAAACACTCTTAATGTACTCACAGCTCCAGCTTTACGGATCTAGTGGAGTTGGAGCTCTACTAAACACACCCTTAATCTCACAGCATCGAAACCTGATAGAGGATTAAAACTGCTGATGAAGTCATAACACGTATGCTTATAGATTTTCCTTTAGTGATGATTTGTGATAGCCAGTTAAACTGATGCGTTTCATTTATGCAGATTGTATGTCCTCACACTTTGGTTCACATCATGAACGGTCGAAAAGGCAACCAACGAAGCAGTGGTAAATCTACTTGACTAGCCACATAGAAGATGTAGAGATCTTAACTCCTCCGTAAGCGACCAGGGCAAGTACAACTTGGACTTTGGCAACAGTTTACATGGTTGAGCAACTCCAATCCAATCCCTATATCTCCCTCTATCCAATTGAAAAAATAGACCTCTAACCCACCCCCTATTAGATGCCCCTATTCTAGGGAGACCTCCTAGAGCCCCTACATCTAGGGTAGGAGCTTTCTCCCTCCCCATATTATTTCTAAAATAATGTTTTGAATCACAACACAATTAGAAGTTCAGTTGCACCATGAATATAGTTGATATATTTGGTCTTCATTAGTCTTTGTGATTCTTCATATAACATTTTTCATGTGATATTTATGGCTTACAGTTTTGTAACATAATAATACACCTGTCTAGATAATAATAAACTATGATATAAGAACTGTATTTTGTTTGAACAGGCCAGTGACTCACCAATAGTAATTTTAGAGTGCTCGTGATCTCTAGCTCTTCTTTCAAGCTTCTCTGTTGCTGGGCCATGCACTGTTTCTTTGAGTGGGGAGCTTTATGTAGGACTAGTCCTGTCTCTCTTTGATGTTGTATCTTTCACTTTCATAGTACGTTGTATGATACTAGTTCACACGACTAGCTCATGGCACCATAAAAAACGCGCAGCCATTCAAAATCATAATTGATATTAAAATATTAACTCATGAATGCAAAGTAATAATAATATTTTAATAAATAATAGGGGTGAGTAATAGGAATGGTGGGTTGGAGACAAATTTAATATAAGGTGCCCCTATTTTTTATACCACCCCTAAATAGGTGATTTAGGGGTGAAATATAGGGGTTTGGGTTGGAGTTGCTCTAACAGGCCCATTTAGTTCCCACAAAATAAAAAGGAAGTGATTAAGAATGCATTACGATTTAGTTAAATTACATTTTAAAAATAGAATTGTGTGCTCCTCCCTAAAAATAAGTACTCTCTCCGATCACAAATACATATCGTTTTAGGGCATGTTTGTTTTTGCTTTTAATTCTAGATTCTGGCTCTAAAAGTAGAATAAAAAACAAACAGCCCGATTCTAGAAATCGATTCTTACAATCCAGTCCACTCATATACACTAAAATCAACAATCCACTTCATATGTGCTTCTGGATTCCAGTTTTTGGAGAATTAGCTTCTCTACAACCACAATCTAGAATCAGCTTTTAGAGTATCCAAAGCAAAAAACAAACAGACCCTTAGTGGCCTATGATGAGGCCATTAATTGGGACATGTAAAGACATTTTTGCCCTTGTGTTTAGTTGCAGTTAACTCAGCCAATTGGTGGTCTGGTTCGGTCAGCTACTATTGGACGCGGTGGAAGCAGTTCGACACAATCAATTGGAGATGTGACTCGGTTGGTCACGATCGGAAGTGGTTAGGTTCGACCTTGAGCACATTGCTTCACCAGTACTTTGTTCCCTTCTTCTCTAGTGCGTAGCAAAGCACGAGCGATTAGGACGCGGTGGCCGCGGTGCCCTAGTGATGTAATGGCTGCGAACAGGTGAGCATAGTGTGTTCCTAAACATGGGGAACTCATTTGTGGCAGTTTTAGACGATGGGTATGACTATGGCGGCCAAAACAGCATGAAGAAGCAGCGGCTGTTGCGGAGAAGAGGAGTTCACCGACGATGACTCAGATGGGGAATCGGAAGTTGTAGCGCACGCACGAGCACAACAAGGTTGTGGGGACCCTCTTGGCTGCAGTAGCTTGGCCCGAGGTAGCATGAGCAAAGTTGGCAACTGTAGAGGCTATGGCGGGTACGTGGAGCTTGATGACGGTGTTCTATAGCAGAGGGGATGGCTAGAGAAGATGGGGGATAGCTTTATCACGGCGAGGTGGACATCGTAACACGGTTGACTCAACGGGTAGATGACAGAGGTGGCGAATCGTCAGTGGCGCAAGGGAGGGTAGCATCGCAGCTCGACTCTAGCGGTTCTCTGGTGAGCTTCGACAGCGAGTGGCACTGCGAGGATAATCAAAAAGTCAGGAGGGTGATGATGTAGTCAATTTTATAGAATGAAGAACCTAGAGAATGAATTTGGGTATACTACCCGTGGTGGTTGCAGCGGGAATGGCAGTCTGCCCGACATGGGGATGAGGACAGTGCTTAGCAATGGTATGGATGGTCTTAGGAGGTTGAGGAAGTGCGAAAATATTGAAAATTAGTGGTTGCTGCTAGCTTATTGGCGTGGGAGGAGGCGTGAGGTGAGCATTGACGAGGGCTTCCGCTTGGGCTCTTGCTCTTGGCGAGGTGAGTAGTGGTTTGAGATGGACAGCGTGAAGTTGACAACCGACGACATCCATGGTCGTCATCGGCGTGGGAGGGGATGGAGAGCGGTGATAGGTGTTCAGAGAGTAGAAGGAAGAGTGGAAGAAGAAGAGGGGCTTTGACTAAGGGGTAGGATTGTCATTCTCTAAAAAATCTGACTAGGTCAAGGGCAAATAACAGTTAGACTCATGGCAAAGTGGTAGAAATGACAAAAACAGGATAAAAATTAAGATCAGATGGCAATAAAGAGAAAAGAAGTATCGCGATGATATTTTAAAGATCTGACCAACTTTAAATGGTAAATAAGGAATTTTCTCAAGCTACCGTGGCTTAAGAGTAGTGTCATGGATTATACCATATGTGGCATTGGGCTAGGCTACGCTCTGGGCCATGGAGTTTGGGCTCAATCATGGCCCAAGAAGACGAGGTATGGTGGAATTACAGAGGAAGAGGGGATCCTGGAGAAAGGAGGAATCGAACAAAATTGGCTTTTCTGACCTCCTATGCTCCTACTCTCTCTTGACTGCTCTGTGTCCCTATCCCTTGGTTTTGTTCTTCCTCAAATCTCCTCTATTATCCTCTAGCTCTTCCCAAATCCTTCCAATTACTTGTGTAATTTGTACCCTGTGATCAAGGAACGTGACAATTAGTATCAGAGCCATCCCACTTGGCTCTCTGCAAAATTGCAACTCCAAGACATGGCAAATGTCTTCAGCGAGGTTAGGACGAAGCTGAGGGCGTGCAGGGAGTTGTGTGAGAAGATGTTGACCATGCTAACAAAGCCTTCCCTAGCGTCAGTTGCTGCACCAGGTGCTTGACACCGAGCCCCAACCACGACGTCAAGGACAAGCAGCCCACAACTGTGTCGTCGTTGTCCATGGTGTCGGGGATGGCATGCACCGATCAGATTTTGCATGTGAAGAAGGATGTAGCGACCCCCCATTTTCACATAAATGCAAAAATGGAAATCTTATATGCATTCCGTACTAGTCCCATGATTAGTAGCTAGTACGCACATTTTCAACAATTGAAATCGCAAGCATACAACATTATATTAAAGCGGAAGCTATTTGTACATTGTATTATTACAATTCAGAGTATATATATATATAGCACAGAGGAAGCAAAGTCTTGTAGTGTGCCCATCCAACCCTCAGGCAACTGACAAGGCATAAATCTCTAGAAAAATCACTTCATTAGAATTCCCGCATCCTGCGACGAAAAGTAAACCTTCGGAGCTTCGCTAACTTTTTCCACCTAAAATAATAGAATAAGCAAGGTTGAGTACTTTCGTACTGCGCAAGACTTAAGTGGTATTTGCAAATGCAATGATGCAAGTATAACCAAAGGAGGCTTCTGGGTTAATATTTTTGCATAAAGCAGAATTTAATTTGTAAATCAAGTTTTCATTTGCAATCGGGATTTAATAAAGCAAATTTGACTGATAAGAAATAAACAAAGCATAAGTAATACTCACAGCCCTTCGTGAGCTTTGATTAATTTAATGATCCAATAATCCATTCCTACCATAATCATTCCTTTGCCAACACATAACCATTCATCCAATAATCCAATCATGATGTCCATCAATGTCGGTCATTTGACATAAAGTAACAGTTGCGAAACAAGGTTCAAACCAAAACCCACTTTTAGAAAATACCAAAGCATTTAACTAGTGCTAGTTCACCAAGTTTCCCATAACCGCAGGTACGGCTAATCGATTAGATTTACACTCTGAAGAGGTGTACAGCTTTACCCACAAGAAATGACTAACTCTTTGTGCAATCGATAATTAGCACACTTCCTTTGGTGTGCCGCAGAGAGTCATAACATAACCGTTACATTACATAGATCTAACTTTGCACCAGCACCAGTGACGAAAAAACCCTTGCTATGGCAGAAGAAACACATATATATAAACTATGGTATCATCATCATCATAAAAATAGTTGGGCACCGTTTCTCCCCATTACAAGGCGTACACCGTTATATCAGCAAATGTTTCTCCCAACACCTCGGTGTGAGCACCCCTTCGAGCAAACCTTGAAAGGAGAGCTAGAACTACTTCGGCCTACCAATGTGCAAAGCTAAATCTACATAACTTAATAGGTTAAGGCTGCCCATAACAGCACCTGTTGTTGTACGAATTTATCTTGGATCATACAACACTATGTTCGGTCCTTAATCCGACACGGACAATAATCTCCCCCTATACTACGTACAAGTCCGTTTCTTGCACAACCGGCTATTGCCAATAATTGTCCGCATCTAAACCATAGTTTTTATTTTGGGGTTTTTTAGTCAAAATACCAACAAACGATATCATGTCATAACCAACATTTTTCAATTCTCAAGAATCAATTTTGATCTGATCATATTCAACGTTGGTTCTAAAGCATGGCTAAGCATGGTTAATAATCGCATATACCCAAGTTGACATTATGTATTGTCTAACCCATTTATATGGTTATCAAGGTTCACATGTCCGTACTTATCAAGGAAGTTTCATGAGACAACAGGTATATCTATCAGTACCACAAAATAGCATATTTACAGAAAATAAACGCATGCATGAAACGTTTTTATAAACCAAATGAAAATTAAATATTGGGATCAATATGATCAAAGGGGGTGCTTGCCTTGCTTAATTGATGATTACGATGAAGTCGTGGTCGTAGCTGACGATGTCGACGATGGAGCTAATGATGTCGAGTTCTATAAGTCATTCACAGAAATATAGCAATAATGAACTTTAATAAGGGCAAAAAGAAGACAGACAGAAAATTAAATAAAGACTTGCTATAAGAACGGACGCAGATTCTTGTTTTACGAATTCAAGAGGCTAAAATTATGTATTCTTGTATTTATATTTTCGAATTCTAGATGCTAAAATTATTTTGATTAATAAAAAAATATTAGTTAAAGGTTTTGTAAACAACTATTCATTTACCGAGCTTTCAACGACCTTATCACTTAAGGGTCTTAAGCTAGTAAGATTTAGATGCAAAGCAAGATGAAATTAGAATATTTTTTCAGATTATGGTAGTATTAACTTTGTAGAGCATTACTAAACTGATTTTGTAAATTTTTGTGTTTAGACGAGATATTTTATTTGCTGCTAAAATAGCATATATAGCCAAAAAGTTAACATTGTAACTAGACAGATTCGCTTTTCGTTTGCGGCTACACTACACATGATTATTGATTAATTTTTCTGGTATTAGCAGGTGATGATCTTAGAACTGTTTTAAAACAAAATTTGCATTATTTTGCTTTTAGCCGCGATAAATTATACAAACATCTATTGTTGTGATTTGCATTTCCTTTTATTAAAAGAATGTAAACTATGTCTTATTCCAAATATTTTTATATAAATAAGCTTCTACTGATTCCAGAAGCTTATACAAAATATTTAATTATTTTATGAGTTATTATATACTTTTTATTAATGGCTATATTAGTTCTTATGGATATTTGTAAAGCAAATAATTTAAAATTAAACCAAAAATTAAATGTTTTTGTATATTCGAGCTACTTATGGTCTCATCATCATATAAAAATTTATTTTATTATTTTAAGAGTTATATTGCACAATTATTGCATTCTTGAATGTTTAATACATTGAGAACAACTTTTATAGAGGAAAATTCAAACAGAGATGATATTTAAATAATTTTATATATTTGGGTTCCTGATAGTCTAATGATTCCAACAAAATTGGTTTCATTCAAGTCTTAGTTCATTTGCATTATTTATATAAATAGCCTATCTTTTGTCCTTTTCTTTAAATTTGAAATTCAAATTTGTCCAAAGTTTTTATTCAAATTATTCTTGCATATTATGAAAGTAATTGATTTTAGATAAATATAGAAATTTGTTTCAGTCAATTTGGATTAAATATGAACAAGTTATACATGTAAGAAGTTAGCTCGGTTTTGGAAATTCAAAGAAAAATAGAAAATAAGTTTTCTTACTGAGAAGGCATCTTTTCGCGTTGAACTGGCTTTCTTTAAGTCACTGCCAACTCGAGCCCGCCGGTCAAAGACTCCACAACAGAGCTCGACGTAGGGCTTGCCGGCGATGGAGCTTCGGCGAGGCTCTGGCGAAGGCGAGGGCAGAGGGAGCACGAGCTCGGCAAGGGGCTTCCAACTGGGGTACCGATTCGGCTAGGGGAGGTCCACGGTGAGCTGCCGCCGAGAGCCTGCGGCGGAACAAAGGGCGGTGAGCCGCGCCGACGATAGGGAGCCGATCAAACGGAATGGGTTCCAGAATTAGCATCAGGGGAATCTAAGAGTTCCATTTTACCTGCTAGAAACTAAGGAAGATAATCGGGTCGGCTTGCCACCGTGCGCCGGCCGTGAGGAAGAAGGGCCATGGTGGCGGCGGGTTTTTGCATGAAGAACCTCATGGGTTTTTGAGGGGTTTTGATTCTTATGGCTCACTGATGCTACGGTCTAAAGCAATTGAAGTTTGATCGAATGATTCGCCCGAATGTTTGATTTTCCCGAGCTCAAGGTTCTGGAGCAATGGCGGAAGCAAAGAAATTTGGGCGAGTTAGCTAAAGAGAAGTGAATGGAAGAAGAGGGGAAGTGCAGGGCTCTGTAAGGCGATCACCGAACGGCTTTTATAGCTAAGGAATTGCTGTAGAGAAGCTTGGATCGCAAGAATGAACGCGGCGGGAGATTTGCGGCGCTGAACAGAAGGAGGTATGGGGGCGCAGCGGGTTTCGCGGAGAAGGCAGCAAGCATCGTGGCGGCAAGGTGGCGAGCCGGCGTTGGACGGCCAGGGCGATTTGCAGGGGCTGACGCCAGCTGCAACGCGTGCGAAAGCGACGGGGGAGGACTTTGCTTTGGGACACCAGCATCAGGAGGAGGAATAAGGAGGGAGCGGAGGATGACAGGCAGGCCAGCACCCGATGCCGGGTCCACATGGGAGCGAACAGAAGAGGTGGAGCAAGCAAAATCAGAAATTGACTGAGAACAGATCAGAGTTGGATTAGATGAATCTGTTACCTATCTAGTCGCAAAATTAATGAAGAATTTACGTGTACTAGAGCTAGTTTAGAACCTACCAGAAAAATTCCATACCTATTGGACTCCTATAGAATTTATAAAAATTCTGACAAGCTACTGAATTTTTTTTTTAATAATACTATTTTTATTCTATTTTACAAAAATAATATGTCAAAAAAATTTACAAAACTACCCAGTTGTCGTCATTTCAAATGGCGATAGAAAGTCTGTCGCCATTTCAAATGGCGATAGACTAATTGTCGCCGCTTTCAGATAGGGATAGACTCTCGTCGCCATTTCAAATGGCGACAGAGAGCAACGCCACCTCGTCGCCTATTTAAATAGCGACACTGTCTGTCGCCATTTCAAACGGCGACAGAGAGTCTGTCGCTATTTGAAATGGCGACAGACAGCGCCTATATAAAGCCGCGCGCGGCCCCTGCCTCACTCGTGCCAGCCAACGCGAAAACGAAAAAAAACAGAAAAAAGAGGAGAAGGAGAAGGAGAAAGAGAAGAAGGGGAGGAGAGGAGAGGAGAGGGAGAGGAGAAGGAGAAGGAGAAGGAGGAGGAGGAGAAAGGAGAGGGACTTCAAGATCCGCATTTCGTCAGTACTAATTTTTTTAAGTATTTAAATGTTGAATATGTAATATAGTAATCGATTAAATAGAGTAATAATAGTTATTTAGGTAGATGACTTAGTTAGGAATGAGAACCTGATGCAAGTTGTTTAGCTAGTTGACTTAGTTAGAAATTTATATTTATTTCTGTAAGAATAGATGTTTAGTTAGATGAATTAGTCAAGAATTTATAGTTATGTCTGTATGGATGGATGTTTAGTTATGCGACTTAGTTAGTAATTAATTTTCGATGTAGGGATGACCTAGAGGTAGGGATTAAAATTTTGATTGTAATAATAGTTTTTGATTAGAGATCATGGATAAATTTTCACTTAACTGAAATGTAGAATCCAAATTCGTTATTTGTGTAATCGAGAATTCGGAGATGTCATGTAGAGTTGGGTGGCTAAAATTGTCGACCAAATATAACTCAATCAGAGAGGTTCCGACACATTAGTTTAGTTATGTTCTCATAGAAATTTGAAAATGATCACAAAATCAAGAATTTGTAAGAATTGAAATATTGCAAATCGTAGTGATTAAAAATTTGTGATCATTATTAGTCGTACAATGTAGAGTTAAATTGTGCAAATGTTAAGAATTCGATGAATTTGCATGATGTATGGATGATAGAGTGCAATTTAAAATATATTATGGAGAAGGAGTTCGCACATGGGTGTTGAAGGGTAGATCTAAGTCATTTCGCAAGTGTAGAGGCTAGCCTGCCACGCGCAGGGAGCGCTCATGGGCTACGGTTATGAGATGGTTGTACCACATGTTCTCTTTGGACCGTGAATTGCATGATCCGAAGTTACATGGAGTAGTTTGTCAAGAATAGATTGCACGATCGGGAGTTAATGGAAATGAGAGGGTCAAATCTTGGAGTTCGTGACGTAAGAATTGCAATTGAGAAAGGATGGCCATTAGTGTTATTGGCACAAGCATTTGAGAAAGTCAATACCGCATGCGACGCAAAGAAGAGGTTGTTGATGAAGAACCAGAGGAAGTTGGGAGAGCAAAGACAAGTAGAGAAGGCTTAGTAGAGCGGGATATAGGTTGGTCGATCACGAAGTGCAAGGTGGGAGAGCCGATGTTGCAACGGAGAGGTTCAAGAAGCAATGGGCATGGCGACGAGGCGAAAACATTGAGTCGATGGTCGGGCGATGGACATAGAGAATGAGGACTATGAGGCTTTAAGTAATGATGAAGCGCCAAGATCTATTCCCGCAGAGTGGGATGAGTATCCGTCGACAGTGGTGGTGAACGATAACGAGCATTCCTTCGCGCAGATGATCGAATGAGGTGAGAAAAGATGCAATTTACAAGAATAAGAGTGAGGTTCAAGAAGCGTAATAGCATGGTCGTTGTCGCTGCGCAGAGCCTTCAAGGTTGTAAAGTCCGATCGTGGGTGTATGATGTAAGATGCCGACGGAGGGTTGCCCGTGGCGCTCCATGCGCTCCAAATTAAATGGGACACCATTTGAAGTGTTCTATAGTCGCTCCACATACATGTGTACTAACTGAGTCTGCGCAATCACATCGAACATATCATCGCTTTATTGCCAATGCAATGTACGGAGAAATTGTAGGCAACCTAGATTTAGAGCCACGGGCCATCGTACTCGCAATACAACAGAGGTTCCAATATACAATAAGCTACGCGAAGGCATGGAGAGCAAAGCGAAGGCATTGGAAACACGGTTCAAGACATACGAAGACTCCTACGAACTTGCCAGTTTGCTTGGTGATAAAGGACCGAAATCCGGAACTTATGTGGACATTTGTGAGCATCCTTCGCGCTTCTCGGGAAGATAGTTTTGAAGCGAGCATTCTTCGCTTTAGGTCTATGCATCAATGCGTTCGTGCATTGTCGTCCTTTGTTATGTGTCGATGGGACATTTTGATCGGTAAATACAAAGGGCGGATATTGACCGCCATAGGAGTGGATGGCAATAATCAAGTTCTCCCGTAGCGCCGTGATTTGTGGAGGGTGAAAACACGATAGTCGGCATTGGTTCCTACGAATGTCAAAGCCGTGTCTTTCATCGACCGGAGTGTGTATCATATACGATCGGCATCGGGCTTTTGAGGGCAATTATTCATTGCAAAGAAGGTGTGGATGAGACTCATCCATGGCCCGACGGCGTAGTAGGTGGTGCAAGCGCCATATGGGTGCCAACTTCTACACGCATTCAGAACAAGGAGCTAACAAAGCTTTTCAAGAGGCTCACGACCAGAACCAAGCAGAGAAAGTTTGATGTACTGGAAGAAATTGGATGAGTCGACATCGAGGCACACACAGAGGCAACGAAGAGGCAGCCCACCTTAGGGGAGGCCCGATGCTACTGGAGGAGTTACCCACCACCCTCCCACCTGGTTCGAAGGAATGGAAGGGCTCTAAAACGCTTCTCCGAATGGATAGAGCATGAGCCTAGGGAGAAATGGGCTCTGCTTTACGACACCGATGGTGCGAGATATGGTGTCATGACAACAAACCTTGCGGAGGTTTACAACGGGTGATGCGAGGTTGAGACCCCTTCCTTGGTTGGTATTGTTGAGGGTGTTCTTCGTGGCATCACAAAGTACTTCGCTGATCGCCATGCAAGGGCGATCACGCGCATGAACGATCCTGCTTTGAAGTACTCAGAGATGATTTCTGCATACATGGAGGACAAAGGCAAGAAGGGGGAGATGCACGGAGCAACGAAGATGGGTACGAGGGAGCTCCGTTTCGAGGTGATGTGCAGGAGAAAGCCGGTCGTGGGACGAACCGATTTAAAAGTTGCTCACGAATGCATCATACAGATAAACTTGTGTTGCAGACCGCAATAAGCCTCGCCTATTACATGTGCCATGCTCCCATGTTATGGCCACCTTTCGATGATTCACATGGATCCGTATATTCATGTCTCAATTCTTTAGTAAGGAAGTCGTGGTCGCAACTCGAGCGAAATGTAAAACGGCTTCGAGTGGTGGGTTTATTCACGGAGCACAAAAGTGGGAGGATACACGTTGGGTCCTGCACATGAGCAAAGCTAAAGGAGTGGGAAGAAGGCAATCCAGCGTATAAGGAATGATATGGACGCCGCTCACGACGAGGTCGACACAGCGCACTTCGATCGCCTCGTCCGCATTCCGCCGGGGCTCCTACGGCACCGACTCGGACCGTCGTCTCCGATGACCGCAGTACATCGTGGTCTCTTTTTCATATATTTTGTTGTTCACATAATGTGTCGTTCTAACTTGAAAAGTTTGTCATCAGCGCCGATCCCGCTTCGACCAGAGCGCGAGCACCTTGGGACTACTGTATTTCCAGACGAGGACTTCGACTTTCTCGCCGATCCTTATCGCAGATCCATGGTGCGTACTTGGTTCGTCGCGAACAGACTCCCATCGGCCCCGCCCATCTCACCGACACAGACGCCTTCGCACTCCGCCACCGGTCCGCCTCCTAGGAGTACTCGTGGATGTGCCCGACCACCACATATCCGCTTCAGACATGTGCTGTCGTAGGAGGCCCGGGACCACACGAGGTGTTGCACTGCCAGGGGCCCTAGCTAGTTTGTTTCTTTTACACATGATGTACCGTAAACAATCTCGCCTTTTACTTCCTTAGCTCATGTAATATCACATATGTTAGTTTTATTTATGAAGTTTTGTGCTATATATAATCTTTTACTCGTGGCGCTATTTGTAAATATGCTACAAGACCTTTGTCACGTCGATAGACAAACACACACGTAGCTACTTTGTCGGTCGCGCGACAAAGACGTATGCCGGGCAACTATCCTAAATAGTGTTTCCTTTCATATATTTTGTTGAACACAAAATGATGCTTTATTTCCTCATATTACGCCAAATTCAACTATAGAATTTTGTTTACATAAGTTATGTTATATTACTGTATGATCACTATAGCTTTTCGTGGATTCCGTAAAATAACAGTTTACATGATAAATTATGGAGTAATAGCCCGAAACACCATTCGACATATATACGACCTTGTAGCAACTTTCCACGCGATTAGACAACTCACGGCGCAATGCTTTCAACCTTTTCAGCCGATTTGACCACACACGACAGACTCTCATCGCTTTTTTACGAGCTTTGTCACATGCAGCACGATTCAATGTGACCACTCACGCCTACTTTTGTTCGTGATGACAGTCGTGTGGCTTTTCTCGATGGTGACAAAGCGTGCAGCCTTTCGCGAAGGTGACAAAGCGGTGCGGCTTTGATGATGGGTGACATGTCGTGCGCTTTTCACAGAGGATGCCAGACGTCAACCGACAAGTGTCAGAGTCGCGCGGAGTAACCACTCACCACCACTATAAAACCGCCTAGGGTTACACATCCAACACCACCAAACAAGCAATACACGCCATCCGGATCTACACAAATTAGGGCACGATGTCGTTCTATCGTCGCTTCTTCAAAGAAGCGAAGTCATCTCGCCCGAATACCGGATACCGATGGCGTGCACGCCCGGCTCGCCGAGTTGCCTGCACTCCAAATGCGATCGCAACCTTCCGGCCAAGATGATGCAATCTACCCACGGAGAGACGGCCGCGCGCCACATCATCGCAGTTCGCCTACCTGTAAACCTACTTGTATCCATAAAGTACAAAGCTACTGTACCATTTCACGATCGTTCTTTCCTTTCTCAAAGACAAGGACCGGTGTTGCTTCTTCCAATGGATCGACGCCCAAACGACGTGACTACTAATTTGTCTACAATCGCCACGACGCCGAACCCGCTCGCCCGAGAACTTCAACCGGTGGGAGAGGCCGCCAGATACGCCCCTCGTTCTAGAGCGACCAGAGTTCGGGCCGGTGGGCAAGAGGCCAACCAATCGGTGAGTTTCATGCGATTTAACCCATGCTTCACTCACAAAGTAGTAATTCTAAACTAGTTCATCCCATACAGAGTTCAAAAGAAAATTGCGAAATTGCTCGAGTCAAAGGAGAAACCTCCTGGGCCACCCAAAGCCCCCGACTTTTGCGAACACGGCCTTCAGCAATGGTTGATACCGCCACGATGAACTAGCGGACGGAGATTCTACCGGTGCCCTTGGCCGAGGATGAATGGTGCGGCTATTTCAACCGGGTGGACGCGAGACGCACTCACCCACATCTCAAACTTCCCGATGGGATAATCGGGAGCAACCTCCCGTGGTGCTACTACCGCCGAAAAGCCGCACCGAGCACGCCTACGGTGTTATTCAACGCCAACGCGCATACCGCATTGATCGCAGTGGCACGCCGGTTGTACAACGATAAGCCAACACACACCTCCCGCACCATACAAATGGAGTGCGAGCCAAATGTAACAGCGCTCCGCAAGTGTCCGCTAACGCCAACACACCGAGGTGCAAGAGGGTACCTCCTCTCAAGAGGAAGGGACAAGGGAAGTAGCTGGCCGAGGTCCGCACCACGCAACAAATCCTTGACGCGCTACGCAGCACCATCCGGAACCCAGGTGGTAATAACATAAGGACGCCGAATTGGGATGACATGCCCATGTGGGAGGCGTAAATCGACATCAAAAGACCAAAAATTTCGCCTTATACACCGAGACGACGGATAGGCCACCCATTCGGCGACACCGGGAGCACCATGATCCCCATGGAGTTCTTTCATAGTGGGATTGAGCGGTGTCCGAGGACAAATCTCCAAATTTACACGGTCGTAATATGCGTAAAATGGGACATCATTTCGGCTGCATCTGATAGGTAAACGATCATTTGTTCCACCATGACAACCATTGCTTTCGTTAGTTAGTTCGGCAAGCAATTTCACATCGTTGTAATGCCCTTGCAATATAATCTATCTATTGCTTATTTTATCATCCGAACTTTCGATGTATGTGCCCTTATATATATGTTCAACAAATAATTTAAGTGCTTCGGGGAACTATTTATAACATGCGTTGTTGTCGACTATAATACTTAGGGTTGTTGCACTAGTGGAAATTAGATGCAAAGCAAGGTGTAAATTAAATATTTTCCTAGAATATGGTAGTGCACATATCAAAGAGCAAACTGGTCTACTCTTCCTAAAATTACATTTAAACATTAAATTTACTGTCATTAAAAGGCTAAAAATCATTCTCCTGCATCTCGATTCGCACTCTTTTTAATCTCCTCTCGTGAAACATCACAACAACTAATACCGACTTTTATTAACTACACTACACTCATAATTTACATACATCGCAATTCGAATAAAAATGGCTAAATTCTCTGTCGCTGCTTCAAACGGCGACAGAGTTCTTCGCTATTTCAAATGACGACACAAAGTCTGTCGGTTTTTTAATCTGACAGACTCTTTGTCGATGCAGAGTCTGTCCTATCCAAATGGCGATGAAGTCGTCTGTCGCCATTTGAAATGGCGACAGACTTTCTGTCGCCATTTGAAATGACGACAACTGGGTAGTTTTGTAATTTTTTTTTCGGCATATTATTTTTGTAAAATAGAATAAAAATAGTATTATTTAAAAAAAAATTCACAAGCTACTGTGCACAAAATTGTGTTTTCTGTTTTATATTTATCAGAGAACTTATATCTTACTAAAACTTTTTGAAATTTTTTTCTGAGTTTATCTTGACAATATAAGCCTTCAGTAAAAATTTAAGTTTAATATATTTTGTATTTAATTTATAAAAATTCTGACATTCTGATTCTTTGATTTTAAAAAATTCTGTTTTTGAATTTTTGAATATATTAAAAATAATTATTTATTTTAAATATTTTTACTGTTTTTGACTATATCCAGGGTGAATATAATATAAAAATTTTCACATCAAATTTATGGCAATTTAATTCTGACATAATTACTATTACTAGTCATGATTCATTAATTAGGCATTTATTGTATATAATGATTACTTGGATTTTTTTAAAAATTCAGAAGTAGTATTATAGAGATCTCTCAAGATTAGGCAGGGATTTTATAAATTTTATTAACATAAGCTTTTATTATTGTTATTCATCTATTACTTATAAAGATTTTTTTATTAGAGCAAAATCAAGGAAAATTCAAAAAAATCAGAAAATGCGGAAAAAGCATTAATAAATATAATTAAATTATAAAATTTAATTTTTTACTTTATTTTAATTTTTGGGATGTTACAGAGGAGCAACTCGGTGCACGCCGGTTGTTCGACGAAATGTCGGTCCATCACTCTAAGGAGGTGCTTTAGCAGGTATTCGATGCCTATGGTGCGGAGAATGCATTCCAACAGTACAACAGTTTCATCTAGTTCCACTAGGTTTCATCTATATTCACCAGGTTTCAAAAGAAATCCAAACGTGTTTCGATAAATTTCATTGGGTGTTAAAGATAAAACTTATAGTTTCATCCAGTTTTAAATTTGAAACTTGATTAAAGATGACTTTTAGAAGAATTTCAAAAGACAAAGTTAAAAGTTTAGAGCACGTTTTGTAGGTTCAAAAAAATCAAATGAGTTTCTAAGGTTTCATCATGTTTCAACAAAATTTCATTGGGTTTCAAATATGAAACAAATAAATTTCGTCCAGCTTCAGATATGAAAGTTGATCAAAGAAATGAGTTTCAAAAGAACTTCAACGAAGTTTAAAAAAACAAAATTCAAAGTTTCAAAGAACGTTTCACATATTTCAAAAAAGTTTCAAAATAGGTTTCATAAGGTTCCAACAAACTTCAATGAGTTTCAAATCGGAAACTGTTTCATCTAGTTTCAAATATGAAACTTGATTAAAAACAAGTCTAAGAAAAATTTGAACTAAGTTCTAAAAAGTAAACTTCAAACTTTTAGAGAGTTTTAACAAGTTTCGTAGGGGATTTCGTAAGTTTCATCCAAGTATCAAAAGGAAACATCAAATTTCAGAAAAAGTTAGAGAGCCACCAGGGATCTTGTCGGTGAGCCGCACACTATCGAGCTCCACCACCATCGTGCCCATGTGGGGCGCAGTCGGCTCCTGCCTCCTCCTCCGCTTGCAGTCTCCGTCTCTGGCAGCCGCCACCGCGGCGTGTGCTCTCCGTCACCTTCGCCTCTTCTCGCCGCCACCGACCTTGTCAGCCAAGGCGAAGGAGGCACGATGCCAAGTGCGGCTTTTGGGGGTCGGGGCGCTCAAGTGGCGTCTGCGGGTCGAGGTGGCTAGCTAAGGGGAGTTCATCGACACCAGTGTGGAGGCTGACGCGGCGTGCACGCACATCGAGGCGGAGGATGATGTTGGCATCATGCTGCTCTCTCGGGACAAGGCCTACATGCAGCCAAGGTGGGAAAGCTGGTGGTTGTGTGGTTCAGGTGACTTCACTTTTGGATAAGAATCGATAGTAGTCAGGAATTGTCGGGGATCGGCCACCCTGACACGTGGCCCCCCCGGGGGGGCTTTGAGCAGCCCTCCTCTAAGATCGGGACTGCTCCTCGCCTCGGTGGAGAAGTTCCTGACCGCCACCGAGCACCAATCGGATCGCTCGAGCCGTGCTCCAACCAAAGGTCCCGCAAGGCCATAAAGGAGCTCTTCCCCGACCTAGCCGACCGCCCCAAGCTCTTTCCCGACCTAGCGGGGCGTTCAACCTTCATCACGCATCGACCACTCAGTCCGATCCTGCCTCCGCCTCGGCCTCCGACCTTTAACCAACCCGATCCTGGCCTCCGCACAAGGGTCAAGCATCGGGCCCTAAATGCAGCGGAATAAAATATCGATGACCTTTAACCACGATATTCAATGTCCAACGATCGCGAGTGTCCGTATTCAATCCGGATAATCCGATTATCCGGATTGTCCGGGTTCAGGATTCTGACATCTCGGATTGAGGATCTCAAGAGAGATTTTAAATCCCGCAATTTTTCAACAATCTACTTGAACACAAAAGATCTTAGTGATGTCAAAATTGAGGGTATAGAAGATCCGAGCCAAACACAACAAAATTTCAACCCTCTTCCTCCTTGTTGCACAAATGCACTCACGGTTTCACTCCTTTGATTCCTTCCTTACTGAGGCGTGAACCTGCCTTCACAAACTTCCCACGCCAACCACACAAAGCTCCGTGGCTCAGAGGCGACCTCCTAGCCGCCTAGGAGTCCTCAACCCCAAGAGTAACAAATGCTCACGAAGAACAAACTTAGAGATGAAATCAAGTGCTCAACCAACTCAAATCTCACTCCCCAAACTCTTCCCAACCCTTCACAAGGGGATCACTTAGATCTAAGGGTAAAAGCTCCTCAAAGCCCCACACACCTCCTCAAAATCCACTCCAAAACCTCTTCAAAAGAGGGAGGAAGGGCTATAAATAGAACTCCCCAAAACTAGCCGTTACTGGGCAAAGTCATGCGCACAACCGAGACTCCGATTTCAACCGGAGCACTCCTGATTGACTGAGAAAGGCTAACAGAGACCCAACCCGAGAGTCCGGATAAATGTCCGGATACTCCTGATATCTCGTGATAGTCCGGACTAACTCCGGATAGTCCGAATCAAGACTGAGCAAACTCGATTTAAAACGAGCATAACTTTTGACTCCTGGACCGATTTCAGAGATTTGGACCTCCGAAAGCTAAGAACGAGGGCTACACAACCAACAAGATCTCACTATCCAAAACTCAAAGGATAACCACAGATTTCACAAAGAAATCAAGAGAGACCTACAACCCTCACTTCTCCGCACTACCAACACCACTCTCTTCTAAGATTCACAAGGATGGATCACTTGAGCACTTGACACATCTAAAAGTCATTCGACATCGTGATCCCTCTAATAGTACGGCAATCCTTAGACTCAAATTAAATCAAAGATAATATAAGTCTAGAACTAGTCACTTACCGCTCTTCTTTCTTGATGTCGATGCATGAAGACCTTCACCATATAATTGATGACATCTTTCGCTTTGTCCAACCTCGACTGATTCACCTCATGAGACTCTCGCCCTATCAACCTGACTTGATCATCCTCTCTCGACGATCTCCACGCCAAGTTGCTCTTGACTTAGTCCTCGCCTCTTGGTGACACCGCCGCCTTGTTGACCTCGCTAATGATCATCCTCCAAGATACCTTGGTCATCATATGTACGACGGACCTAATTCTTTCCAAACTACTCATGAAAGACATTAGTCCCAAAACTCAATGGATATGAATAAGTTGATATTTGTGAGCTTAGTTGATTACAACAAGTGTTTCATATAAAGAAGCACAATATAAATGGAAACACTTGACATAAGAAATGTTCTCTACTAAGTACATCATGATGAATATGTAATTGATCTATATGCACTAGAGAGATATATAATTGCCAATAGGATGAATCAATTAAATCATGGCAAGGATCACAGACTTTACTTAAATAAAGCACATGATAGAATATACACTAATTGTACATGTGCAAATAATATTTGG
>JAYEVK010000104.1:0-108635 GCA_036346275.1 Otatea glauca
CTTGGTAGGGTTAAGCGTTAGAGAGACACTCGAGTCGATCTTCTTACGTGGTGGTACTCGAGGCGTCGTGTGGTTGATATTAGGTTCCCAAGTCTTCACTCTATCCCGATCTTGAGTCACCTCTCTCTCTTGTGTCTTGATCGAGTTAAATCGGATGGGAAGGAGATGTTTGGATTATCGACTCGGTTGTTCTCGTCATATGACCGAGATTCTCGATGGTTCTCTTCCTAGTCCGAGCCCCGTGATGAGTTGATCACTTTGGGATGCTTCTTGAGTAGAGTCATAGCTAAAGGTACCATCTGCATTAACCAAAATTTCATTCTTAAAGATGTTGCCTTAGTAAGTGAGCGCAATACAATCTGCTCTCTGTTTCTCGACTTATTGATGACTCTTTCGAGGTAAGCTTCAAGAGTAATGCATAGAATCCTTGATTCATCGGGAGGGTTAGTTCTTGAGGATTTCTAGATTTGGGAGAGTCTTTCGTGCTGATTTTTCTTCTTCTTACGGAGACTCTCTTGATGTTTGATTGCTTACGAGTCCGTGATCTCTCCTTCCGGCATAGGAGACTTGGTCACATTGGTTTTGATCATTTGACCCGAGTTAGCGACCACGATCTCATTCGGGGTTTGCCCAAACTCAAGATGGTCAAAGACTTAATTTGCTCTCCTTGCCGACATGGCAAGATGGTTCTTGCTTCTCATCCTCCTGTGGCCAGTAGTGATGGTGATGCACCGGACAGCTTTTACATATGGACAACTGTTGGTCCGGCTAGAGTCGATCGGCGGGAGGAAGTGGTATGTTCTTGTCATCGTTGATGATTTTCTAGATACTCTTGGGTATTCTTCATGGCCTCGAAGGATGAGACTTTTCTCACTTGAGGTTTGGTCGATGGGTTGTCTATTGAGCTCCGGTGCATTCTGAGCTTTCTGCAGTGATAATGGCACGAGTTCAAGAATTCCTACTTTGAGAGTTTTTGTGTGGAGTCTGGTTTAGAGCATCGTTCTCTTCTCCCTCGCCCCTCGTGAGAATGGCATAGTGGAAAGGAAGAACAGGACCACTGGTTGAGATGGCTGGGGCGATGCTAGATGAGTCTGATACTCCTAGGAAGTTTTGGGTGAGGCTATAGCTCTGCTTGCCATGTTTCTAATCGCGTGTTTTGAGAGCACATTTGCATCGCACCTCTTATGAGTTGAGGTATGGCGAAAGCCCGGTGTATCTCATTTTCGCGTTTTGGTTGCAAGTGTTTTATCTTGAAGTCAGTAACCTAGATAAGTTTGAGTCTCGCTCTTACGATGGTATCTTTCTAGGTTACTCGTCTTCTTCTCGTAGCTATAAGTGCAGGTGTTGATGCATAGGATCATAGAGACTGTGATGTGACCTTTGATGAGGCTAGCCAGAGCTAGACACGATGTTTGAGCTCTTCTTATCCCTCTGAGACCATCTTTGAAGAAGATAAGGATGATGGAGATGATGGTGTTCCACGGATCCAGTCCCCTCTTCACAGAGGTGCCTCACATTTCCATTTACGCACCTCGGGAGACCACCCTTGCTTTCCGACTCTCCTTGGTGAGTGGCTCTGTTCCTACCTCTTACTGTTCAAGAGGTAGAGGCCACTCATTCTGGACCTCCCGTCATATTCGAGAGCGTCATCCTACGATCGGATGATTGGCGATTTGTTCGGCGTGTCACCCGCTCAAGAGCGGGTCATCCTCTTTCGCCTCCACTCGCCTTCGTTGCCTCCTTTGGCGAAGGATGTTTCTCATGCATTATCCGATGAGTCGTGGATTAATGCTATGCATGAGAACTTGAGAACTTTGAGAGGAATAAGGTATGGTAGCTTGTCGAGCCCCATCTGGTCATAATGTCATTAGGACCAAGTGGGTGTTCAAAAACAAGCAGAGTGAGGATGGGGTTGTAATTAGAAACAAGGCTAGACTAGTTGCACAGGGCTTTTCTCGGGTTGAGGTCTTGACTTTGAGAGACCTTTGCTCCTGTAGCTAGGCTAGAGGCTATCCGAATCTCGCTTGCATTTCGCATCCAAAGGCTTCAAGCTTTATCAAATGGATGTCAGAGTGCATTCCTCAATGGCTATATTGAGGAAGAGGTTTATGTCAGCAACCTCTAGGATTGAGAACCCCAAGTTTCGAGTCATG
This sequence comes from Otatea glauca, assembly GCA_036346275.1. Taxonomy (NCBI): domain Eukaryota; kingdom Viridiplantae; phylum Streptophyta; class Magnoliopsida; order Poales; family Poaceae; genus Otatea; species Otatea glauca. Next base: position 2,154 of record JAYEVK010000104.1, read on the forward strand.
TATACAAGCTTTCCAAAGCTCTGTATGGACTCAAGCGAGCCCCAGAGCATGGTATGAGAGGCTCAAGTCTTATCTTCTCACCATGACTTTAAAATGGGCATAGTAGACAAAACTCATTCATCGGACACCATGAGTCTCATTTTCTTCTTGTCGGATTTATGTGGGCGATATCATTTTGGTGGCTCATCTCATTCTCTTGTCTCTCGGTTTTACGATGTGATGAGTCTGAGTTTGAGATGAGTATGATGGGCGAGTTGAGCTACTTTCTTGGCTTCCAAATCAAGTAGACTCGGGAGGTACTTTCTTGCATCAAGGCAAATATACGTGACCTTCGAGGTGCTTGATATGTCGATGGGAAGCCGTGATGACTCCTATGGCCACCTTTCTTTGTTCTCGAGCACGATGAGGATGGTGAGCCTGCTTGATCAAAAGGAGTTTGAAGCATGATCGGCTCCCTCTTGTACCTCACCGCGCTTGGGCGGACATACATTTCATTTGTGTGTGCGTGCGCTCGATTTCAAGCTTCTCCTCGCGCCTCTCGCCGAGGGGTCAAGCGCATCTTGGTACTACCGTGCTATCACCGATTATGGTATATGGTACTCTTCTTCTTCTTGTCTATCTCTTAGAGCCTTTTCGATGCCAACTTTTCTGGCTGTAGGATAGATAGGAAGAGCACTTCTGGCACTTGCCAATTCATTGGCACTTCTCTTGTTTCTTGGTCATCTAGGAAGCAGTTTGGGGTTGCACAGTCCACCGCTGAGGCCGAGTATGTTCTTTGCGGCCCGATTCTTTGTGAGCAGTGCTCTGGATGAGATCGACCTTGCGGGACTATGGGTTAGAGATAGAGAGTGTGCCACTTTTTTGTGACAACACTTCGGCTATTTGCATTGCTAAAACCCCAGTGCAACATTCTCGGACCAAGCACATTGATATTAGATATCACTTCCTTAGAGACCATGTGGAGAAGGGAGATATCGCGCTTGATTTGTAGGAGTGACCTCCGATTAGCTGATATCTTCACCAAGCCTTTGGATAGCTCAGTTTGTTGCCTTGAGGAGTGAGCTTGGGTCGTGAGCCTTCGGCTTTTCGTGAGGGAGCTGGTTTGTATATTATGTACTATATATTTTCTTCCAGCATTTCCTTTCTTCTTACAGGTGACTTTGGGCTTGTTTTCTTAAGTTGAGTTCACTCACTTAGACTTGGCATGCCTCGCATGGACCTCTTATCTTGTGCTTTAGGTTGCTATCATGCGTGATTAGTTTGTTCTCTCTTCTCTCTAGGTTGAGTTCCCTCACAGTCTTTTAAGTCTAGCAGGTTTGGACCTCACAGGTGAAGCAGTGCATGTGCACTCCTTAGTTGGGATCTAGAGTCGACTTCCTATGTCGATCATTTGGGAAGAGCGAGTCTAAGCTGTAGTGAGTTTCTTATATCTTTTCTATGCTCTATAGCCATCCGGTTTTGGTTTCTCGATCTCTTCTCCTCATTCTGTTTTATGGTTATTATTGAGTTCATTCGGGTTTTCTTTTGCCTAATCTTGATAATAACCCAATTTTAACAGATTTTGAGCTTAAAATTGATTCAATTGTTGAGGAGTTTGGGAATCTGTTCATGCATTGCATTTAGACTGCATTTTCGTTTTATGAGCTTTGTCTATTATGCATTTGACTCAATCTTCGTGAAATACATCATGCTATATCTTTGAAGAAAATCACTAGCTTAGATATGTCCAAGTTCATTTATCAAGCTAATGTTCATTGAAATCGAAAAACTTAAAAGCTTTAAATGAAAACTTGATGAAACATGTTGCTTTTACTTACTAAGTTTCTTCTCTAAGAGCTTTTACCATGAATTGTGAAATTTTGGAATTCTCTAGAGTCCCTATAGCAACTTAGGTGAAATTTGCTTGATCCATATTTGAGTCCTTGAATTGCTTATATGTGCTAAATTGAAAATTAAAAATTTGACTCTTTTGTGCAAAATTGATCTCAACACTTTATATTCTCGAGGCGCCTCCCATTGCATTTGGGATGAACTTGGAATATATTGTGTATGACCAAGATCATTCTCTTAAGAGTTACTCTTGAGATGATCGAAAATGGCTTGAGTCAATCAACAAAAAAATTGCAAATATCAAACACATAAGTGGGTAAAGAATGCAAATAATGTCAAACATTTGCACCCCGCTATGTTTTTCGAAGTCTTAAAGAAAATTTGCATAAATTGAAAAATAGGCTCGAAGGACCTTATATGCACTTCAAAATTCCCCAAAGTGTTGAGTAGGTTGAACTCTAGGTTTTCCATTTGATCCCTGAGTGGTTTTGCTTCTAGTTTTGAAACTTTGCTAAGTTCTGCACTTGTCAAATCTTGCTAAAAATGATACATTTTCAAAACTTCGCTTATGAGCAAAATTTGTTATTTGCACTTGGACATATCTTAGTTTGGTCATAATCTGAGATTAATAAGCTTGGTGTCATATCTTGTCATTATGATCATTTGGATAATCTTCAAAGCTCCTTAGGTTGCATTTCATGCATACATAAAGAGGAGAAAATTCTATTTTGATGCCTATATTGCCAAAAGGGGAGAAAATGTAGAAAAGGCATCATTTAAAATGTAGAAAATGAGGAGATAGAAATGTGAAAGCTTGTTGGTTCTTATGATTTTGTAAATCTTTGCTATCTCTTATGGATCATAATCACATTTGACACTTATGATTGGTTTTAGAGCTTTTGTTGAAAACTTGCTCTTTTCATGGTCTTGCTATAAATTCTTTCGCCAACTTGGTCATATTTTTATATCTTCTCTCTGGACCAAGTTTGGCTTTGCAATCAATTGCTTTCTTCTTCTCTCATTCAAACTCAAATTTATGCCTTTTGTGTGGTTTGTCAATATACTCATCAAGGGGAGATTGAAGGACCATGTGGAGGTCCATCCATGCTTGTGATGAGTATTTGACTTTATTTGAGCAAGGTGTGCTCAAGTTTGAGTTTGATTTGGATTGTTTTTGAGCTAGAGCAATTTGAGTTCTTGGTTGGAGACGTCGTCCGGCCCAGAGTGGTCGGGTCGTCGATTGAGTGGTCGGGGCTTTGGTGTGTTGCGGACCAGTCGTCCGACCGAGTGGTGGGTCGTCCATTTGAGTGGTCGGGGCTTTGGCGTGTTGCGAGACCGATCGTCCGACCCAGAGTGGTTGGGTCGTCCGACTCAGTGGTTGAGACTAGTGGTCGGACCTCGAGTGGTCGGGATGGAGACCGGTGGTGGACCATGGTTGGTCGGGATGGAGACCGTGGTCGGACCACGTGTAGTCGGGTTATGCTAGTCAGCGTAGTGTATATCTTTCTGTTGAGATGGATATGTGTTGTTGGACCTTGCTATGTGATGTGGTTTCCTTGTCTATGATGGTTGCGAGGACTTTGGAGCTAGGTCATGGTGAGGCGAAGGGGATCGGGACTAGGTGGGAGCCGAGGTCGGATGATCAAGGTGTCGCCAAAGATGGTGAGGCAGGGAGTAGCGCAAGCCGAGAAGACAAAGGAATGGATGAGATGCTAACTTGGAGTGCTCGATCTAGGAGGACCGTTGGATCGCGGTCGAAAGATAGAGAAGCGGGTCAAGTTAGTGTGAGTTGAAAACATGCAAAACCCGTTGTGTTGTTGGGTTTGGGTGAGCCCATGCATAGCTTTGTGAGTGGGTAAAATCTCAGCCCTTGATGGAGTGCTCTAGGGTTTAGAGGCTCATCCAAGGGTGGTAGGTGTTCAAGCACGCTATGAATAGACGAGGGAGAGGGTGTCTCCTTGGGGGTGGCGGTGAGGAAAGTCTCGTGAGTAGTTGAGAGTTGTTGAGAGTGGCGGTGTAAGGATCAAATCCGGCTCTTGGATGGTGGCTTAGGATTGAGCGGGACATCCAAAGGTGGGAATTGATCCAGTCACTATAAATAGAGGGTAGGGCAGCCTCCCCTCTTTGAAGGTTTTGAAGGTTCTGAGGTTTTTGCTGCTCATTTGAGCTTTGCCCACTTTGTTGTGAGGCTTTGTAAACCTCCCTTCCAGAAATGAAATGTTCTTCATTTCTATTCTGTTTCATTTCTCTTACGTATTTACATTCGCACTTAAATTACATTATCTAAATTGCATTTACTTACTTGCAATTTACCTTACGTAATTTGGATTTGCCTCATCTCCTTCTACATGCTATTGAGTCTTTGTTGAAATTCATGATTGATGAACTCTTCTCTGGATTCGGTGCTTTCAATCTTTTAGGCAATCCTTACGTTCTTGTTGCAAGTTGTAAATCTGTGTGTTCTTAAAGTGCGTAAGCGTGTGACTTGCAGTTCTTTAGTCTTGATTGGCTTACGGTTCTTGTTGCCAAGGATGAAAGATTCTTTGGATGAATCTTCTATAGATCATATCCCAATCATCTAGGCAATCTACAACCTCTTCTATTGGTTTTGCAAGAAACCAATTTACGTGCCTAGTTTTGAGATAGTGTTTCTATTTGTTTGAAGGGTTGTTTCTTCGTGTACTTACTTGCTATGATTTGTGGAGAGTCATCCAAGGATTTCGACCATCAACTCCCAGCAAGTTAGGGTGAAATCTGTGTTCGTGACTCTGTTTTTGGTGTTGCATTAGTTAAGCTGAAAGGACGGAACCTTGGTATTAATTCCTTCGATTGTTGATTGAAATAGGTTCTGACATCCTTTGGGAGGTGCACACCAATTTTCACTGTTTTGGATCAGCCGATCAAAAGTTACATCGATTTCATTTTTGAGATCGTGCTGATTTTCTTGTTTACGAACACTATTCACCCAAGCCTTTGTTCATCAGACCACTTGGTCGGAGTCTATTCACTGGTCGAAGTCTTGATCACACAAACACTATTCACCCGAGTCTTGTTCATCCGACCACTTGGTCGGGAGTCTCATTCATCAGACCTCTGTAGGTCGAGTCTATTCATCAGGCAGAAATACCCGACCAGTGCAGTTTCTTTCTGGTCTTTTGGTGGTTTGAATTTTAGGGGGAGAGTTTATTCAAAAATTTTATTTGGCTCCTATTCACCCCCCTGTAGTCGCCTTTTTCGATCTTTCAGCTTCTTTTGTGAGAATCGACGGTGATGTGCATGTACATCACTATCGCTTCTTATTTGAGAACCGATAGTGATGAGCGTGCACATCACTATCGCTTCTTAAGTGAGAACCGATAGTGATGTGTGTGTATATCACTATCGCTTCTTAAGTGAGAACCGATTGTGATGGCCTCGCTAGGTTATTTATGCCCTTCGGGCTGAACTCTCCTTTGTTGTTATTGCAGGGGAGATTTCTCTACTGTTACTCGAAAAAATAGCGGATATTCTAGTTGGAAGCAATACTTGTGTGAGAAAATTTGAAATCCTTAAGAGTGAGTGTAAAAAGGGTTCTTTGCACAGATGAGAAGGAGCACACCCATCATCACAATCGGTTCTGAGATAGAAGCGATAGTGATGAGGACTTGCAAATAACCGATTGTGATGACGGTACCATCACTATCGCTTCTTGCAAAGAACCGATAGTAATGAGAGACTCATAACTATCGGTTTTGATAAAGAAACGATTATGATGATACATTTATCACAATAGCGCGATCTCTGCTATTCCCTTTCAAAAAAATATAATCAAGGTAATTATTGTTGGAAAATTATCACAACTAGGTAGAAACACGTGCTATACCATATGTGATCATAAGGCATAGAGAACTATGTGCATGCAACGATTGCACTTTCAAAGTCGTGTATAAAATAAAAAAGTTTCTCTTTATCATTTATATGTATTGTCCATAACAACAGATGTGGCCTACAGGTTTTGTTGCGCAACAAAAAAACGCAGACAGATTGAGTACATGTCAAAGGATGTTAGCTGATCATAGACCATCGATATAGAGCACAAAAGGGCTCTGCTCTATATAGAACGGCAATCAATCAAAGGTATAGGTAAAACATTTAATTGTGTCGGTTCTGAGTGAAATCTGACACATGTGAAGGCTTTAATTGTATCGGGTTTTATAACAAACCGACACAAATGACTACTTCAATTGCATCGGTTCTTATAAGATCTAAATCTGAGATGACACCTTAATTGTATCGGTCCTTATAAACAACCAAACACAGATGACTCGTTTAATTGTATCGGTTCTCATAAAAAAACAACACAGATGACTAATTTACTTGTATCGGTTTTTATAAAAAACTGACACTTATGACTCCTTTAATTGTATCAGTTCATATAAAAAATTGAAACAGATTATTCTTTACTTGTATCGGTTCTTTTAGGAAACCGGTACAGATGATAGAGTTACTTGTATCGGTTCTTATAGAAAACTGACACAGATGACACAATTACTTGTATTGTTCTTATTAAAAGCGACACAGATGGAAGTTTCTTGTATCGGGTCTTTTAGAAAATCGACACAGATGGGAGATTATGCCACATAAATCCTACATCTACTATAGATGGAGAAATGCTGCCTGAATGCGTTTGCGCCATTGGGTGGCCGGCTCGGCTTCATGACTCGGCCGAGCGGCAAAAAAATCGCGTTCGGGTCCTTTTTCAAAAAAAAATAATGATTAGGTCCTTTTCCGAAAAAAAATACTATTAGGTCCTTTTTTAAAAAAATAACATATATTACGTCTAGGTCCTTTATGCTTTTTTAAGCATTGCGCTCGGGTCCTTTTATTGAAAATCAAAATTACGATTTGGTCCTTTTAGGGAAAAAATACGTTTAGGTCCTTTTTTTAAAAAAATACATTGCATTTAGGTCCCTTTTTTCATTTTTCTACCATTACGTTTAATCCCTTTTACGGAAAACACAAAATTCTTTTATGTCCTTTTCGCGTGTTTCCTCGATTTGCTCTTGTAGAGAAAGCGGCGATCATACGTTTTCTACCATCACGAGTTACTCCATCACTGGATCCGTGTGTCCTAAGCAACACCGCCGCCTCCTGTTGCTAGACCCAGAGCCAGAGGTGAAGCACTGCACTGTTGCGTGTGCTAGATTTAGATTCGAAGGCGAAAAGGAGGAGAATGGTGCCAGGGATGGAGGGGGAGGTGGATGGGCAATGTAGAAAATTGAAAGAGGAGGGCCTAACATAGGAGAGAGAACGAGAGAGATCAAGGAGGGATAGAGAGTGGATCGGGAGGAATAGGGAATGTAGAGAGAGAAGGCAAAAGGCAAGGAAAGATAATATGTGGTCCTTTGATTCGATCCAATGGCAAGCGGCAATCTTGTTGAAGCGGTATAACGTCCTCTAGTTCTTCCTTAGAAGTGAGATGATTTTGAATTTTGTCCATGTCGTATATATTTATATTAATTATTTTTTCTAAAAAGATAATATCATATTGTATACTTAAATTTAGTATCATATACAACTTCAAAGTTCTAAAATTATATAAAATTTACATGTTTACCTTTGATTTTTAGGAACATTAATATCATATTTACAATTTTAATACTTATACTTTTATTCTAATTTGGTTATGAGTATTTTTAATCAAAAATTTTAATTATGTTTTCTCTGAATTTAATTTAAAATTTTAGGTATTATTTTGAAATTTTAAATTAATTTATAACTAACATCCCAAATTAAGATAATCATGTTCCATATTATTTCTTGAGTGATTTGTGAAGTTTTGTATTTTTTTTGGATTTTGGCATTTAAAGTAAATATTTTCTAATGACCTAGTTATTGCTCCTGATTTTCAAACTTCAAATTTATATCTCCTCAAAGTCTAGAAATATTTTCTTTAAATCCCAAATGGTCTAGAATACCCCTATGAAACATTCCATAAATTGTTGAAGTAGTTTGCTATTTTTGAAAAATAAAAAACTATATACTTTACTGAAAGCTGAAACACCAAAAGAATTATGGATGAAAAATTATAGATCCAAATATTATGAAACATTTATACAGGCACCAATAAGACTCTAAAAAAGTTTCATAAAATTTGGAGCTAGTTTGAAAGCATTAAAAATTCTAGGAATGACTCGCTGCTAATAAAAACTTAAAATAAAATGCAGATTAATCCAAAAGTGGAAGGTGCCTTGTCCAGATGCCATCTTCCCAGCTAGGAAACAAACCCGAGCCGAATACACTTTCCTTTTCAACCTCTTTCTCACTCCCTCTCACTCTTCCACCCAAGCCTACTTGTTAGCTACCCTTCCTCCCGCAACGCACCTGTGCTACGTCGTGCGTGCTCTGGCACACCAGCAAGCGTGCCAGCCTTCCCGCGCACATAGGAATCTAGTGCCATGTCACTACCTCACCCCTGGCTGACACCGCCAGCATCCCTATGCCCCCTTGCGCCACCCATGCCACGACGATCACCGGTACTTGTGCCATGCTCCATTCCATCTAATCAGTCTCTACGTGCCTTGTCTCGCCGCCTGTACAGCCATCTTCCCCGCTAAGCAATTACCCTCACCATCAATACCTCCCCTCCACATGCTATAAAGTTGTTTGGATTTCCTGGAATCTCATTGTGCGGTGTTCTCTTCTCCTTGTCCACGAAACTAAGCTCACAAGCCCGAGCGACAAGCCCTCACCTCATGTCTATAAAGCCGCTCCATGGCCATGCCTAGCTCCACGTGCTACCCTATTCTTCTTGGGCCTGTAGCTCACACAATTGATGCCCACAGGAGCTCCATGGCTAGCAAGAATAGAAAGTGCAAACAAACTCGATTCTTCTCCTTGGTGAGCCATTCCTCAATTCCATTTATTCAATACTTCCTTAGGGTCCTCTGGTCATGATTCTTCCCTTGGTTGCAGCTCAATTCAAATGAAACAACACTACCGTCATTTCCTTCTTCCCTAGTTCTGGTCAATGTTGCCACACCACTTTGGTGAGTCCTGCCGCTGCTAGAACTCAAAATGGGAACAACATTGGCTACATATGCTTTCACCTCACTTAGCCGAGCACCATCTGAAAGACCATGTGGAGGTTGGCCCATGTTTGTGATGAGCAATTGACAATATTTGAGCTTGTGGTGCATAAGTTTGAGTTTGGATAGTTTGTAAACTGGTTGGGACAAGTTGTGAACTGGTTGGGATGTGTTGATTAAGTGCATATTGTATTGATTAGATTGCATGTGTTCTTTGGATATTGCTATGTGATGTGTTTTCCTTGTCTATGATGGTTGCGGGACTATGGAGCTAGGTCATTGTGAGGCGAAGGAGATCGGGACTAGGCGGGAGAGCTGAGGTCAGACGGCCAAGGTGTCGCCAAAGGCGACTAAGGCAGGGAGTAGCTGCAGCCGAGAAGACAAGTGGATGGTGCGGATGCTAACAAGCTCTACTCGGCGAAGGAGGATCGTTGGATCGTAGGTTCGTGGGTAGGAGTAGTGGTTGAGTTAGTGGTGACCTGAGAGGTGTGTCAAAATCCGTTAAGTTGTTCAGTTTCGGGTCAGCCCATGTATGATTGAGTAAGTGAATCCTAGCCCTTGATAAAGTTCCTTGTGGGAGAAGAAAGTCATCCAAGTGTGGAGTTTGCTTCCAGTGTGCTATAAATAGAGGAGGAGAGAGTGTCTCTCCTGAAGGTTTTGATGATTCTAGTGCTTATTTGAGCTTTGCCCACTTTATTGTGAGGCTTTGTAAACCTTCCTCTATAAAATAAAAGTTTCATTTCTCTATTCTGAATTTACCTTCAGCATTTACATTATGCTTTAAATTCAACATTTAATTTCTTGCAAGTTACTTTCTACACATCTAAATTTGCCTCCTCTCCTTCTAAGTGCTTTTGAATCTTGTGCCAAGGATGAAAGATTGCTAGATGAATATTCTATAGATTATATCTCAATCATCTAGGCAATCTACAACCTCTTCTTTTGAGTTTCTGAAAGAAACTGATCTTTATACTTAGTAGAAGGAAGATCCTTGAAGATCGGGTTCTTGTTTGTCTGAAGGGTTGTTTCTTAGTGTTCTTACTTGCTGTGATATGTGGGAGGTCATCTAAGATCATCGTGATCATCAATATCCCACGAGCAAGCTAAGGGTGAAGTTTGTGTTCTTGACCCAGTTTTGGTGCAGCATTTGTTAAACTGGAAAAAGGTCAGAACCTTGACATCAATCCTTGCGACTGTAGGTTGGAATAAGTTCCTAACATCCATAGGAAGGCGCACACAAAGTTTCTGCGGTTTTGGATCAGCCGATCAAAAGTTACATCAATTTTTCGTTTTGAGATCGTGCTGATTTACTATTCACTCGAACACTATTCACTCAAGCAATGTTCATCCGACCTCTTACGGTCGGGGCCTGTTGTTCAAATCATTCATCCGACCAGTTTAGAGTTTTTGCTCACCCAGACCAGTTCGGTTTTTTATTATTCATCGAACCTCACGGTCGATAGTCTTTATTCATCCGACCTCAATATGTTAGTTATCTTTGTTCGTCCAATCTCAACTAGTTGATGCTCTGTTCATCCGATCACCTATTGATTATTCGGTCTTTCTATCATTCTTTTGGTGGTTTGAATTTTAGGGAAATTTTATTTGGCTTCTATTCACCCCCCCTCTAGTCGCCTTTTTGGTCGTTCAATTGGTATCAGAGCCCGGTTTTGCTTTTTTATAGATCTTGATCGGTCTCAAAAGCCATGGCGATAGACAAGTATTCCACCAAGCCTCCTATCTTTTTAGGAGTTGATTTTCCTTTCTGGAAGTCGAGAATAGAGTCATACATTACAGCCTAGGGCTTCCTGATTTGGCAGAAGGTGAAGGTCCCATATGAGGTTCACGCAATGGAAACGTCACGATCGGTAATATAGTGACCTTGAGGCCAACTCTAAGGCAAGGAACATCCTCATACAGGGCCTTAGCCGCAGTGAGTACGACATGATCTCTCACCTACGATCCGCTCACTAGATCTGGGTGACCCTCGATGCTTACCATGAGGGCACTACCCAGGTCAAGACGGTGAGACAAGATAAATACAAGTGTGACTACAACAAATTAGAGCAGCACACTGGTGAGACCCTTGATGAGAGTTTTGGTCGGTTCATAGAGATTTTGAGCGATCTCTGTGTAGTTAGTTGCACATACTTTGACTCAGAGAACACTCGATACGTTTTGACCGCACTTGATCTTCGGGTTTGGGAGATGAATGTGACCACCATCAAGGACACCACAGACTTATTGACTCTAACTCTTGATGGGCTTTATTCCCACCTCAAGACTCATGAGATCGAAGTCGTCTCTCGTAAGACGAAGTCGCGGTCAATGGCCTTGGTCACCGATCCCATTGGATCCTGTTCCGAGACTTCAGTTGGGTTCTCCCTTTCTTCCCTTTGCGAGCTAAGCGATGAACAGCTAAAAAAATTTCCAAAAAATGAGCTTGCTCTTTTAGCCCACAAATTTTCTCATGACTACAAGAGGGTGAGGGATAGAAAGAAGTGGCATCATCACCGCTTGAGTGTGGTGGCCCCAACCACATTGGACGAATTTCCCAAGGCGGTGAAGGGCAAGAACGACTCGGGAGTTTAGAAAGAATGCGACATCAACAAGAACCACAACAATAAGCATGTCGTTCGTGACCCAGCGCGTGAGAAGAAGTACCACAACTTCTCGAAGAACAAAAAGCTCTTCCAACGCGTCTTCGTCGCACTTGACGACATCAACCTCTCCGACCCGGAGACCTGGAGCGACGAGGGCGAGGATGATCCACAAGAGAAGAACAAAGACGGCAATGATTTCACCAGGATGTGTTTCATGGTGGACGTTAATGGCATCAGTGACTCGGACGAGGTACCCTCCTTGACCAGCTCAATGAAGCTTTCTACAAATTAGAGAAATTTCATGCTAGAGCTAGAGCTAGGTGTATGAAGTTAGAGAAGGAAGTAGGTACTTTAACTCACAAGTTAGCTTCTCTTCGATCATATTCCTCCTGAGATTCTGATGATTGTACTCTTTGCAATGCCTTGCTTGTGGAGCTTGAGAACCTAAGGACTATGCATGATAGTGCGGTTTCTCAGCTTGAGATTCTTAGGTCGGAGAATGCTAGCATGTGTTCTATTGATGCTATTCCTGTAGATGCTAGTTTTCTTCATGCTCACACTAGTGCATCGTGTGGAAATTGCCCTAAATTGCTTGCTGAAATTGATGTCATGAGCACTCACCTTAGGAAGGTATCTACTAGAAATAATGAACTTGAATTGCATTCTTCTAAGGACTCGGTCAGCATATGTGAGGGCTGTAGGCAACTAAAACTTGACAATGAGTCCTTAAATATCAAGTGTGTTGAACTTGCTAAGGACATACTAGTTAAGTCACAAGAAAATTGCTTACGATGTGCTGAGATTGAGGGGGACTTGAATAAAATCCAAGTTGAGCTTAGGAAGAAGCTTGAGGCCCAGACCCTTAGGATTAGAAATTCCCCTTGCGTTTCTTGTGAGGCCCTCAAGGTTGAGGCAGCCGTGCTGAGGGAGAAAAATACACGTACTGGTAGTTCTTCCTTATCTGCCTCTTCTTCGTCTTCTTCCCCTTGTTCTTCCTGAGCCTCTCTCTTCCAGGAGTGTGAGTATCTCATAAGAACTCTTGAGAAGTTTGTAGGAGGCAAGAAGAAGCTCAATCACATTCTAGACCAGTCTAAGATTAGTCAATTTAATCAAGGTCTAGGATTTAACTACTTGGAGCACGCTAGAGTTCATCTTCCTATCATTGTGCGTGGCTCCAAGAGTGGAGAGATTGTGGTTGCTCCCAGGATGAGCACTACTATGTTTAGGTTTGCTGGGATTGTCCATGGGACCTCTAACCAGAAGGTTGCTTTCCCTGCTGCTTCTGCCTCTAGAAGGCGAAGTGCACATGCACCTACTGTCAGAAGGATGGTCATCTAGCAGATTTCTGCTTTAAGCGTGCCAAGATCACAAGACACGACGTGTTCGTGCCCTTAGGGTATTGAGTCATCCCCATACTGCGAGTGCTCCTAAGGCACACACTTGTGCTAAATAGAATAGAGTATCGCTTTGTTTTTGGGAAAAGTTCGGGACTTGGATTTCATGCTGTTCATTTGAGTTTTCGTCCTAGATCTGCTCTTGGTCAGTCTCTCCACCGTCATTTTGATATTCCACGTGTTTCTCCTTGAGGTAGATATCAGTGATGCAAGGTGTTTCCTAGTAGGAGATTTGGGCGACCTTCTTGGGATGGTCGGCCTTTGCGACGACGGGCCAACCCGACTCGACTTCGATTTTTACGCTAGGTGCATACGGTCTTGTGAGAGTAGAGCGTCAAAGAGACACTAGAGTCCAGTCTTTTGCTTCTGTGGCTGGTACTTTGAGATGTTGTGTGGTTCAGTATTGGGTTCCTAGATCTTCTCTTTGTCCTAGTGCTAAGTAATCTCTCTCTCTCTTGAGTGTTGACCAGGTTCGTAGGATGGGGAAGGGAGAGATATGGATTGTTGACTCCGGTTATTCTCGTCATATGACCGGAGACTCTAGATGGTTCTCTTCCCTAGTCCGAGCTCCCGGTGATGAGTTGATCACTTTTGAAGACGCTTCTTCTGGTAGAGTCATTGCCAAAGGTATCGTCTGCATTAATAACAATTTCATTCTTAAGGACGTTGCGTTAATGAGTAAGCTGCAATATAATTTACTTTCTGTCTCTCAGCTTATCGTTGACTCTTTTGAGGTAAGCTTCAAGAGTAGCGTATGTAAAATCCTTGATTCATCAGGGGAGTTAGTTTGCGGGATTTCTAGATTTGGGAGAGTCTTCGGTGCTAATTGTTTTGCTTTTTTGGAGACTCTCTTCGTTGTTTGATTGCTTCAGAGTCCCATGATCTCTCCTTCTGGCATAGGAGATTAGGTCACATTGGCTTCAACCACTTGACCAAAGTTAGCAACCATGATCTCGTTTGTGATTTGCCTAAACTCAAGATGGTCAAAGACTTAGTTTGCTCTCCTTGCCGACAAGGCAAGATGGTTGCTACTTCTCATCCTCCGATCCTCATTGTGATGGTGATGCACCGGGACAGCTTTTACATATGAATCTTTGTTGGTCGGCTAGAGTGCGATCGTGAGTGGGAAGTGGTATGTTCTTTTCATTGTTGATGATTTTTTGAGGTATTCTTCGGTGTTTTTCAAGGTCTCGAAAGATGAGTCTTTTACCCATTTCAAAGGTTTGGTCCATAGGTTGTCTATTGAGCTCCCTTGTGCTTTACGAGCTATACGCAGTGATAATGGCACGGAGTTCAAGAACTCCTACTTTGAGAGCTTTTGTGAGGAGTTAGGCATAGAGCATCAGTTTTCCTCTCCATACGTCCCTCAGCAAAATGTCATAGTGGAAAGGAAGAACAGGACCTTGATCGAAATAGTGAGGGCGATGCTAGGCAGTACAATCTTTGCTAGGAAGTTTTGGGCTGAGGCTATAACTACTACTTGTCATGTGTCTAGTCGAGTATTCTTGAGAGCACATTTGCATCGCACTTCTTGAGAGTTGAGATCTGGGCAAAAGCCTAGTGTTTCTCATTTTTATGTCTTTAGTTGCAAGTGTTTTATTTTGAAGTACGGAAACCTAGATAAGTTTTAGTCTCTTTCTTTTAATGGCATTTTCTAGGTTACTCGACTTCTTCTCGTAGCTATAGGGTGCAGGTTGTGATGCGAATAGGATCATAGATACCGTGACGTGACCTTTGATGAGGCTAGCCCAAGAGTTAGACACGACATATTAGGCTCTTCTTCTTTCTGAGACCATTTTTGTAGAGGATGAGGAAGATGGAGATGATGGTATTCCATTTGATCGATCCGTCTACACGAGATGCCTTACATTTGATTTGCATCTCGGAGACCATCCTTACCTTGAGACTCTCCTTGTAGTGGCTTTGTTCCTACCTCTTACGTGCATGAGGTAGAGGCGCTTCTATTTCTGGACCTCCCGGCCATATTCAAAGACGTCATCCACCTGATTAGATCATTGTCGATCTGTTTGAGCATATCACATACTCAAAATAAGATTTGTCTAGTTTCTGCCTCCACTCAGCCTTTGTTGCCTCTTTTTAGTAGAAGGATGTTTCTCACGTATTATCCGATGAGTCTTGGATTAATGCTATGCATGAGGAATGATGAGGACATCACTACTATAGATATGACCACATTTGGTTATGCCAACTCCAACACATCATCCACGGGCCAAGAAAAGAGAGATATCAAATCCATCACGTTCTGGAATTCGATTCGGCCTACGAATACCAGTCTAAAGTAAAACACGCATAACTTTTGCATACAGTGTCCGATTGGAGAGTTCTTGTACTTCATTGAAAGTTTACAACAAGACCTTCCAAATGGGTCTAGCCCCAGCTCCAGATTCATCGTGGATCAGTCAAAATCATCAAAACAATACACTACAATACAGTTTTGGGCTGTTTCGGGCCTTGTAAGCGTGTGGGGGCCCAAGCCCATGTTGTGTGCACCCCCCTGATGCACACAACCCTAGGACGTCCCTCTCATGTCCCTCCCTCTTATAAACTCAGTAGCCGCCGCTTTAAACATTTGGGTTTTATTTGATTACTTTAGCCAAGTGCAAACTTTGAGTCTTCGAGTTGTGCTGGACAGCCACCTTGTCAAGACCTTCAATAGAACCCTCCTTGTTTTGCCTTCATTCATATTTACAATTTCAGACTGCTTTTACTATTGTTCTTGCTTGTTCTTCGGTTGCTTGCAGGAATTGAACCTCGTGTTCAGGTTGATCGTGACCACGGTAAGATCAATAACCCTCCGGAGTTGGTTTAGCGATTGCTAAGGCGCATCGTCATTGTACGTTGTACTCGGATTATGAAAGTCAGTTTCCACCAAATCGATAGTTATCGCTCTCATCGAAAGATCAGGACACAACCTTACATCAGGTGGTATCAGAGCGCCAAGTTGCTCTGTGAGAGATTGATCAGTAGATTAGTTTTTGTTTCTGTCCTAAATTGAAAATTACTCCATAAAAATTCAACCTTTAGATTCAATCAGGTATTTTAGTGAGTTTTGTTAGGTTTTGATCTATTAGAGACCTTGTTTGACTTGCTGATCGTTTTTCCTTCGTGTAGCTTTTCTTTCATTCTGTCTAGTCCATCGTTTTGTTCATAACTTTTGCATACGAGTTCGGATTCTAGTGTTTTTACACTTTCCTAAAACCTGGGAACGATCTCTACAAAAACCTAGTTGGGCATGGACTCTTATTCGGAGCCAAATTTGTTTAATCTGAATGTCAAAGTTGGTGAAGCAAGTTGTACTTCAATCCGGATCGGTTCGGTATTTTGATCATAATTCTCACGTCTGAACTCCGATTGAGAAGTTTTTATACTTTCTTGAATCCTTAAAGAGTCCTCTACAAAAATGTTTTGGGTGTCCTTTGTGATTCGAATCCTTCAAACCGAATTTGATTCGTATTCGAATCGGTCTCGTCAAGCTGAAATTGGGACTATTCTGTGCTGTTCGGTTTTGAGCCATAACTTCCACATCCGAGCTTCAAATTGCGTGTTCGTGTACTCTATTGAAAGCTGAGGACATAAGCTTCATTTCTTTCCATAGTGATCCTTCCAAATTCGGTGGTTTTCAAACTTTAATCGGGACGACAACTCTGCTGCCCTAGAAACATTGAATTTGGGTTACTTTCTTCAATTGGTATTCTATCTTTGTTCCTTTGAGTTGGTTGAGTCCATAAGCATATACAAACCATAAAACTCCAAAAATATCAGTACACATACCTTTGGGAAACAATTCATCCTTTGCGAATAATTTGATCCCGATTGAGACTAGCTATTTGATATTGTTTCGGGCTGCTCTACTTGATACATTGCATAATTTTGATTTATCATATCATACTATCTTGTGACATCAAGTTAGGGATTCCAAAACTTTGTTCATACTAGTGTTGGCCGAAAGTCACCAAAAAAAAGAGAAAGGAAGAGACAAAAGGCAAAAAAAGAAAAGGAAAAAGAAAAAAAAGAGAAAGAATAGTGGCTGGCAGCACTACATTGAGCGAAACCCTAATTTGTGTTCATTATTTTTAAATTGTGCAATTGTATTAATTTATGAGCAATGTTGTGCCCTTTCACCTTTTTCTGAAACAATTAGCTAGCGTCTCTCCATAACTTATACAACACGAGCTTTGGTGCTGGAATTATTATTTTTAGCTCATTCCATTGGTTTCATTAAGTTCCATCATCTTTGCGCATGAGTTGTCTTGAAATTCACTTTATCTTTGAGATTGGCAACTAGGGCTTGTGAATTCTAGTTTTGGTCATTACTTACATTACAATAACTAGAATTATCAGTTTGCATAGGAAATAATTATAACCTACCTAGCTCCACATATTCTACCTAAATGCGTTTGTTCGATCCATTGGCAATCGCAATCCAATCTTGGAGAACTTTTGACACCACCAACGATCGACAACACCAGTTGCATGGTAAGAACTTGTAAGAGCTTTGGTTAAAGCTTGAGAGATGAGAGACTTTTCACCACATCCTATGTAGTGAAAAGTACATCATACTTGTGATTTGTTTCTTGTCTTCACTAAAAATGGCAGGTTCTCAACATCGTAGTGCTTGGGCCAATAGCATCCTAGGAGAAGAGGTAGTTCACACTACGAGATACGAAGAGCGTCTGAGCGACTTCATCATCACGGGAGGTACGGCAATATAGCACACGTACCACAAGTAAGATCACCGTACCCATTTTTAGTGGTAAATATGATCCTGAAGGGTATCTTACTTGGGAATTAGCTGTCGAACAATCATTTGATAAACATGGAATTCTTGAGCATGATAAGGTTAGGGTTGTTACTAATGGATTTACTGATTATGCTGCCCTTTGGTGGAATGATTATATATGTAAAAATCAGGACATCCCTAGCACATGGATTAAATTGAAGAAAATTATGCGAGCTAGATTTGTTCCTTCATATTTTGCTCGCCAATTACGGAATGAATTGCAATGTCTAAAACAAGGTAGTAAAACAGTGGATGAGTACTACCAAGAATTTCAGCATAGATCTTTGCGTTGTGGGTTAGAAGAGACTGAAAAGAATCAAATGAATAACTTTTATTTTGGACTAAATTTTGATATTCAGATCATGATATCTTGTAAAGAATTCGATCAATTCTATGTCATGTTTGCTTAATCTTTCACGTTAAGATGAAATAAAAATACGAGAGAAGACAATCAACTATAGTTCAAGCTCGTACAAAGTTAGATGCTACTCTGTTGCATGCACTACACGAAACCTAATGAGCCTACACCTTGAGCATGCGAGAGAAATACCAGAAAATTCGAGTGAAGTAGAGGATAACACATGTGAGGATGATTCCACTAATATAATCCAATCTACTTCTGTTGTTGTTGTTCCATGTGATATGCAGGTTACTTCTAAAGAAGGGGAGCTACAACCTGAAAACCTACATTATCAAGTGAAAGTTTTGAGGTACCTATTTCTTTTGAGGAGGACGCTAATGACCATGGTACAGATATGATTTTACAGCACGAAAGGAAGCTAATTTGTGAGTATATTCCTACTGTACTTAATTTTAGTGAGTTACCACCTTGTGCCACAATTGTAGAACCATGTGATGAATTGTATGCTTATAATTTTGATCATGTGGTGCTCATTACGTATAAGGAAGTGATAGCTAGAATATCCCCTACCACTGTTTTGTGCTATATCATGTTGAATGAACCTGTTAGCTTGAATTGTGCTATGGATAAGATTTCTAAAATTTCATGTCTTGTTGCTTGCTATTTTGGGCAATCCTAGTTATGCATAAAAGCTTGTTTCATGTAAGGCACCATCAAATATTTCTGATATGTGTGATACCCATAGCTTGCTACCTCAGCATGTCGTAGTTGATAAGTGGAAACCCATTAAAATTGTGTCACCATTGTTGGGATGGTTTGATATTTGCTTGTTTACAATCTGATCATATGAATGAGCTTTGCTTGTTACCAAAACTTGTAGTTTTGCCCATCTATGTTATTGAGCGAGGCTTACAAAACATGAGTATTCTTTTTCTAAGGACAGGGATAGAAATGTGCTTTACTTATATTTGCAAAATAAGTTGCAAATTGAATCATGTTAATATTTATGTTATATACTTCACTTATAATCACAAATTGAGTTGCAAAATTGTCAAGAAAGGGCTTTGCTTAAATCGATTTCCTCATTTGTTGTTATATAAGTAGCATAACGTGAAACCAAAAGAACAATGGAATATGGGATATATACATATATGTTGCGTACCGTTGTTCTTTTTGTTGCTATTTCTTTTCCATCTTTTCCAACACCGAGGATGGTTTTCCTTCAAGGAGGAGGAAGCATCTAAGAGTGTTAGCATTCATCAAGCCTTTATGTGCTGGAAACAAGTGTTGAGCTATGTGGATGATTATCGGGGACGAGCTAAAAGTTGAGCATGAGTCGAGGATAACTCAAATTCAAGAAGGGAGGATGATGAGTACATCACTACTACGGATATGACCATATTTGGTTGTGCCTCCGGATACGACCTCGGATATGACCATATTCAAGAAGATAGAGATATCAAATCCATCACGTTACGGAATCGATTCGGCCTCCAGATACCAGCTTGAAGTAAAACACACATAACTTTTGCATACAGTGTCCGATTGGAGAGTTCTTATACTTGATTGAAAGTTTACAACGAGACCTTTCCAATGGATCTGATCCCAGCTCTAGATTCATCGTGGATCAGTTGAAATCATCAAAATAATACACTACAATACAGTTTTAGGCTGTTTCGGGCCTTGTAAGCGTTTGGGGGCCTAAGCCCAAGTTGTGTGCGCCCCCCTGGCTGCACACAACCCTAGGACGTCCCTCTCACATCCCTCCCTCTTATAAACTCAGTAGTCGCCGCTTTAGACACTTAGGTTTTGTTTGATTAGTTTAGCCAAGTGCAAACTTTGAGTCTTCGAGTTGTGCTGGACAGCCACCTTGTCAAGACCTTCAATAGAACCCCTCCCTGTTTTGCCTTCATTCATAATTGCAATTTAAGATTGCTTTTACTATTGTTCTTGCTTGTTCTTCGGTTGCTTGCAGGAATTGAACCTCGTGCTCAGGTTGATCATGCCCACGTCAAGATCAATAACCCTCTGGAGTTGGTTTAGATATTGTAAAGGCGCATCGTCGTCGTACGTTGTAGTCCGATCGTCAAAGTCAGTTCCACCAAATCGATAGTTATCGCTCTCATCGAAAGATTGGGACACAACCTTACATCAAGGAACTTGAGAACTTCGAGAGAAACAAGGTATGGTAGCTTGTTGAGCTCACATCATGTCATAATGTCATTGGGACCAAGTGAGTGTTAAAGAACAAGCAGAGTGAGGATGGGGTTGTCATCAAGAATAAGGTTAGGCTAGTTGCACAGGGTTTCACTTAGGTTGAGAGTCTTGACTTTGAGGAGACTGTTGCCCCTGTAGCTAGACTAGAAGCTATTATGATCCTGGTTGCATTTTCTGTATCCAAGGGCTTCAAGCTTTATCAAATGGATGTGTGAGTGCATTCCTCAATGGATATATTGAGGAAGAGGTGTATGTCAGGCAGCCTCTAGGATTCGAGAACCCCAAATACCCAAATCATGTCTTGAAGCTTTACAAAGCCTTATATGGACTTAAGTAGGCCCCTAGAGCTTGGTATGAGAGGCTTAAGTCCTATCTTCTTAGTCTTTGTTTTAAGATGGTATAGAAGACAAGAATATGTTCATCAGACACCAGGATACTCATTTTCTCCTTGTCCAGAATTATGTGGATGATATTATCTTTGGTGGCTCTTCGCACTCTCTTGTGTCTCAGTTTTAAGAGGTAATGAGCACAGAGTTCGAGATGAGCATGATGGGCAAGTTGAGCTACTTCCTCGGCTTTTAGATCAAGCAGACTCGGGAGAGAACATTCTTGCATCAAGGCAAGTACACTCGAGACCTCCTAAGGCGCTTCGATATGTCTGACGGGAAGCCAGTGATGACTCCTATGGCCACCACTGCTGTCCTCGAGCCAGATGAGGATGGTGAACCAGTTGATCAAAAGGAGTTCTGGAGTATGATTGGATCTCTCCTGTATCTCACTACTTCGAGGCTAGACATACATTCTGCTATGTGTCCGTGTGCTCGATTTCAGGCTTCTCCTTGCGCATCTTACCGCCAAGCGGTGAAGCGCATTTTCAGGTACCTTCGAGCTACCACTGATTATGGTATTTGGTACTCTTCTTCTTGTATGTCCCTTAGAGCCTTTTCAGATGTAGACTTTGTTGGCTGTAGGATAGATAGGAAGAGCACTTTTGACACTTGCCAATTTATTGGCACTTCTCTTGTTTCTTAGTCATCTAGGAAGCAGTTCGGAGTTGCATAGTCCACCGCTGAAGCCGAGTATGTCACTGCAGCTAGTTGCTGTAGTAAGGTCCTTTGGATGAGATCGACCTTGCGGGACTTTGGGTTAGATATAGAAAGTGTTCCACTTTTCTGTGGCAATACTTCTGCTATTTGCATTGCTAAAATCCAGTGCAGCACTCAAGGACCAAGCATATAGACATTAGATATCACTTCCTTAGAGACCATATGGAGAAGGGTGATATAGTGCTTGATTGTGGAGAGTGACCACAGTTGCCGATATCATTATGAAGCCATTTGATATCTCTAGGTTTGTAGCCTTGAGAGGAGAGCTTGGAGTTGTGTGCCCTTACGGCATCTCTTGAGGGAAAGCTGGTTTGTATATTATGTACTATATATATTTTCTTCCAACATTTCCTTTCTTTTGCATTTTCTGGGTGATATTGGGCTTATTTCAAGAGTCAGCTTCCCTATGTCAGTCATTGGGGAAGATGAGAGTGGTCTGAGCTATAATGTTCTCTACTATCTTTTCTATACTCTATAGCCACCCAGTTTGCAGTTTCTTGATGACTTCTCCTCATTCTATATTCCTGGTTTCGATTGAGTTCATTTGGACCTTTCTTGAGCTTAATTTTGCTAATAACTCAACTTGAACTAGATTTGTGCTTAAAATTGATTCACTTGTTGTGGGGGAGTTTGAGAATCTGCTTCGTGCATTGCATATAGACTTCATTTTCTGTTTTATGAGCTTTGTCTATTATGCAAATGAGCTACTATTCATACTATTCACCCTACTACTTTTATGAAGAAAAATGCTAGCTTAGATATGTCCAAGTTCAGTCTGATTCATCTTGCTAAGCTTGTTAAAATTTGAGAATTAAAGCTTTAAATGAAAACTTGATGAAACATGTTGCTTTTACTTGCTATGTTTCCTCTCTAGGTGCATATGTCATTATTTGTGAAATTTTAGATTTCTACTAGAGTCCCTATAGCAACTTGGGTGAAGCTTGGTTGATCCATACTCGAGTCCTTCACATGCTCATAAATCTATGTGCTAAAATAAAAAAAATGACTCTTTTTGTGCAAATTGATCTCAACACCTTACATTCACAAGACTGCCTCCCATTGCACTTGGGATGAAATTGGAATGTATCGCGTATGACCAAGACCATCCTCTTAAGAGCTCTTCTTAAGATGGTCGACTATGGCTTGAGTCAATTACACTTAAAAAATACAAATAAAATAAAGAAAAACATATGTGGGTAAAGAATGCAAATAATGTTAAACATTTGTACCGCACTATGGGCTTTGAAATCTTAAAGGAAAATTTGCATTGAAGATAATTGAGCCCGAAGGACCTTGTATGCACATCTAGCTTTCCCAAAGTGTTGAGTAGGTTGAACTCTAGGTTCTCCATTTGATCTATTGTATGGCTTTGCTTCTAGTTTGGAAACTATGCTAATTGTTGCACTTATTAAATCATGCAAAAATGACATAGTTTTATTTATGCTTGCTAGCAAATTTGACTTTTGCACTTGGACATGTCTTTGTTTAGCATAATCTGAACTTGAGTAGCTTGGTGTCATACTTTGTTCATATGGTCACTTGGATAAGCTTCAAAGCTCTTTTAGGTTGCATTTTCATGCATACATATGAAAAGAGGGAGAAAATATCATCTTGATGCCTCCTATATTGCCAAAAGGGGAGAAATTGTAGAAAAGGCATCATAAAAAGATAAAAATGTGAATGCATTTTGGTTCTTATGATCATGGTAAAAACTTGCTATCTATTAAGGTTCATAAGCATAATTGAGCTTTTGTGAGTTTTATTAGATTTTTAGAGCTTTTGTGGGAAACGTGTTCTCCCTTTGGTTCTTGCCCATGTTTGTGATGAGCGATTGAGTGTATTTGAGCTTGTGGTGCATAAGTTTGAGTTTGGACAGTTTGTAAATCGGTTGGGACAAGTTGTGAACTGGTCAGGACAGTTTGTAAAATGGTTGGGATGTGTTGATTAGATTGCATATGTCGCTGGACATTGCTATGTGATGTGTTTTCCTTGTCTATGATGGTTGCAGGACTTCAGAGCTAGGTCATTGTGAGGTGGAGGAGATCAGGACTAGGTTGGGAGAGCTGAGGTACAAACGACCAAGGTGTCGCCAAAGAAGACTAAGGCCAGGGAGTAGTTGCAAGCAGAGAAGACAAGTCGATGGTGCAGATGCTAACTTAAGCTCTACTCTGGCGAAGGACGATCGTTGGATCATAGATTCACGGGTAGGAGTAGTGGTTGAGTTAGTGGTGCCCTGAGAGGTGTGTCAAAATCCGTTAAGTTGTTGGGTTTCGGGTCAGATCATGTATGGTTGAGTAAGTGAATCCTAGCCCTTGATAAAGTTCCTTGTGGGAGAAGAAAGTCATTCAAATGTGGAGTTTGCTTGTAGTGTGCTATAAATAGAGGGGGAGAGGAGAGCGTCTCTTCCTAAAGGTTTTGATGGTTCTGGTGCTCATTTGAGCTTTGCCCACTTTATTGTGAGGCTTTGTAAACCTTATCTCTATGAAATAAAAGTTTCATTTCTCTATTCTGAATTTACCTTCAACATCTACATTATGCTTTAAATTCAGCATTTAATTTCTTGCAAGTTACTTTCTGCACATTTGGATTTGCCCCCTCTCCTTCTAAGTGCTTTTGGATCTTGTTCCAAGCATGAAAGATTGCTGGATGAATTTTCTATAGATCATATCCCAATCATCTAGGCAATCTACAACCTCTTCTTTTGAGTTTCTGAAAGAAACTAATCTTTATACTAAGTAGAAGGAAGATCCATGCAGATTGGGTTCTTGTTTGTTTGAAGGGTTGTTTCTTGGTATCCTTGCAATGATATGTGGGAGGTCATCTAACATCATCCTGATCATCAATTTCCCACGAGCAAGCTAAGGGTGAAGTTTGTGTTGCTTACCAAGTTTTGTTGTAGCATTTGTTAAACTGAAAAAAGGTCAGAACTTTCACATCAATTGTAACATCCCAAAAATTTTAAGAATAGGAAAAATGAAAATTTCAAATTTAAAAATGGAATTGAATGAAAATTTCATCTGAAACAAAGATTTTTATTTTAAATATCATCATTCTCTTCATTTTCTTATATCTTAACCTAAAAAGAAAAGAATAATTGCTATATTAAAATTTTTCGCCCAAAATAAACAAACCTTAAAAATTAGTTTAAAATATAAATCTTATTTTGAAATTCCATCTTTTCAGAATTTTCTTGAATTCTGGTATTTAAGAAAATAGTTTATATAAAACGTTTTCTTCTACTCTATAACAAAATATCCAAAATCACTTAAGATATAAAATCTGGAAAAAATTAAAATAAATACCAAATCATCCCCTGGTTATCTCCAAAAATTTTCAAAGACATGTGAACTAATTTGGTGTTGAAAAGAAATCAAAAGTAGAGTTAATTTAAAATGATATTATCAATGTCTGAATTTTATAAAAATAAACATAACAGATAATCATCTCAAATTTTTATGGTACCTCCCAATAAACATCAGAGTTATCCATAAAAAGTTTCATGTAAATATAAGCTTATTTCTTTTATAGGAAAAATGAAAAATAGATTGAAAACCAGTCAATTTAAGGATTCACTGTTCGAAAATCGCAGAAGGGACTAAGATAAAACCAAAGGAAATGGAAACTACATTCAGTGGGCTACTACCATGATTTTTGTCAAAATGTTTTGGGCAGGTTAGCATCACTGTTGAGTCACTTCAAATCCTCCTCAGATTCTGTTCGGAAAATAAAAATCTCTACACGCCATCTCGTTGGTTCGACGCAACGCCGGAATGGCTGACGCTGGTAGTGGGGCTCCCCAGGCCAGAGGCCCCACCAGTCAGCTACCTAGCCCTCCTCCTCTCCTTCCCTCTCTCCCTGCCGTTGCTCGAACACTGCCGTGGCAGAGCAGCGCCTCGCTCATTGTTAGGACCCGAATATGCAAATCCGGACCCTCTGTGTATACCGCACTAGTCCAGGATCACGCTAGTGCACATAGGCTCAACATCAGTAAATATCACAATCATACATAGTGGAAATATTATGAAAGACATCATATATTAACTATTACTAGTTATGTGACCTCATGGTCAACTTACATGAACATGCCTCACAAGGCTGAATAACAAATAAAACTACAGAGGAATGAAAACGTAGACAACCCCTTAGTATACCACAGGCAACTGACAAGGCTTGCGCCCTAACATTCGTCTCCTCCTGGAACCTCTCCTCCAGCATTGATGCAAACTCCTCAACTAGTGATGTTGTTGTTGGCAATGGTGAGTACATAAAGCACTCAACAAGTTGTGCACAGAATGCAATTCTAACATAGCTATATGCAAGTCTTATTCCAAAGGATAGGCTATCATGGCTATTTTGCAACAAAGCAGCATTTATGAACAAATAAAATAAATAGATTGTAAAGACTGTAAAACAAATAACAGTAATAGATAGGTTCAGCATTTCTCAAGTAAACCAAGTTTTCAATCCTAAGTCAAGTTCCAACCTTCCATATGGCAACCCCGCCATCCCAACCAAGTTTTCAATTTTAATTCAACTAACCCTTAACTGTAATTCCCGAGCATTGCTCAATACATGAGCACGGCTATTGAATAGATTTTACACTATCTGAGGTTAAGCACTTTACCCACACAACATGATCGTCTCTTGGTGCCATGCAATTAACACACTTCCTTTGGTGTGTCGGCGAAGAGATCATGACAAAGCCTTTACAATGCTCTACCTTAACCTCGTACTACCCGCTAAGGTTTCAACACTGGTGGGACTGGTTACCACATCTAAGGCCCCCCTCTTGCGCCATATGAATTACTCCATAACTCGGGAACTCACACCGACCAAGATAATACCAAAGTTAAGACATTGCAAATTAATCAGCTAGGCTGTCCCATACTAGACATGTGGTTGCATGATTGACTCAGGTCAAAGGCTTGCAAGGTTAAGTCCTTAGAGTGATCAAGGCAAGACATCCACATACCCTCTGCCCATCGGGCCCACCTTGGAATACTCGCCCCTTGTCACTTGCCCCAATCCAAATGATTATCACCCAAGTTGATTACCAAGCACCACGTGCCATCAACAATTCAACATCGTTGCGTGACATGACTCGCCACAATAACTCAATCTCATCGTATGACTTCACATGACACACAAGTTCACATCATTGTTCCATATTCCATTAGTCAAGGTTAATCATTAATGATTCATGTACATATGATGACGTGGCACGGCTAAGCAACTATAACGATCTAACCATCCCATGTTGATTTCAATATCAACCAACTATAGTGATCCAATCTAGGGTGACAATAGATCATGGCATACAAATGACAAGGTAGGGTATATAGATCAAATTGGTAGATTAACTATATCCCAATTTAATGTGAAATAGTATATACTTGAAATACTATGCAATAGAGTAAAACAATATAGCATCTTTATAAACATGGGTTCAACATGATCAAAGCACAACTTGCCTTATAAAGCCCATATTCTTGTTACGGACCTTGGTCTTGAGTCGACGAATCTTCCTCGGATGCGTTGCACAATTTAACGTCTACACGAAACGAGAGAGAACAACAAATAAACACCAAAACAGAGAGCAAGCAAAATATAAACATTAAATAAAATTCACCATTAAATAGATCTCAATTTTATAAATTTTTGGAAACTTGAATCACCTCAATCAAAGCTCGTATGAGGGAGAACGGGCTCGTGGAAGATTCAAATATTCTGAAAAACCGCATTATGATGTCAGCACGACATCACAATGACGTCAGCACCGAAGGCTTTTCTGGTTGAAATATTTTCCAACGAAAAATTCGGATTATGACGTCATCATGACGTCAGCGTCAGCTCGGACCAATCAGATGCTGACACGTCTGCCCGGTCCATGGACTCGGTCCACGAATCGATGCTGGCCTACTATGAACCCGGTGCATGGCGCCTCGATACACATGTCGACACGTGGCAGCACCCGATTAGTCGCGATGACGGTGCGATCTGGACGTCTCGTGAAGATCCAACGGTCTACGAGGATTACTATCCTACCGAGCTTACGTGGCTAGATCCGAAGCGTTGAGAAAAGATCTGACGGTTCAAGATGGCGACAACGTGGCTTACCGACACACACCTTCGCGCGAAATTTGGCGCGCTCAATCTAAATCGTGACGCCACGAATGATCGCGAGGTGTTGACGGCGAGCTCGGCGCGTGATCACCGGGGTTGGGGACGAAGACCACCCGAACGGCAAGGCAGTGGCCCCCGACGACCAAAGGATGGCGGCACAGATGCGTCTCAGCGAGGTGAACTCAAATCTGGAACCGACGCGGTGAAACACGGCTTGACGGCGTCAGAAACAAGGCGAAATCAATGGCGGCATGGCACAAACAACGGCGAGCTTGCACGCGGCGATGGCGATGTCTCTAGCGGGGCTAACGATGCGGCGCGAAGCGAGGATCTTAACACGACGATCGGAAGCTTTTATAGCGTCTTGGAAGGCGTGCGAACGGCGGACACGACGGCGCGACGTATCGGGCATGGACTCCGGCGGCGGCTCGGAGACGAACTCCCGACGTCCATCCGATCTTCAATCAACGGACGTGATCTCCTGGTGATGTGGCACAATCCAGCTCGGATACGATATCTAACGACGGCAGTTAAATCTTTTCCTTTAGTGATCCACTGAATCCGAGCCGTCCAATGCAGATCCAACGAACATCGATCTTAGGGTTTCCAGATCAACTCCACCGCCCGATCACGATCTAACGGCGCGGGGTGATTGGGCGCGCGGTACATGCGCATGCAGATATCTGCCGAGGCCCAATCTTATTCCTTGCCTTTTCCGAGTTTTCCTTTTAAAATAATTACAGAAAATAATTTGATTTCTTTTAGGCAATAAAATATCAGTAAAAATCCAAGAAAATTTACAAAAAAATTTTGAGGCATTTTGAACTCAAATAAAATATTTTTGGTAAAACTTTATTTTAACTTTGCATAAATTTAAATAGTTTTTAACAAAAGACCAAAATACTTAATTTAAAGTTTAATTCAAATAAATCCAGGAAAAATCCAATAAATTTCAGAAAATCATAAAATGCACAAATAACCAATAAAATTATATTTAAGCAAATTTTGGGATGTTACAAACCTCCCCCTTAACAGAATCTCGACCCCGAGATTCAGGGCTAACTAAAGAATAGGTTTGGGAAATCTGACTTCAAATCCTCTTCACGCTCCCAAGTTGCTTCACTTTCGGTATGATTGCTCCACTGAACTCTGCAAAAGCGAATAAACATGGTCCTGGTCTTGCGCTCCATAACATCTAAAATTCTGGCTGGCTGCTCCTTGTAAGTCAAATCTTCCTGCAGCTCTATTGCGTCCAACGGGGTTTGTTCTGTTGGCACCCTAAGACATTTCTTAAGTTGCGATACATGAAACACGTCATGTACTCCTGCCCAGGACTGAGGCAATTCCAACTGATAAGCTACCTCTCCTCGACGGCTCAGAATCTTGAACGGAACAACATATCTTGGTGCCAACTTTCCTTTAACGTGAAACCTTTTAACACCCTTAAGAGGGCTAACTCTGAGATACACAAAATCATCTGACTCGAACCTCAAATCTTGACGACGGTTATCAACGTAGCTCTTTTTCCTTGGTGAGCTACCTTCAACCTCTCTCTAATCATAGCAACTTCGCTCTTGGCTTCCTTGAGAATATCGGTCCAAATACCATCGATCTCTGTCTCATTCCAATTCAATGGAGTCTGACAGCACGTCCATATAAAACCTCAAATGGTGACATTTGCAAACTAGCCTGATAACCTGTTGTTATAGCTAAATCCTGCATACGGCAAACACTTATCCCACGAAATAGCACAGGCTAAAGCATAAGCTCTCGGCATATCCTCAAGAATCGATTAACTCCCTCAATCTGACCATCTATCAGCGGATGCTGAAAATCATGAGATTATTTTTTATGCTTCTGAGACCCTAATAAACCCATATATGCAAAAATATATAGGTTAGAATCTAGTTTAATTTAAATTTGAAAAAGAATTGTATTTCATTGCATAGAGACCAAAATAGCTAAGACTTAGAACAAATGAATTGGAACCTTGGTAAAATCAATTCTTAAGCTTAGTAAGGACAATAGCAACCTTAGATATGCAAAAGAATTTTATGTTTAGTTTAAATCCAGATTTATAAATAAATTGTTCTTCATGTATAAAAGAAAAGGATATAAGCAAAATGTCACAAACAAAGGATGCTATATGTGAGGTCGGTTTTGAATCATCCTATAGGTCCATATAATCTATTCATGGTGAAATAATTTACAATTAACTTAGGATGAGCCAAGTTCCTAAGTAGCTATACTTGTTATATACAAAAGCTGAAATATAGATAGCTGTTGTGAATAGATGGTTGCTTATATATGAAAAGTTAGTTCCTAAAAGACTTGCATGACCAGGCCATTTAATATAGTAACACTCATTGTAACCAATCATGGTATGCACTTAGCCTTTTAATCAAAATATGATTTCATATACTAGAGATGTATACTTAAGGATTCAAGTTCAAGTAAGCGAAATGACATAACTAAATATTAGGTCATGAAGGGCTGGTTTCACAATGTTCCCAAAGTCAAGATCTTGTTAGTCGGCAAAAAGACCTAATTTGAATTGAGTCCAAATAAAGTCGTAATGTTTATTTATATGAAAAACATCGCGGATAAAAGCGAAATGTCATAGAACCAAATTTAAAACACTCGTAGAGACATCGCCTACTAATGCCAAAAAATGGTTAGAATATCCTATAAGGTGCAGCCGCAAACTTAAAAAGAAAACTGAACCTCAATCCACTACTACAGAATGGTACATCACTATCGCTTCATCTATGTAGGTTCTTAAGTTTTTAGGAAAAAACGATTGTGATAGATGACTTAGGAGGGGCGTTAATAATAATCACTATCGGTTCTCAGGTTAGAAGTGATTGTGATGTAGCACTGCGATAGTGATGAGCACATGATCATCACTATCGGTTCCAACATAAATAGCGATAGTGATGAGCACATGCACATCACTATCGGTTCTTATTTGAGAAGCGATAGTGATGAGAATGCTCATCACTATCGCTTCTCACAAAAGAACCGATAGTGATGGAATGTAATCATTACTATCGCTTCTTATGTGAGAACCGATTGTGATGACAACGCCCATCACTATCGCTTCTCGTATAAGAACCGATAGTGATGTGTATGATCACATCACTATCGCTTTTCATATGAGAACCGGTAGTAGGTGTGTGCACATCACAATCGCTTTTTGATTGAGAACCGATTGTGATGTGCCTCGTTAGGTTATATATACCACTCAGTGAACACTTCTCATTATTATTCCATAGGAGATTTCTCCGTCGCCACCTGAAAAAATAGCTCATATTCTGTGGTTGGAAGCAATACTTGGGTGAGAAAAATTGAAATCCTCAAGGGTGGGTGTTAAGAGGGTAAATTTCAAGCCCTAACTTGAGGAGATTTCCCCTCATTTTGCAGAATTTTGGTTTACTTCAAAATGTGAGCATTCCTTTGAACCCCTTCATTTTTGCAATATGTAATTTTGACATGTCGCGAAGAAAGTTTTGATTGCACTGGTATTATGTATATCCTATCAGATTTCGCACTCTTTATTTGACAAGCACACATGTATTTAATTATCTTAATTTGTAGTGCTCTCGTGTTAATCTGGAATTATTGTTGCAATCATGTGATGAATGTTAGAGTTTAGGCTACAGAACCTACGTCTCCCTTTCGAGAGTGCTTGTTTATAAATATGCCGATCGAAATAGCATATTTAGAAGCGAGCAGTCTCGAATTGTCCATGTTCTTTGGGCAGTTCGAGGATATGTGGTTCGGGCAAGTTCCTGAGCTGTTGTACAACTCCATAGTAGATATCGGTAGCGTCTCCCTGGTGTTCTCCGGATACACACACCTCTTGACCTGTTGTCGAGACGTGTATCCGGAGAACAATGAAGATCTTCAAATTTTCATTGAGTTGTACAATAGCTTAGAAACTTGCTTGAACCACATATTCTCGAATGAGATTAGGACCTAACCTATTTAGATATTAGGAGTCATCGTTGGTACCCTTGTTTTGTTTCGTTGTAGTCAGAAGATTTGCAAGCTACTGCACTATATAATTAGTTCATTCGATATCATTGTTGATGTTTGCAATGTATGTCTCCTATATAGGGAATTGGAGGTTCTAAACTAGGGAAGAATCTAGATATCGATAAAATTTTATATATGTTGAAACCTGTCCTCTATTTTGCAAAGGTAATATTAACTGAAATGATGTCTCAATATTTCAAATATCTAGCTAGGTGTTGCTCTAGTTTTTCTTTAATTTATTTTGCGAATTTTAATTGCAGATGGACCGTGAGGAATGGATGTATCAGAAAAGTCGTGTGAGTCTTTGAATTTGGAGGGTGTTAAGGAGTTTAAAAAAATTGCAGAAGAGGACAGGGTGAGGAGGGGTGTAAACTTCATATATTGTCCTTGCATTGATTGCACCAATCTGAGAAGATTTAACAACTCAGCTCAAATCGAGGACCACCTAATTCGACGTGGCTTCGAGAGGAATTACACATCTTGGATCCATCATGGCGAGACAGGTAGTATCCTTCAGGTATGCAACGAAGACACGGTGGAACCGGATGACGAGTTGCAGCTTGATATGTTTGAGGAGGAGAATTTGGATCAAATGTTGCGGGGTGTGGAAACACGGAAAGAGAGTTTGAAAAGTTTAAAAGCTTGATGGAAGATGATGCTAAACCGTTGTTCACAGGTTGCAAAGCGAAATACACCAAGTTGGGTTCGGTCCTTGCATTATTTGAACTGAAGGCAAAACACCGTTGGACAGATACAAGTTTCAATGCACTTTTAGTTCTTCTATTGGATATGCTTCCGGAGAGAAACGAGTTGCCAACAAGCATTTATGACGCGAAGAAGCTACTATGTCCCATGGGAATGGAAATAGAAAGCATACATGCATGTCCGAATGATTGCATCTTATACCGTAACGCACATCAGGAGTTGCACGTTTGTCCAGTTTGCGGTGTGCCCCGGTACAAACAAAAGGAGAAGCGTAACGACAAGAAGCGTAAGAGCCGGGGCAACAACGTTGAGAAGAATGTCTGCGATAATTTGGTTGGCATCCTGCTGAACATACCTGGAAAGACCAAGGATGGTGTGAATGCTCATCGTGATATGGTCTACATGGGAATCAGGCCCAGGCTTGCAGTGATAGAGGAGGATGGAAAAGGTCCGTACATCCCTACTGCATGCTACACCCCGTCCAAGAAGGAGAAAGAAGACCTTTGCAAATGTCTCCAATGTATTAAAGTTCCATCTGGCTACTTCGCGAACATTAAGAAACTTGTGTCCATAGATGATTTGAAGTTGTTGGGCATGAA
Source organism: Otatea glauca (assembly GCA_036346275.1). NCBI lineage: Eukaryota > Viridiplantae > Streptophyta > Magnoliopsida > Poales > Poaceae > Otatea > Otatea glauca. The sequence continues at coordinate 34,998 of JAYEVK010000104.1, forward strand.
GTCTCACGACTGCCATGTCTTGATGACCCAAATGCTCCTAGATGCAATCCGAAATATTCTGCCAGAGGATGTCAGGTTGACAATCACAAAGCTGTGTTACTTCTTCAATGCGATCTCCTGCGAAGTTATTAACCCCGATGTGCTAGACAACTTACAGAGTGAGGGGGTGCAGACTCTATGTCAGCTTGAGATGCATTTCCCACAGTCGTTCTTCGACGTCATGGTCCACCTTGTTGTTCACCTTGTTAGAGAGATTAAGATATGTGGACCCGCTTTCTTACGTTACATGTATCCGTTCGAGAGGTACATGGGTATATTAAAGTCCTACATGAGGAATCGGTTGAAGTCTGAGGGTAGTATTGTGGAAGGTTATGGTACTGAAGAGGTTATTGAGTTTTGTGTAGACTATCTCGAAAAAAGACAAGCAATCAGTGTTCCTGTATCTCACCACGAGGGCAAACTTCCTGGCAAAGGAACCGTGGGGTCGAAACTAACGAGGCCACGGTTTGATATGTATTGCAAAGTGCATTTGACAGTCTTGCAGCACAACACAGAAGTTGCAGGGTACATCGAGCAGCACAAGTTGATATTACAGGAAGAGAATCCTCATATGGATGAGCTTTCCATCATGCGAGAACACAACGATAGATTTGTTACATGGTTCAAACAAAAGGCAGAGGTCTCTGTTAGTGAGAATGTCAAATGGTTGGCTGACAGACCTAGATTTAATGTACAAACATGGTAGAATGCGATATTAATGGGTACACCTTTTACACTGAAAGTCAGGATGCGAAGAGTACTATTCAAAATAGTGGTTAAGCATAGATGCTCTGTCCGATGAACATCACTCGAAAGGAGGATCCTCAATAGCAATGAACTCGTATTATGGGATGATCGAAGAAATTTGGGAGCTCGATTATGAAATATACCAAATTCCATTATTCCGATGTAAGTGGGTGGGACTACCACATGGAGTGAAGGTCGACAAGAGAGGTTTTACTCTTGTGGATCTAAACAGACTCGCCTATAAAGATGACCTGTTCGTACTTGCGAAGCAAGCAAATCAAGTCTTCTATGTGCGTGATCCGGCCAATCCGAGGTTGCACGTCGTCCTTTACAGCAAGCGGCGGATCGTTGGTGTAGAAAATGTCATAGATGAAGAAGAATACAATCAATTCCATGAAATACCTCCATTTGCAGATGTAGCATGTCTTAGCGGGGATGACGACACACATGGAAGAAATTACATGCGTGTAGATCATCAAGAAGGGTTATACTGTAACTAAAGAAACTATTGTATTGTTTAAGACATCTGTTTTATCGTGCCTTTTATTTGGGTAAAGTTGTATGGTTATCATCTCTCATGGAACATTGTGACATATTTGAAATCTACTTACTAGTTGGTCATTCGTAACAATTCTCATATTCAAAAGATTTTAGAAAGACCAACTGATCATAAGCTATTTCATTTTGAAAGTAGCCGAAAAACTAATCTTGACCTATGTAGGTAATATTCTAGCATTATGTGAGTTTCACCTCCTGGATCGGAATTTGGTCATTTAAATATTCTTGATGTGTACTAACCGCATTTGACCATGTATTTTCGAAGAAAATTCGTTTAGACATTTTTCTTTTTGGGAAAGCTTCTAACTAGTCCAAAGTTTATTTATGGAAATTTTGGAAAAACCTGGACTTTATTTGCGAAAGTTTTGACTTTTGCAGTCTTTAAGCAAAAATCATGCATACAAAGTGAATTCTTGCATCTGTTTTTAGTGCTAACTCTTTTTTGGAAAATTCTTTTTCGAAAAGACATGTAATATCCCAAAGTATGTTTCTGCAAAATTTGAAATAATTCCAACTATATCTGCAAAAGCTGTGGCCTTTTTACTCTTTCATCAATGAATTCTGAAAATTCAGACTTCATCATGCTTTATCTGGAAACCCAATAGTGATAGTCATATTTGTATCGGTTTATTTTAAAAATCGATAGTGATATTGGCCTACATTTGTATCGGTTTTTCCACAAAACCGATAGTGATATGACCTATATTTGTATCGGTTTTTCTTGAGAACCGATAGGAATAGTCCTCCTTGCGATAATTAACTTAATACCAGTATTTCTATCGGGTTTTTCTCTATACCGATAGTGATATGTACGTATATTTGTATCAGTTCACTCATAAAACCGATAGTATTGAAGGGCTGTTTGTGTCAGTTTTTCTTTCAAAACTGATATTATTGTAATGCTATTTGTGTCGGTCTTTTCTGAAAATCCGATAGAATGATTTCACTTTTGTGTCGATTTTCCTTGAAAACCTATTATAGTGCTATTTGTGTCGGTTTTTTATAGAAAACCGATAGTAATGATTTCACATTTGTGTCGGTATTTCCTTGAAAACCGATAGTATTGTAGATCTATTTATGTCGGTTTTTTGGAAAACCGATAGTAACGATTTCACATTTGTGTCAATTTTCCTTGAAAACCGATAGTATTGTAGATCTATTTGTGTCCGTTTTTTCGCAAAACCGATAGTAATGATTTTACATTTGTGTCGGTTTTCCTTGAAAACCGATAGAATTGTACAACTATTTGTGTCGGGTTTTTTTGGAAAACCGATAGTAATTATTTCTCATTTGTGTCGGTTGTTAATTGAAAACCGATAGTATTGTAGTGCTATTTGTGTCGGTTTTTGATGAAAAACCAATAGTACTGATTGCACATTTGTCTCGGTTTTTTTCCAACTGATAGTAGTGTATTCATATTTGTGTCGGTTTAGGGTATCAAACCGACACAATTAATACCCCTTACTCTTAAGTCAGATTTTTCGGACAAGGTCTCACACGCTTGCCTTGACTTATTTTGCCCTAGCTCCCGCGCCTGAAGCTCCCACGTGGCGCCCTCTCCCCCACCCTCCCACGGTACTCGCCTCCGCCGGTGGTTCTGAGGACCCCCCGCCGTCGCCTCCGCGAGGACCACCCGCCGTCGCCTCCGCAAGGTCCACCCGCCATCGCCTCTAAGTTCCACCTGGCGGCTCTGAGGTCCTCCCGCTGTCACCTCCACGAGGTCCAATTCGAGGTCCCCCCGCCGTCGCCTCTGCGAGGTCCAATTCAAGGTCCCCCTGCCGTCGCCTCTGCAAGGTCCACCCGTCGTTGCCTCCGAGGTCCCCCCGCCATCGCCTCCGTGGTCCGTGCTTCGACTCTGAGTTCCCCCATCGTCAGCCTCCCTGCTCCGCCGGTCAGCTCTCCCCTCCACCGAACGACCCCCCGCTGCAGGCCACTTCCGAGCTCCCCCTGCCGAGCGATTCCCCAGGTCTTCCATTATGTATTCTCACTCTGAATATATCACAATTGGCAAAAGCCTTCTGAACATGCCAAATTGCTAAATTGATATTCATTTTGCAGAGTGCATTTGTGAAATATGCTTTCTACCATATGCTATTTCTACAACAAGTAATTGAGCATGATAAGCTAAAGTAGTCTATTTATGACCTTATGGAATGGTTTCTTTTTTTTCTGAGGAAAAATGAAGGAATGAATTTATGCCATTGAGTCAGCTCTTAATTCTACCTCCTATTCTGGACTTTTTATGAATTTGGATGAATACACCCAGTATATAAACTGCACAAACAAATCTGTACTTTTGAACTTCAAAAAATATGTTTGCTGTGTTCGGTTTCTCTTACACCCTGTTTGGCAGCCATCAATTGGATTGGGAATGAAGAATTGGATTCAAATACCATTTCTACTTGAATTGTAATTATCAGCAATTGGATTCCAACTTCAATTTTAGTGTTTGGGTGTCACATGGAATTGGAAATGGAAAACTAATCCATATGTTGTTTGGGTGCTGTCAATTCTAAACAAGGAATCCCATTTTGACTGACCGGGCGAGATGTTACTTCTTGGGTGGGGTGGAGTGGATTACATTTGTTGAATAGCATAGCAAATTTTACACATTTGTTAGAAGTTATTACAGTCATGTATACATGGAAATGTTAATAGAATGTTGATGTAAAACATCAAATACTAGAATTTAGCTTCCTGCCATACTTATCTGTACCTCATGTATACATGGAAATGTTAATAGAATGGTGATGTGAAACATCAAATATTTCATTTGAGCAAAGACTAGTTCAAACTGATTAGTCTAAGTTGCTGAAAATGCAGGTTCTCTCAGACATTACTGATTCTTGATCTTTTTATTATATCAGTAGCTCAATTTTAGTGTATGGTCATTCTGGTTATTTCAACAATTGTTATTTAGCTAGATTTACCTATGTATGTTTGAGATAATTTTTGACATATTACTTGCTAATTCGGCATATTACATGTATTTATTTTTGGTATATTACTTTTATTTTTAATCTCATCATGATGATAGAGTTTAGGTTACGTAATCTACGTCTCCCGTTCGAGAGTTCTTATTTATAAATATGTTGGAATAGCATATTTATAAGTGAGCAGTCTCGAATTGTCCACGTTTTTTGGACAGTTCGAGGATACGTGGTTCGGGCAAATTCCTGAGTTGTTGTACAACTCACAGAGTAGATTTCGGTAGCATCTCCCTGGTGTTCACTGGATACACACCCCTCTTGACCTGTTGTCGAGACGTGTATCCGGAGAACGTGGGGAGATCTTCAAATTTTCTCCGAGTTGTACAACGGCTTAGGAACTTGCTCGAACCACATATACTCGAATGAGATTAGGATCAAACCTATTTAGAGGTTAGGAGTTATCGTTCATACGTATTTAGTTGGTCAATATATAGATTTTTCTTGAATTATCCATCGAGCTGTTGCTTTACATGATTTATTGTCAAGTTCACATAATACCTATGAATTGCTTTCTCTCATGTCAAATATATGACCATGTCAGATAACAAAACTCAAAATGTCGCAATTATAGAGCATCGGCTCATCGCTAGACAGAATAGAAGGTGCTCCTGTGGGGCCGAGCCAGGTTCCAAGTGTCGAGCCGAGCCAAGTTCCAAATATTGAGGGGCCGACTAAGGTGAGGAAGGCCCGAGGACCGAACAAAGGGGCCACGGGGAGAACACCGCAGGTTCTCCACTTCAATGCCACGAGGGTTTGCACGGGTCCTCCCAAATACAAGGGGCGATACCGCTCATTCCTCGACCAATTGGCGAGGGAGAGAGTTCCCATAACGGTTAAGGATTGGAGAAAGGAGGTCAGCGCCAAGCAGAAGAACCGGCTGTGGGACGAGGTTAAGGGCAAATGGATTATAGAAGAGGAGGATGAAAACAATGCTAGGCTATACGCCTTGAAGAGGATGAGTGTGGCTCTGAGGCACTTCAGGGTCTACATGCACAGTGAGTACGTGCTGAAAGGCCGTACACCATTCGAGAGGTATCCGTTTATGATTCTCGATGTTTGGGAGGAGTTCACGAGGATCAAGAGTACGCCTGAGGCGGAGGAGCTGAGACAGAAGAACGTTGCTATCCAGAGGCAGAACACGCACGCGCACCACCTCGGTTCAGGCGGCTATGAATGGAAGAAAGCATAATGGGTGCGACTAGTCGAGGAGTGCGCTAAGTCATCTCTACCATCGTAAGACATCAAAATTAGTACATTGCAGTTGACCATTCATGTTGTATTTTAGATCTAATTCGTACTCGCTTCTTGCAGGAGAATGTAAGCTAGAGGAAAGAGCAGGGGACCTTTCTTAGCCAAGGGTCAAATGACATCCTGTCCTCTGCGTTTGGAAAGCCCAACCATAAGGGCCGGATGCTTGCCGCAGGGGCGGGGCATACGAAGAAGTCCTACTTCCAAGATGACTCTAGGAGTACTAGATCAAGATCATGGGAGGCACGCACAGAGCGTCTCAAGGACACGTTCAGGGAGCAGCTGAGGGAGGAGATCAAGAAGGAGATGAGGGGGGAGATGACGGCACGTGAGGAGGAGATAAGGGGGGAGATGATGGCACGTGAGGAGGAGATGAGGGTGGAGATGATGGCACGTGAGGAGCGCCTGAGGGCCGAGATGATGGCGATGATCTCCCAGAATCAGAGCCAGATGCCCTTGCCTACCGTAGAGAAACCTGTGCCCTGACCAAGTAGCCGCGGTTTCAAAAATGATAAGTCCGGTCCCCAGCTGAAGGTAATAATTAATTTTGCTTAACTTAAAGGTGCGAAGGTAACTTCATATGTTTTCTCTCAAGTTGCGCATTTTTTAGGCGCCTACCAAGTGCCAGCTCACCCTGATGGAAGACGGATTTCCTATTGAGGCTGCACGCGGGGTTGCATTTCTATGCAAGGAGACCGACACGGTACATGGTCAGCCTTTGGGGAAGGTCTACATGAAGGTCCAGGTGGACTACGTCCACGACGCCTTCTTATCACAAGTGCTCGAGTTCCCCCCAACGAAGACATCACCACTCTCGGGCAAGCACTGATGTCGTTCATCAAGTGGCCCACGACAGGCGCCGTACTGGTCAAGGTAAAAAACATCGCATCTTCTATACCATTCCAGTAGTATTGCAACATGTTACTTAATTATGCGCGTGCTTTGTAGGTTCCTACCGTACCTGCGCCTGCTCCCACGACTGTGACGAGTCCTGCACAGAGTATAGAGCTGGTGCATAAAAGGACTAGCACGACAGCCACAGAACCACTGGAGGCCTCTAATAAAAAGGCAAGGCTCACAAAGGCCACAACGCCCCCTCCGGTGCATGAAAAGCAAACTGCCCCGGCCTCGGAGACTCCTTCAGCCCAGAAAGGAGAGCCGGCATAGGCCACAGAGAAGCCTTATGATTTTAAGGCCTACGTACATGGAAAGCCCTTTCTGCCTCCAAGCAAATTGAATGCTCTAGGCATATTGACTCGACAGCTCCATGGATGGTACGTTGACAAAGTGAAAGAGAGCGAGCGGCGTGTCGACTTTAATGTTAGATACAGAAAGGGATATTTCCACCATGAGGAGGATGGGACATTCCCAATCAGTTTTGAGGATCTATTCCATCTGTACCAACTGATATCCATCGACATTTCCACTGTACGATCCTGGACACTGTGAGTATCGCACCATGTAGCACGACCTTATGACTTCCAAAGGATTTTGCATTATGCTTTTTAACATTCAATACGAGTTGCAGGGCAATGAGGCAGCGAGTCGTGACGAATCAACAACTAGTTGGGTTCGTCGACCCTGAGCTTGTGTCTGCGACGATGGCTAGGCTTCAACCGGAATGGGTTGCTGGCTATATCAAGAGGGCATTGCAAGCTGAGTCGAAGAAGGACTTCATTCTATTCCCGTACCACGAGGAGTAAGTACTACTTCACCGTTCAATTACTTGTACGCACTTAAACCGTATTTGAACTTATTTCCTTCGCTGCATACCATTTAATAAGCAACCATTGGGTTCTACTCGTGCTCCTTCCAAGTGACAACATAGTGTACACTTTTAATTCGATTGAGAAGAGACCGATGGCCTACGCGATCAAGCCTCCTTTGCAGCAGTAAGTGCACTACTCTTATCTAACACTTTCTGTATTTAACTACGTTCATTATTTTTTTACTCAACGACATCTCTCCAATGTATATAGGGGTTTCTCGGACTACATCACAGAAGGAAGGACACACGACGACAAAAAGAGCTCCAAACTGCAGTATGTGCACTTCAAGGTACAAGTGGCTACCATATATAAGATTTAGATTTTCTGACATATTTTCTTCATCTCTTAATTTGTATTTCTTTCTTCACAGTGTCATCAATAGGGCAGCGATGACTTGTGTGGTTTGTACGTCATGCATCACATGGTGATCTTGATTGCCGGCTCAGACAGTTTCCCTAAGGTATATGTACATGCATAATAATACAATTAGCCTTTTACATAGAAATTTGAAAACTTAAATTAGAGCACTCATTTCTATTTTGCAGCATATCAATATCCCCCAGAAGAGTGTAGACAACACTGCACTCAACAAGATACAAGACCACTTATGCCAATGGTACTGGATAGAATGCATGTCGGAGGATGGACGGTTTAAAGATCCAGAAAGCTCCTACTAGACCATATGTGAATAATATTACATTTCTGAATGCGATTGCATGTGTACTAATGGTTAAGCATGTTTGAGTTCTATTTAGTGAACGAATGTGATATGTGTTTGTTGTAACAAAGTATTCGTGTTCTGTGAATGTGATATGTTGTTTGCAATTGCTGTGTGAATGTGATATGTGCATATTTTGTGAAATATGTGCTGATTGGAGGGTGAATTGGAAAATAGCACACCACACCCCTTCATCCCTATCGGTTCTCACAAGAAAATGATACAGATGACGAGGTCATCTCTATCGGTTCTTTGTAAGAAGCGATAGAGATGATGGACTCATCTCTATCGGTTCTTTTTAAGAAGTGATAGAGATGAGGCTGTCATCTCTATCGGTTCTTCGTAAGAAGCGATAGAGATGACAATCTTATCTCTATCGGTTCTTTGTAAGAAGCGATAGAGATGAGTCCTTCATCTCTATCGCTTTTTACAAAGAACCGATAGAGATGAGGAACTTATCTCTATCGGGCAAGAACCGACTGTAATAGCAGCGTCTCATCTCTGTCTAATCACTTTGTGTCGCTACTAGAACCGACTGTAATGAAAAAAAGAATCGATCATGATGTATATTTGTGTAGTAGTGATCGTGTAAACTTCATGATCACTTAATCCTTTTTGGTAGCCCGTAAAATAACATATTTAAATGAGAAATTATAGGGGAATAGCCCAAAACACCCTTTGATATAAGTACTACCATAATCTGGAAAAATATATTATTTAAAACTTGCTTTGCATCTGAATCCTGCCAAAGCAAACACCCTAAACGATCACTAGTTGCGCACATTCTAAAACACTTAAGTCTTTTCGGCGGTTCGTAAAGGAACTCATCTAAACACAAATTTTGAGACGAACAGCCCAGAAACACAATTTAGTATATGGAAAATCATATCCTAGAAAAATATCTTATTTACAACTTACTTAGCATATAAATTCCGTTAACGAAAATACCCTAAGTGATAATGTTACCAGAGAGTCGTATTGTATGAATAGTTGAGATCAGAAGTCTTTAACTAAAGTATCCGTAATACAAGAATTGTCACATAACCAAGTAGTAACATCCAATAACTTAAAATTCTAGATCCATCATGCAGAAATTACTCCCATGCATAAACACTTAAGCTAAGTACTATTCAAGCAAAACCCATTGACTAATGTTTTACTTTTATCAATCCAAACAATTTTAGCATCAAGAATTCAAAAATAAAGATACAAAGAAACATGAAAACAGCCTCTTGAATTCAGAAATCACCTTATGTTAGCTCATGACAATAGTCTTTGTAATCAACCACTAATTCAAGCAAAGAACCTTTCATGCATTGAGTATTAATGAAAATGCTACGCAAGTGATAACTTGGAAACTCAAAATCATCATGCTCTTATTGGTAGGTTTTAATTTGATGTTTGCATCGGATTTCTTTTTGCCCCATTTGATATCGTATTATTTGCTTTTGTTTCGGGTTATCTTTATTCGACGAGTAGACGACGATATCTCAGACTCAATTGATACTGATATCGACTATGATCCAGATTATATTCTAGAAGAAGAGCAATCTGGCAAGCACCCTCCTTTGATCATGTTGATCCTATATTTGCAAAGTTATGTTGTTTTATCAAACTATATGCATGCGTGTATGTTTTAAACTTACTATGTTGTGGGTGATGGTAGCTAAATCCAATTGAATGCATCTCCTTCACCTTGTCATTTAATTATCCGTCATTGTAACCTATTTATGGTGTAGACATTACTTGATGTCACTTGGGTAATACTTGCGAATTATCTTATGTTCATGCTTAGACATGCTCACTAGAATGATTTTAAATGATGGGGCACACTTTCTATCTAGCTTGAGCAACCTTGTTTAATGGAACAGAACCAAGGTATGGTTTCCGTGTAATTTGGTAAAAATCCAACCTAAAACTTATGGTTTAGACTCGGGGGAGTTATTACTTAAACTTGGGGCGTGAAAAGGACCTCACGCGTAGTTAGGGGGAGATTCTTGCCCAGGTCAATTAAGGACCGAACTTGATGCTATCACCTAAGTGTTTTTGTGCAACCACATGTGCTAGTATGGGATAGCCTAAACTCACTAGATTAGTTGAAGTTTCATCTTGCATTTTGGTAGGTCAAGTAGTGAGGGCACACACATGAACGGTGTTGCTCGTAGGTGCTTCCATCATCGAGGTGTTGGGTCCCAAGCATACCAATACAACGGTGCATGCCATCGTCTAGCACAACACATGTTGGTCCAGGTCTCCGGACTGTGGCAAGGGTTTAACATCACTGTCGCTGGTGCAAGGCTAAGCTTTAGCTAGTCGAATGGTTTCGTCACAGTCTAGCAAATCGGGTACGATGAGTATCGCGAGGCATGGTTGACATGATTGCTAGAATGTGTCATGTGGGTAAAGTGTACACTCTCTACAGAGAATAAAATCTAATTAATTAGCCGTGCTCGCGGTTATGAGCAACTTGGGAAAATACTGTCATGTATAGTCTTGCTTTTGAAAAAACTTTTGGAAATGGTTTTGGAATAGATTGGTAAACTCATGAGCCAAGGGTGGCTGTTTTTACTCACTGTTCGCAGCCAAGGAGGGCTGTGGAATGATGTATATGAATTGTACTTACTGTTATTTAGCTTCTTATTAAATGCTCTTTACAATTCAGTTACCGTTTTATGAAACATTAACTTGTCAAACAAAATCTGCTTTATGCTGAAAAAGAGACTAGTGTACAAACTTGTTATCCTTGTTCTAGCCATGCATTTACTATATTTTCATACGCTAATGTCTTGCGAGTATATACATGTACTAACAGTTGCTTAATCTAAACAATATAGATGACGGTATGGAAGAATGCCCCGATGAATCGTACTTTGCTCCGGGGTTCGACGATTATGTTGATGGATGAACTTAAGCTTTTCCAAGTCGGTTGCCTATGGGTTACAGATGGGCATACCACTGTCCTACTTTTGATATATGTGTTATCCCCGCTGCAATTTACTTTTGGACTTGTAATATTTGGTCGGTCAGCCATTATTTGTAATAGTAAGTAGTTGTAATAGTTGTAGTTTATGTTTATGTTATTCCAACTGCTTAGATTCATGTGTATGTGTTGCGATACATCTCGAATGCGGGATATGTGGGTGCTAGGCATTGATCTTGGGAACTAGCACTAGATATATATCTGGGTACCTGGAATTGTTCTCAACTATCTAACGCATAAACTTGAGCGGTCGTCGTTCTTTGTCTATTGCTCACGCTCTCCTTGGTGAGTGTGGGCGATACAAAGGTACTGAGACGAACAGCGAGTGCTATGCTTGGATGAGTTGGTTTCAATCTCGGTATGGTTATCCAGAATGGAATCGAAACTCCCATGGATGCGTGTGTGTACGGTGCGACTATGTGGCTCATATTTGTTTGGGTGAGGGCCACTAGTCAATACTCCGTGCACAAGACTTTTGGGTGACAGTGAGCATACACTTAAGTAGAGTATGGGTGTCACCTCTAAGTCGAACGCACGTGTGAGGATCGATTCATATTTCTGGGTGACCACATCAATCCTTGCGACTGAAGGTTGGAACAGGTTCCTAACATCCATTGGAAGGTGCACACAAAGTTTCAGGGATTAGCCGATCAAAAGTTACAACAATTTTGTTTTTGAGATCGTGCTAATTTTACTATTCACCCAAACACTATTCACTCAAGCATTGTTCATTCGACCTCTACTGGGGCGTTGTTCACACCGAACACTGTTCATCCAACCAGTTCAGTGTTTTTTTTGCTCATCCCGACCAGTGCAATTTTTTATTGTTCATCCAACCTCACCAAGTCGGTAGTACTGTTCACCCGACCTCAATAGGTTGGTGGTACTGTTCATCCAACCTCAACTGGTCGGTGCTATTGTTCATCCGATCACCTGTTCGGATTATTCAGGTCTTTCTATCTGTTCTATTGGTGGTTTGAATTTTAGGGGGAAAATTTTAGTTGGCTCCTATTGATCACCCTTTATTCGCCTTTTTGTTCATTCAATTGGTATCAGAGCCTGGTTTTGCTCTTTCATAGATCTTCACCAGTCTCAAGAGACATAGCGATAGACAAGTATTCCACCAAGCCTCCTATCTTTTTAGGAGTTCATTTTCCTTTCTGGAAGTCGAGAATGGAGTCGTAAATCACTGCTTAGTGCTTCCTGATTTGGCAGAAGGTGAAGGTCCCATATGAGGTTCCTGCCGATGAAACGTCACGGCCGGCAATATGGCTGACGTTGAGCCCAATGCTAAGGCAAGGAACATCCTCATACAGGGCCTTAGCCGTAGTGAGTACGACAGGATCTCTCACCTACGATCCACTTATCAGATCTGGGTGACCCTCGATACTTACCATGAGGGCACTATCCAGATCAAGATGGTGAGCCAAGATCAATAAAAGCGTGAGTACAACAAATTTAAGCAGCACGCTGGTGAGACCCTTGATGAGTGTTTTGGTCGGTTCACAAAGATTTTGAGCGATCTCCGTGCAATTGGTTGCACATACTCTGACTTAGAGAATGCTTGATACTTTTTTACCGCACTTGATCTTCGGGTTTGGGAGATGAAGGTGATCACCATAAAGGACACCACAAACTTATCGACTCTGACTCTTGACCGGTTTTATTCCCAACTCAAGACTCGCGAGATTGACGTCGTCTCTCGTAAGATGAAGACGCAGTCAATGGCCTTGGTCACCGATCCCATTAGATCCTGTTCTGAGACTTCAGTTGGGTTCTCCCTTTCTGCCCTTTGCGAGCTAAGCGATGAACATTTGCATTTTTTTTCAGAAAATGAGCTTGCTCTTTTAGCTCGCATATTTTTCATGCCTACAAGAGGGTGAGGGAGAGAAAGAGAAGTGGCATCATCACCTGCTTCTAGTGTGGTTGCCCCAACCACATTTAGGCGAACTGCCCCAAGCTAGAGAAGGGCAAGAACAACTCTGGCAGTTCGGGAAAGAACGACGACACCAACAAGAACCACAACAAGAATCACTGAAGTTCGTGGACCCCACGCGTGAGAAGAAGTACCACAACTCTCGAAGAACAAGTAGTTCTTCCACCGTGTCTTCGCCGCACTCAATAACATCAACCTCTGGAGATACGAGGGCGAGGATAATCCGCAAGAGAAGAACAAAGGCAGCGACGACTTCACGGGGATGTGTTTCATGGCAGACGCCAATGGAATCAGCAACTCCGAGCTCTACAAATGACTTAAAAGGTACCCTCCTATGACCAGCTGAATGAAGCTTTCTGCAAATTAGGGAAATTTCATGCTAGATCTAGAGCTAGGTGTATGGAGTTAGAGAAGAAAGTAGGTACTTTGTCTCAAGAGTTATCTTCTCTTAGATCATATTTCTCCCGAGAGTCTCCTAATTTTACTCTTTGCGATGCCTTGCTTGTGGAGCTTGAGAACCTAAGGACTATGCATGATAGTGTGGTTTCTGAGCTTGAGAGTATTAGGTCGAAGAATGCTAGCACTAGATCTTGAGTCAACGGATCTTCCTTGAATGCGTCGCCCAATTCAACGTCTACGTGAAACGAAAGAGAAAACCAAATAAACACCAAAATAGAGAGAAAAAACTCCAAAAAATCAAATACAATTCACCATTGAATAGATCTCAATTTTAAAATTTTTTAAAAATTTGAATCACCTCAATCGGAGCTCATATGAGGGAGAACAGGCTCATAGAATATTCAAAAATAAAACAACCTGAAAATTAGAAAATACTGAATTACATGAATTATTTTTGAAGTGAAAAATACTAATCATTGCATCAGCTGACGTTAGCCCATGCCCAAACCAATCAGATCACAACACGTGTCCCTAGGTCTATAGACTCGGTCTGTGCAACCAGTCGGTCCACTGTGGACTTGGTCCACGGAGCCTCGGTCTCTGCGCCCCACGCGTCTACACACGAATGGTTCACTGATCACCACGACTTGGGCCGTGCATTGAGATTCGACGGCCACAATTTGATCCGAGGCTTAAGACACGTGGTGGGTCACAGAAGCGTCCATGTGTCACGCATCTAACGGCTTGACTTGAGATCTGACGGTCGAAAGCGAGCGCGAGTTCACGGTGATGGCATGGCGGAGCTACACACCGGCGATGAAGACGAAGCCTCCTTGCACAGCAGAAGAACGACAGTCCCGACTCCTTTTAACCCAAATCTAGAAGAACTAGCGATGGCGAACACAATGGTGGTCTTGGCGACGACGGCGCTCTCGGAAACTCCAAATCTCGGCGAACTCGCAACCACTCTAGCCAAATCAATTTAGGGCTTAGGTTCGTTAAGCTTTTGCGCTGCTGATCCGCACCTTAAATAGCAGAAGAAGTCCTAGACGCGCACGTGAAGAGGAAGAAATCCATGGTGGTGCGGAGACGGACGCTGAATAAAGTCCACGACGGTCACGCGAACACAATGACGCACCGCCCTACACGTGGCACGATGCTCGGTTGCGATACGTCCTAACCCGATCTAATCCGGACTGCCCACAAGATTGCACGACTTGATTCAGTTAGGGTTTCCATCTACTCTAGTTAATCTTGACCATCCGATTGAATCCAACCGTCAGGTCTCTTTTAGGGTTAACAACAAGCCAACTGATCCTAGCTATCCTATCCTGATCCTACGGCTGGTGTGAAAGTTTCTAGAAGATGGGCTGATCAAGTCGACGCATAATACTTGGGCCAAGCTCATTACTGTTTACCCCGAATTTTCCATGAGTTGTTGATTTAAAATAATTCCAGTAATTAGTTTAATTTGTTTTAAGCAATAAAAATATCAGAAAAAATCCAAAAAATTATCATAAATACTTTGAAATATTTTGAACTCAAATAAAATGTTTTTAATAACACTTTTTTTAAAATTTATCATTATTTAAATACTTTTCACAAAGGGGCAAATACAATTATTTTTAATAAATTCCAAAAAAATTCAAATAAATCAGAAGAATCATAAAATGCACAAATAACAATAAAATAATAATAAAAGGCAAAAATTTGTCTCTATTATTTTGTTATAAAAATCAAAACTAAAAACTAAAGTTTTGACATAGGCGAGTTATTTATATTATGTGAAGTGCGAGGAATGGACTTACACGTAGTGTACGGGGATTTCTCACTCGGGTCGATTAAGGACCAAACTATTGTGTTGTTTTCAAGCTAAGACATCCGTACAACCACAAGTGCTATTTTGGGGTGACCTTAACCTATTAAGTTGTCTAAGCCTAACTTGCACATTGGAAGGCTAGAGTAATTCATTGTTGAGTGTGCCACTGCAATTCCTATTGTGATTGACACCATGAGCAAGGTAACTCTATTCCAGGAAGATAATAATGTTAATTCAACAAACTAAATTCAGGCAAGAAGGATAGTTTCTCTAAAATGGCCTTGGGATTCAAGTGTTTAGCGACTTAATTTTGAAACTACATTTGATTTGATCAGTTCACAACATGGTGCTTTGGGTCGTTCTGCCTCTACTAGCGGATGGGGCATCAAAGATAAGGACAGGGAAACCAACGGACCTAAAGAAATATTTTGTAACACCCTGGCACTCCATGTGCCCTAAATATCACTTTATCATACTTTTTCACAAAATTTTAAGCACTTTAAAAGGAAAATTTTGTGAACAACAATATATCATTTAACAGCTAAACACCAACTATGCAATCTGCACACGAAATGATGATGTAACTAATAACAAAGGCAGGAACGAGAACAACCATAATAAACTTGGAACCACACACCCAAGGGCACTTGAGAATGCCCAGAACACATGCGTCTCGAAAACAAACTTACCTTTTACTTACCTTTGGCGAGACCACCAATTGGAGAACAAAACCAATATATAAACAAATTATGTATTTGATACATAAAAACTAACTAAGTTCACATGAGTCCCATACCACTAAATTATTCTATGACTAAAACTATCAATATTATTTATTGTTCCAAGAATGTGATAAATGCTAAATATCATATAAGTGGTTGGTGAAATTGCATGTGAGATGGCTATGCTACTCCCTGTCCATGCATGCTGGCTTCATCGTACCTAAAACATTAAATAAACAAGCGTGAATCTAAGAATCAACAAAGCACATTATATAATGATACCATCACATGTAAATAAACTTATCAATTTAATTTCTTTTTCTTTCATTCATGCGATGCATTCTGCTGACATGCTCATATGCACATCACATAGCTTATACTAGCATAGCTGAGTGCACACCCGTCGATATCGCACCCTCTCATTCTCTTCCATCCCGTGGAGGGGGCTATCGTAGTAGTTCTTTCATACCTACACAAAGTTGGTCTTAGAGGGCCACACATATCACCTCTTATCCACATGATGCATAAAATGTCAATGCAAGTTATGATATTCATTTTCTATCTTTCATCACCATTAACAAGATCATGAGCATATACAATGTCAATAATTAATAATAATCATATTAAATAGTAATATATCAATTATCAATTTAAACGACAATTCATCTTAAACAAATCATCATTTCTACCATACACTTGCCTTTTTTTACCCACGGGGAATGGAATGGCGTGAGGTTTAAGCCAAACCTGAAATCACACCTCCTACAGTAGGTAAATCCATCTCAAAATGATGCAATAATAGTACAAGCATCAAACATAATAACGTCGCACCTACGCATAACCCTAGACTTAACTTTTTTTCCTCGCCGGACAGGACAGTTTACCCTTTGCTGCCCCGACGGTCGGAAGGCCATAACTCCAAGATCAGGAGCTTAAACATGGCAAACCATATGTTTTGTGAAAATTAAAAAAGATTACCTATAATTTTCTAGTTATCCATATTTTTCAATTAATTCATCTAACCCCTCGTCTCTAGCCCTGAAGACCGATATGTTGTTTTACTAGACAGCAGACTTCACAATTTCATATCTATTTTTATACAACTCCAAACATAATAAACCATAATTATATCTCTGAAATGTAAGGAAAATTATCTAGATTTCTTTATTTTGGAAAATAATTTAATTTGACCATTAATTAACCCTAATCTGCAGATTACCATAACTGCTCTCAACAGCGACCAATTTCTAGACAAAGAAGATTCAACATGACATTACTTTCAAAACGCTTAACCAAATTTTACATTCTTGTACTCTAATTAATCTTTAGTTAGAAATCTACATTTTTCACAATGTCCTCATGCCATGAAACTAACCATAGGTGCCCCAAAACTTGACCCAAAGATAGAAACCATTGTTGGACCAAACACTGAACTCGCCCAAAAACCAATCCGGCGCCTCTAAAAGCCACATATACCGATGAAACAACCATAAAATCACTCCACTATAGCACAAACATATTCGAAACCAATTTAGGGCTTATACTTGAAACCCGAAGATTCATCCGAAACAACAATGTCAGTGATCCTCCTCTGTTCCCTTGCATTTCTCACTCCTTCACACTCCCCAAAACTCTCGTAAAAATCCTCCAAGATCCTCGTCACCTCCTGCATATGGTGATGTCTCCCCAAAACTCTTGTAAAAATCCTCCAAGATCCTCATCATCTCCTGCACATGGTGACATGAACAGATTTGAAATCAGACGTACTTCTTAATACGGAACATGAAAAGATGAAGCGACGTTCACCAGAATGCGGCCAGAGCGCGGCACCAGCGACGGAGAGGCGACGGTGGCGGGAGGAGTGACGGGTATGGATCGATTGAAATGAATCTCTGACTTTCCTCTCCTTGTGTTCTTCCGTTTTCCCATCCCCTTCTCTGATTTCTCACCCAATTTCTTCAAAGTTATCCAAAATTACCCCAAATCTCGACTTCAATCCTACTCGATCGGGACATCACCCACCATACCATACGGTGGCAGCTTCAGAACGCAACATACACAAAAATGTTAGTGGGCTAGATGATTTGAGAAATAAAACTGTTGAATACAGATATTATCCGTATAAACCATATTTGTATCAGTATATAGGGAAAAATCCGACAATATATGGATTCGCATTTAATGCTATTTTTCTTGCCACATTCATTGCTATCTGGATATGGTGCCGAGTAAAACGAATGGGTATCATTGAGGCCACCCTCAAAATAAAATATTTATAATGCTATGCGTCATCTTTTCCATCAACTTTGTTTCTTCCCTACTCACTTCGCTCCGCTCTCCTTCCGTCCTATCTAAAACAAAAATTTCAAATCGGAAATTTTAACTTTGAAATTTTAAACATGAAGTTCCAACTCAAAATAGTTTCAAATCAAAAGAATTCAGCTCAGAAAATTTCAACTTGAAAATTTTTAACTAGGAAAATTTCACCTCCGTAGGAAATTTTCAATTCAAAAAATTCAAATGGATTGAAAATTTTCAAACCAGGAAACTTTCAACATAGGAAATTTCAATTCGCCATTTCCGGTCCTTCATCTACATACATACAAGCTAGCAGTAAGCACCTAAAATAAACAAGATTTGTGCCCGATATTTTAGCAAATTAATTAGTCTCCACATAAAACAAAAGATGTAATTTGCTAGTAGTGCTGAATTCATGAAATATTATCATCAGATAAAAAACGTAAGAAGACAAAAGTTCAATTTACTTTAGCTCACAATTTTATTTTTCGAACAAGCAGAAATGAAATGGGAATCTATAAGTACGGTGCTTTGGCGTTGAGCCACCCCCGAAGAGCAATTAAATTGCACAAGTATAGGACACAATACTAGACAGGGGATCATACTGAAACAAGATCGATGGCACTTCACTTAGTCAACATACAAAACATCAATATTTCCTCCAACTGGACAGAAAGTATTACACGTAATTAAACACCGCTCAAAAGGACACAATACATTGCAGAACAAAAGAACATTAACTCTTTGACAGTAACAAATGTGAATAAATGTTCACTAGAATTGAGCTTGAATGCGGTCTACGATCATCTTGTCCACTTGGAAGGCCTTGGCTAGGATATCATCGGAGATGGTTTGCTTCGATCCGAATACAGCATTGGCGACGGTTATTACTCCAGGGTTCTGGCTGCTCAAAGCTGCAAGGGCTACAGCATTGGTCGTTCCATAGTTGAATTGGAAATGGATCAATCCCCGAGGGAACACAAATACATCCCCTTTGTTAAGAACCTTGGTGAACAACTTGTTATCGGGGTTCGACGTCACAAAACCAACATAGAGAGCCCTCCAGCACCGTCAGGATCTCAGTGGCACGTGGGTGAGTGTGAGGCGGGTTGAGGCCATATGGAGCATAATCTATGCGAGCAAGGAGATGCCCATGGTGTTCAGCCCGGCGATCTGCGCGACGTTGACTGCCGTCACAGCGGAGCCCTGCTTGTTGGTTGTGTTGCCGGCCATATGAAGGCCAGAGAAGAAGAAGTCTTCGGCGATGACATCCTTTACGTCCTTACATGGAAACCCATTGACACGCACTGCATGCACAGAATCATCAAATATATGTAAACTGTGGTTAGTAACCGCTTTGTTTACTAATAGAAATTTTGGCACGTTCTCTTTATTTTCCCTGTTACTAAGGAGTATAAGTTAAATCTAATGTTTATTTTCAAGGTGTATTGTAGACCTGTTTACCATTAAAACTATTAACAAACTAACAAACTTAGTACACAGTAGCATTATGTAGGAGTAAAATTAATCAAGCATACACACCTTTAGACACCTTATCGACGACACAGAAGTCCTGCAGAAGGCTCGGATCGGAGGCGGTGCCAGGAGAGCATGACAAGGCCAAGAGGAAAGCGGCAAGGAGGAAGGCATGGCTGGCTGCCATTTGTGCCCCTCTTTCGTTAACTGAAATCAAAGGGAAATGATGTGAGCTGAGAAGTATGGTTTTTTGATGGTTGATTGCTTTGATTGTTGTGGTATCTAGGGATGGAGGAGGTTGGTACTTATAGGGAGGGAAGCGTTAGTTGTGTTGCCTGCAGATGAGTTTACGTGTGGTTAGGTAACGAACAAGTCTTGTACTCTTGTAGGAAGGCCTGCATATATTCTACAACAAATCGCACTACCGTGATTAAATTGGAAAGGCTTATTTGTGTGATTGAAGAATTCTAGGTCATCTCTAGCACTACCTTGAAAAAGGTCATCAGTGGCGGTTCATAACTGCTATCAGTGGCGGTTTTTGAATCACCACAGATTTAGCGCTACTGATAATCGAGGATTATCAGTGGCGGTTCTAGAATCGCCATAGATAACACTATCTGTGGCTGTTTTTGGCTAGAACAGCCACTGATATTCGGGTATCAGTGACGGTTCGAGCCAAAAACCGCCACTAATCATCCAAGTATCAGTGGCGGTTTTTTGATAGAACCGCCACTGATACTCAAATATCAGTAGCGGTTCTATCCCAAAAACCGCCACTGATAATACGACTATTAGTGGCGGTTTTTGGCTAGAACTGCCACTGATACAACTATCAGTGGCGGTTGTATATAAAACCGCAACTAATAGGCCTAGTATCAGTGACGGTTTTTTGATATTACCATTACTGATATTACGTCAGTAGCGGTTTTGGGCCAAAACCGCCGCTGATAATCCCACACACGAAAATAAAAAAATTGGCATTTGTGGCTAGCCTTAGGAGCGCTAGCCATACCTTTTCATTATATACATTGTTGTTTGAGTTGACATCACTAGTTCAAATGTAATATTTATTAGCATAATCATTTTAAAAAAACTGTCAGATACAAGAGAGATAAAAACGGGATGCTGGGCATAGAAGAATTGCAGATAACAAAAAATAGCTAAGATTCTATCTACTTACTAATCACTTGAAGGTTTTTATGCAACTCTCTGGCAACTTCAAGGAACTGAAAACCACTCAACTCTTCCATGTGCACCGCTACCAAAATGAAATTAACATCTTGTGCATGATTCTCAAGACATCGGAGTGCCTCTATGGTACTTGAATACACTATCATCAAAAAAGGGAAAATTTTTAGTGTCTATTCGAATACAAAAATTCTCGTAACTATAAAAGAAAGAGTTTCGCATGGAGACCATTGCAAAGTTAGAATCGATGATCGAGGAATATTATGAAGGATGGAAAAGTAGTAGTAATAAAATATCTACTTCTTAAAAAGAACATGGATTGCTGGCATGAATTGATGGCGCTTACCATAAAAGTTGAGTTTACAGAGCATAGACCTTGCTAAATTCGCATGATGTTTATCTTCATCGATTACCATGACACTAAGCCCATCAGTAGTGTGTCCTTCTGTTCTTTGAGCCATGAGTTTCTTAATGCCAGAGTTATTCTGGTTTTTGAGCTTTATTTTTGTGTGTGAAGCACTTGATCCTGATGAGCAATTGTTTCTAAGAAGAAACCATCATGATGAGCAAGAAAAGCATGATTCACTCAGAAAACCACGCATTTCTTTAGTAATTGTTTCACTTGGTTAGTTTATCAAACTATTTCAAACACATGAAATAACTTCATATGAAAAAATAACCATGTAAGGCAAACATATGAAATATTTAGAAGTATCACTCGCATGTGTGTGTGTTCCTGAAGAAGACAAAAGTACATGCTACACTAGCACAACCACTGACAAAAGTAGTGGCATTGACAAAAGAATGGGGTCCCATTTGAAAGGAACAAAGAGTTATTTACACTTTGTAATGAAACAAAATTGAAGTAACAAAAGCCTAAACTAGTGGAGGTAAACTAGAAGCCTACGGGTCTTCGGAGGATGGAGACACGTGCTGTGAGACAAGAGTATGGATGACTGGATCGTTGTTGTCTTCGTCATAAAACTCGCATTTTTTGTTGGTTATTTCCTTCATGATGAAGTAGGCAAGCTGGCCCTGAATGGCTTGGATTTTAGAAGGAAGCAGTCCTAACGTAAACAATTTGAGACGCTATAAGTATAAAAAACAAAATTAAGAGAGTATATAGAAATTGAGTGGTGCGAATCAATGTGTCATGTCAGCATGACTGACCTCTACATCATTGTCTTTTATTGTGCATGATAAGATTTCGCGCATGTACTGGCACATGAAGTACCCACATAAATTTGTTCCTTGCGGCTGCTTGTGACACTGCAAAAATCGAATGAACTAAGATGTCGTCGAAGGAGCTATTTACTATGAAATACGATATAAGAATATTCCTTGCGTGCGTACCGGAAACTTAGTACAGATTGTAAGGGATTTGTGGTATGGGCGGTATCTCGAGCTCTTCTGACAATATCTTTTGAATGCCTAATTTATTAAATGTGCCATCACTTCAAAGTCTTTTTTAGGTTTATCCAGTGGATCCATGGTCAGTATCTTGCTCTTTTCTGGATGAATTATTACGAGAATCCAGTGGAAGCTACATACACATGCATGATACCATAGTCATTAGTCCTTACATCAGAGTAAATAACGAAATAAACGAGTAATTTAACTAGCTAGTGAGGAACTTACTTAAAATGGTATGGTAAAAGTATAAACTCCTTGTCTTGTAGTTTAATCAAAACTTTATATACGTACTCCTCGACCTCCTTTGGTGCTCTTTTGATTTCAGATTGGCAAACCGTTCCCGGGTCGAGGAATCCCACTGGCCCCTTGGTTCTTCGTAATTCAATCATCTCGTATCTATATAACGAAATAGTAATTAAAAAACTAATCTAAATACTTATCCTCTAAAGAAACTAGATAATAAATTCATCATCTAAAAATGATGAGCACCCACCTACCAAATTAACTAAAATTTCATGTATATTATATCCAATAATCTTAATTAAATAAATTTAATATATGCAAGATGTATATGTCCACACTAATGGAACCAAATTAATAGTAATTAAAAAAGCAATCTAATTACTTATCATCTAAAGAAGCTAGATAATAAATTCATCATCTACCAAATTAACTTAAAATGCAATTTATATTAAATATATGCTTGATCATAATTCATCATCTATAAAAGGAACACAAAATCATCTAATGAACCTAGCTAGGAAATAAATTCATCAACTACAAAATGGTAGGTAAATAAAAATAAACAAAATCTAAACTTTTCATCTCATCTACATATAAACCTTAATTAAACTAGGTTTACAAATTAAATTGCAACAAGAGTAACACAAATCAACAGAGGAGAAAAAATAACTCACCAAGGAACAACTAGAGGAAGTACAAGCACAAGAATTGGAGAAAACGAAATCTGAAAACTAGAAGTTTTGGTTTGCTCTCGGGGGGAAGAAGACCAGTGCTGCTACTGCACTCCTATTTATAGGAAATGTTATCAGTGACGGTTGTTAACTACAACCGCCACTGATAACATTATCTGTGGCGGTTTTACCCTCGAACCGCCACTGATAATTTATTATCAGTGGCGGTTCTAGGATAGAACTGGCACGGATAATCCAGTAGTATCAGTGGCGGTTGTAGGATAGCACCGCCACTGATAACCTAGTTATCAGTGGCGGTTCTATCCTCCAACCGCCACTAATGATGTATTTGTTATCAGTGACGGTTCTATCCTTGAACAGCCATTGATAATACATTATCAGTGGCGGTTAGATGATAGAACCACCACTGATATTCTTCCCGCCATTTTCAGTATAGAACCGTCACTGATAATTATATTTGTGGCGGTTCGAAAAAAACCGCCACAAATAGACCATCACCTATTGCAGGTTTTGGCGTAGTGTCTCCAGATAGAGCTAATTTTCCCAGGTGGATTACTGGAGTTGAGAGTAATCTTATCTGTTGGAGGTTTGCCAAGCCTGATCGGCGCACTAACTTTTTAGCAACCACACCATTAGATTTGAAACACTTAGGTAATTAGGTATCCGCGGTTTTTGCTTCACCAAAAGTAAGCAGTAACCCAATTTATTCCGCTGTAAGTAATTCATATCTAAGATGTCGATAATACTTCTGTCAAAAAAAAAAAGAAATCGACAATACTAACTTGAGTGAACTTTATTGTTGAAGTGAGGTAACTATGTTCTGGATCTTGGGTGTGACACTTTCGATCCCTGTCTTCCAAGGAAACGGCTAAGACCATTACACACTAGCTGAAAATGTCAAGTTGAAAACGACAGACAATTAATCTGCCTAGCATGGACACAGAAGATGTCCTAAAGGTGGTGCTTATTGCATCATTCCAAAACACAACAGGTGTTCTCCAACGAACTAGCACAAATTATCCCAACTTGTGCTTAATTTGCAATTTGTTTAAATTAATGGCGCCTGTTAATTCCATCTGGAGAGAGTACACACATGTATCTGAATAATTCAGCATACAAAAGCTTCGTGTTTCCCAGATGTAATGAGTAGATCTGTTGTAGCTGTCGCAGGGTGCCCAGCCGCAAGCTAGCTAGGAACACGCTTTAGACTTATTCCTACTTACTCGTTTAGAATTAGTAAAGACCATTTCCTTCATATCCGGATATATCAGAATGAACACAAACTTTCTTCTTCCTCCCTCTTTATACATAGTTCTATTATCCAACCCATCGAAGTATGCAGGAGCATGGACAGCCGGACAAGCACTAGCATCATTCTGCATTTATAAAACCTATTCACATCACATGTAGCTTCCCTCTATATTTTGCTGTTCATACACAGTTGCTCGAAAGAAAGTATGCATCCAAATGGTCTCACAGTTCTTCCTCCTTGCCCTTTTGCAGTCAATTTCGCATACTATCCAAGTATGCTCTAGGCACTACTACATAATGGTACATTACTATCGCTTCATCTAGGTCGGTTCTTAAGTTTCTGAAAAAAAAAACGATTGTGATAGATGACTAAGGAGGGGTGTTAATAATAATCACTATCGGTTCTCAGGTTAGAAGGATTGTGATGTAGCACTAGGCACATTACAATCGGTTCTTATGTGACAAGCGATAGTGATGTGCAACTGCTCATCACTATCGCTTCTGAAGGACCATGTGGAGGTCCATCCATGTTTGTGATGAGTATTTGACTTTATTTGAGCAAGGTGTGCTCAAGTTTGAGTTTGATTTGGATTGTTTTTCGAGCTAGAGCAATTTGAGTTATTGGTTGGAGACTACCGTCCGACCCGAGTGATCGGGTCGTCCGACCCGAGTGGTCGGGCTTTGGTCGTGTTGCAGATCGGTCGCTCGACCCGAGTGGTCGGGTCGTCCGACCCGAGTGGTCGGGCTTTGGCTGTGTTGCAGATCATCGTCCGACCCGAGTGGTCGGGTCGTCCGACCGAGTGGTCGGGCTTTGGTGTGTTGCAGACCAGTCGTCCGACCCCGAGTGGTCGGGTCGTCCGACCTGAGTGGTCGGGGCTTTGGCTGTGTTGCAGACCAGTCGTCCGACCCCGAGTGGTTGGGTCGTCCGACTCCGAGTGGTTGAGACTAGTGGTCAGACCTCGAGTGGTCGGGATGGAGACCAGTGGTCAGACCATGGTTGGTCGGGATGGAGACCAGTGGTCAGACCACGTGTAGTCGGGGTTGCGCCGGGTCGTAGTGTATATCTTTCTGTTGAGATGGATATGTGTTGTTGGACCTTGCTATGTGATGTGGTTTCCTTGTCTATGATGGTTGCGGGACTTTGGAGCTAGGTCATGGTGAGGCGAAGGGATCGTGACTAGGTGGGAGAGCCGAGGTCCGGATGATCAAGGTGTCGCCAAAGATGAGTGAGGCCACGGAGTAGCTGCAAGCCGAGAAGACAAAGGAATGGATGAGATGCTAACTTGGAGCTGTTCTGATCTAGGAGGACCGTTGGATCGCGGTCAGAAAGATAGAGTAGCGGGTCAAGTTAGTGTGAGTTGAAAAGCATGCAAAACCCGTTGTGTTGTTGGGTTTCGGGTGAGCCCATGCATAGCTTTGTGAGTGGGTAAAATCTCAGCCCTTAATGGAGTGCTCTAGGGTTTAGAGGCTCATCCAAGGGTGGTAGGTGTTCCAAGCCTGCTATGAATAGACAGGGTGAGGGGTGTCTCCTTGGGGGTGAGCAGGTGAGGAAAGCCTACGTGAGTAGTTGAGAGTTGTTGAGAGTGACAGTGTAAGGATCAAATCCTGGCTCTTGGATGGTGGCTTAGGATTGAAGCAGACATCCAAAGGTGGAATTGATCCTGTGTCACTATAAATAGAGGGTAGGGCAGCCTCCCTCTTTGAAGGTTTTGAAGGTTACGAGGTTTTGTCGCTCATTTGAGCTTTGCCCACTTTGTTGTGAGGCTTTGTAAACCTCCCTTCCAGAAATGAAATGTTCTTCATTTCTATTCCTGTTTCATTTCTCATACGATTTACATTACGCACTTAAATTCTGTTATCTAAATTCGCATTTACTTACTTGCAATTTACCTTACGTAATTTGGATTTGCCTCATCTCCTTCTACATGCTATTGAGTCTTTGTTGAAATTCATGATTGATGAACTCTTCTCGGATTCGTGCTTTCAATCTTTTAGGCAATCCTTACGCTCTTGTTGCAAGTTGTAAACTGTGTTCTTAAAGTGCGTAAACGTGTGACTTGCGTTCTTTAGTCTTGATTGGCTTCGGTTCTTGTTGCCAAGGATGAAAGATTCGGATGAATCTTCTATAGATCATATCCCAATCATCTAGGCAATCTACAACCTCTTCTATTCAGCTTTGCAAGAAACCAATTTCGTGCCTAGTTTTCGATAGTGTTTCTATTTGTTTGAAGGGTTGTTTCTTCGTGTACTTACTTGCTATGATTTGTGGAGAGTCATCCAAGGATTTTCACCATCAACTCCCAGCAAGTTAGGTGAAGTCGTGTTCGTGACTCGCTTTTTGGTGTTGCATTTGTTAAACGAAAAGGACGGAACCTTGGTATTAATTCCTTTGATTGTTGATTGAAATAGGTTCTCGACATCCTTTGGGAGGTGCACACCAATTTTCACTGTTTTGGATCACCGATCAAAAGTTACATCGATTTGCTTTTGAGATCGTGCTGATTTTATCGTTTACGAACACTATTCACCCGAAAGATCGCTCATCCGACCACTTCGTGTCGGGAGTACTGTTCATCTGGTCGGGGGGTACTGTTCACCGAACACTATTCACTCGAGTACTGTTCATCCGACCACTTCAGGTCGGGAGTACTGTTCATCCGACCACTTCAGGTCGAGAGTACTATTCATCCGACCAGTGCTGGTCGGGGGGTACTGTTCACACGAACACTATTCATTCCGAGTACTGCTCATTCGACTCTATAGGTCGGGGTACTGCTCATCCGACTGAAATACCCGACCAAAGGCGCTTTCTTTCTCGTCTTTTGGTGGTTTGAATTTTAGGGGAGAGTTTATTCAAAATTTTATTTGGCTCCTATTCACCCCTCTAGTCACCTTTTCGATCTTCAATTGGTATCGAGCGGTTCTGCTCTTTCTAGATCTTGACCGGTCTCAAGAGCCATGGCGATGGACAAGTATTCCACCAAGCCTCCCATTTTCTTTGGAGTTGATTTTCCGCTTTGGAAATCGCGATGGAGTCATACATCACCGCCTAGGGCTTCCGATATGGCGTAAGGTGAAACTCCGTATGAGGTTCCTGGCGATGAAAACGCCACGGCCGGAAATATGGTCGACGTTGAGGCTAACGCTAAAGCAAGGAACATCCTCATGTGGTCTTAGCCGCAGTGAGTATGATAGGATTTTCACCTTCGTTTCGCTCATGAGATTTGGGTGACCTCGATGCTTACCATGAGGGCACTACCCAAATCAAGACGGTTCGACAGGACCAATTCAAGCGTGAGTTCAACAAGTTTGAACAGCACGCTGGTGAGAGTCTTGACGAGTGCTTTGGTCGGTTTACGAAGATTTTGAGCGACCTCCGAGCAGTCGGTTGCATATACCCTGACTCGGATAATGCTCGATATTTCTTGACCGCACTTGATCTTCGTGTTTGGGAGATGAAGGTGACCACCATCAAGGACACCACCGACCTATCGACCTTGACTCTTGACGGGCTTTATTCCCACCTCAAGACTCATGAGATCGATGTCGTCTCGCGGAAGACGAAGTCTCAGTCGATGGCTTTAGTCACCAATCCCATTGGATCCTCTCTTTCTGATTCTTCTGTTGGTTTCTCTCTCCGCCCTTTGCGAGCTAAGCGATGACCAACTGGAAAAATTTCCAGAAAATGAGCTTGCTCTTCTTGCTCGCAAATTTTCATATGCATACAAAAGAGTGAGAGAGAGGAAGAGAGGTGGGATGATCACCTGTTTCGAGTGTGGTGGCCCCAACCACATTCGAGCAAACTGTCCTAAGCTGGAGAAGGGCAAAAACGAACAAGGCGGTTCGGGCAAGAACGACCACATCGACAAGAACCGCAACAAGAAGGCCCTAGCTCGTGAGCCGGCGAAGAAGAAGTACCGCAACTTCTCCAAGAACAAGAAGCTCTTCCACCGCGTCCTCGTCGCGCTTGACGACATCGAGCTCTCTGACACGGAGAACTGGAGTGATGCAAGCGAGGATGATCCGCAAGAGAAGAAGGGCGGCAACAACTTCTCCGGCATGTGCTTCATGGCCAACACCAACGACATCAGCGACTCCGAGCTCTACAGCGACTCGGATGAGGTACCCTCCTATGACCAGCTCAACGAAGCTTTCTGCAAATTAGGAAAATTTCATGCTAGAGCTAGAGCTAGGTGTACGGAGCTTGAGAAGGAAGTAGGTACCTTGACTCGGGAGTTAGCTTCACTTAGATCTTCTCCCTCCCGAGTCACTGATGACTGTGTTCTCTGTGATGCTGTTCTTGTGGAGTTGGAGAACCTAAGGACCATACATGATAGTGTGCTTGCTGAACTTGATGGTCTTAGGTTGAAGAATGCTAGCAATGAATCTGTTGATACTCATTCTGTAGATGCTAGTTTTCTTCCTGCTCACTCTACTCCTTCTTGTGCTAATTGCCCTAAATTGCTTGCCAAAATTGATGCCATGAGCGATCACCTTAGGAAGCTTTCTTCTAGAAACGATGAACTTGAAATGCATGCTTCTAAGGAACCAATACCATGTGAGGGTCAGAGGCAACTAAAACTTGACAATGAATCCTTAAATGTCAAGTGTGCTAAACTTGCTAAGGACTTACTAGATAAGTCACAAGAAAGTTGCTTGCGATGTTCTGTGATTGAGGGGGACTTGGATAAAATCCATGTCGAACTTAGGAAGAAATTAGAAGACCAAGCCAATAAAATTAGAAATACGTCTTGCGTTTCCTGTGAGGCCCTCAAGATTGAGGCAGCTGTGCTGAGGGAGAAAAATGCACGTGCTAAGAGAGCTCATCTTTCTGGTGCTTCTTCTTCTTCTTCTCCCTGTTCTTCTTGTGCCTCTTTCTTTCGAGATTGCCAGTATCTTATGAGCACTCTCGAGAAGTTTGTTGGAGGCAAGAAGAAGCTCAATCTTATTCTAGACCAATCCAAGATTAGTAGATTCAATCAAGGTCTAGGATTTGATCCCTTGGAGCACGCTCGGACGCATCCTCCCACCATTGTGCGCGGCTCCAAGAGTGGTGAGATTGTGGTAGCTCCCAGAGTGAGCACCACCAGATTTAGGTCTACTGGGGTTGTCCATAGGACTTCTGACCAGAAGGGTGTTACTCCTGTTGCTTCTGTCTCTAGCAAGGCGAAGTACACATGCACCTTCTGTAAGAAGGATGGTCACCTAGTAGATTTCTACTTCAGGCACGCCAAGATCACTCGGCGTGAGCGTGTTGCTGCTCTTAGGGGTATTTAGGGTCATCCTCAGACTTTGAGTGCTCCTAAGGCACACACTGCTTCTAGACAGGTTAGAGAGTCGCCTGTTTTTGGGCAGCGTCCAGGACTCGGTTTTCATGCTGGTTCTTCGAGTTTTAGTCTTGGAGCTGTTCGTAGTCAGTCTTTCCGCCGTTCTTTTGATATTCCTCATTTTTCCCATGGAGGTAGATATCAACGGCGTGAGGAGTTTTCTGGTAGGAGATTTAGGAAGCCTCACTGGGGTGGCTCGGCTTTTGCACCACGGCATGCCAACCTAGTTTCAGCTCCTAGATCATCTACTAGAGTTGCTACTGATCTTGGTAGGGTTAAACGTTAGAGAGACACTCGAGTCCAGTCTTCTTCTGTGACTGGTACTCTGAGGCGTCGTGTGGTTCAGTATTGGGTTCCCAAGTCTTCACTCTATCCCAAGATCGAGTCACCTCTCTCTTGTGTCTTGATCAGTTAAATCGGATGGGAAGGGAGATGTTTGGATTGTCGACTCGGTTGTTCTCGCCATATGACCGGAGATTCTCGATGGTTCTCTTCCTAGTCCGAGCCCCGTGATGAGTTGATCACTTTCGGGATGCTTCTTCGTAGAGTCATAGCTAAAGGTACCATCTGCATTAACCAAAATTTCATTCTTAAAGATGTTGCCTTAGTAAGTAAGCGCAATACAATCGCTTCTCTGCTTTCTCGACTTATTGATGACTCTTTCGAGGTAAGCTTCAAGAGTAATGCTGAGAATCCTTGATTCATCAGGAGGGTTAGTTTGCAGGATTTCTAGATTTGGGAGAGTCTTTCGTGCTGATTTTTCTTCTTCTTCTCGAGACTCTCTTCGATGTTTGATTGCTTCTGAGTCCCGTGATCTCTCCTTCTCGCATAGGAGACTTGGTCACATTGGTTTTGATCATTTGACCCGAGTTAGCAGCCACGATCTCATTCGGGGTTTGCCCAAACTCAAGATGGTCAAAGACTTAATTTGCTCTCCTTGCCGACATGGCAAGATGGTTACTGCTTCTCATCCTCCTGTGACCGTAGTGATGGTCGATGCACCAGACATGCTTTTACATATGGACACCGTTGGTCCGGCTAGAGTGCAACAAAGCAGGAGGGAAGTGGTATGTTCTTGTCATCGTTGATGATTTTTCTAGATACTCTTGGGTATTCTTCATGGCCTCAAGGATGAGACTTTTCTCACTTCGTGGGTTTGGTCAAGAGGTTGTCTATTGAGCTCCCGTGTGCATTACGAGCTTTACGCAGTTGATAATGGCACGGAGTTCAAGAATTCCTACTTTGAGAGTTTTTGTGTGGAGTCTGGTTTAGAGCATCAGTTCTCTTCTCCCTACGCCTCTCAGCAGAATGGCATAGTGGAAAGGAAGAACAGGACTCTGGTTGAGATGGCTAGGACGATGCTAGATGAGTACAGTACTTCTAGGAAGTTTTGGGCTGAGGCTATAGCTACCGCTGCCATGTTTCTAATCGCGTGTTTTTGAGAGCACATTTGCATCGCACTCTTATGAGTTGAGGTATGGCGAAAGCCCAGCAGTGTCTCATTTTCGCGTTTTGGTTGCAAGTGTTTTATCTTGAAGTCCGTAACCTAGATAAGTTTGAGTCTCGCTCTTCCGATGGTATCTTTCTAGGTTACTCGCCTTCTTCTCGTAGCTATAGGGTCCGGAGTGTTGATGCGCATAGGATCATAGAGACCGTGATGTGACCTTTGATGAGGCTAGCCCAGAGCTAGACCTCGATGTTTCGTGCTCTTCTTATCCCTCCGAGACCATCTTTGAAGAAGATAAGGATGATGGAGATGATGGTGTTCCACCGATCCAGTCCCTCTTCACCGAGGTGCCTCCTGCTTCCATTTCGCACCTCGGGAGACCACCCTTGCTTTCCGACTCTCCTTCAAATGAGTGGCTCTGCTCCTACCTCTTCTGCTCAAGAGGTAGAGGCCATACTCGCTGCTGGACCTCCCGTCATATTCAGAGACGCCATCCTTCCGATCGATGATTGGCGATTTGTTCGAGCGTGTCACCCGCCAAGAACGGTCTGTCCTCTTCTCGCCTCCACTCGCCTTCGTTGCCTCCTTTGAGCCGAAGGATATTTCTCATGCATTATCCGATGAGTCGTGGATTAATGCTATGCATGAGGAACTTGAGAACTTTGAGAGGAATAAGGTATGGTAGCTTGTCGAGCCCCCATCTGGTCATAATGTCATTAGGACCAAGTGGGTGTTCAAAAACAAGCAGAGTGAGGATGGGGTTGTAATTAGAAACAAGGCTAGACTAGTTGCACAGGCTTTTCTCAAAGTTGAGGGTCTTGACTTTGAGGAGACCTTTGCCCTGTAGCTAGGCTAGAGGCTATCCGAATCTCGCTTGCATTTTCTCTGCATCCAAAGGCTTCAAGCTTTATCAAATGGATGTCAAGAGTGCATTCCTCAATGGCTATATTGAGGAAGAGGTTTATGTCAGCAACCTCTAGGATTCGAGAACCCCAAGTTTCGAGTCATGTATACAAGCTTTCCAAAGCTCTGATGGACTCAAGCAGCCCCAGAGCATGGTATGAGAGGCTCAAGTCTTATCTTCTCAGCCATGACTTTAAAATGGGCATAGTAGACAAAACTCTGTTCATCAGACACCATGAGTCTCATTTTCTTCTTGTCCGGATTTATGTGGACGATATCATTTTTGGTGGCTCATCTCATTCTCTTGTCTCTCAGTTTTCTGATGTGATGAGTACAGAGTTTGAGATGAGTATGATGGGCGAGTTGAGCTACTTTCTTGGCTTCCAAATCAAGTAGACTCAGGAGGGTACTTTCTTGCATCAAGGCAAATATACCCGTGACCTTCTGAGGTGCTTCGATATGTCTGATGGGAAGCCAGTGATGACTCCTATGGCCACCACTGCTGTTCTCGAGCACGATGAGGATGGTGAGCCTGCTGATCAAAAGGAGTTTCGAAGCATGATCGGCTCCCTCTTGTACCTCACTGCTTCGAGGCCGGACATACATTTCGCTGTGTGTCTGTGCGCTCGATTTCAAGCTTCTCCTCGCGCCTCTCACCGCCAGGGGGTCAAGCGCATCTTCAGGTACCTTCGTGCTATCACTGATTATGGTATATGGTACTCTTCTTCTTCTTGTCTATCTCTTAGAGCCTTTTCCGATGCCAACTTTGCTGGCTGTAGGATAGATAGGAAGAGCACTTCTGGCACTTGCCAATTCATTGGCACTTCTCTTGTTTCTTGGTCATCTAGGAAGCAGTTTGGGGTTGCACACCCACCCGAGGCCGAGTATGTTGTCGCAGCGATTCTTGTCAGAGCTGTGTGCTCTGGATGAGATCGACCTTGCGGGACTATGGGTTAGAGATAGAGAGTGTGCCACTTTTTTGTGACAACACTTCGGCTATTTGCATTGCTAAAACCCCAGTGCAACATTCTCGGACCAAGCACATTGATATTAGATATCACTTCCTTAGAGACCATGTGGAGAAGGGAGATATCGCGCTCGCTTTGTAGGAGTGACCTCCGCTAGTCGATATCTTCACCAAGCCTTTGGATAGCTCAGCATTTGTTGCCTTGAGGAGTGAGCTTGGAGCCGTGAGCCTTACTGGCTTTTCGTGAGGGGGAGCTGGTTTGTATATTATGTACTATATATTTTCTTCCAAAGATTTCCTTTCTTCTTACGGGTGACTTTGGGCTTGTTTTCTTAAGTTGAGTTCACTCACTTAGACTTCGGCATGCCTCGCATGGACCTCTTATCTTGTGCTTTAGGTTGCTATCATGCGTGATTAGTCGTTCTCTCTTCTCTCTAGGTTGAGTTCCTCACGCCTTTTAAGTCTAGCAGTGTTTTGGACCTCCTGGTAGACAGTGCTGTGTGCACTCCTTAGTTGGGATCTAGAGTCGCTTCCTATGTCACCATTTGGGAAGAGCGAGTCTAAGCAGTAGTGAGTTTCTTATATCTTTCTATGCTCTATAGCCATCCAGCTTTTGCGTTTCTCGATCTCTTCTCCTCATTCTGTTTTTATGGTTATTATTGAGTTCATTCGGTTTTCTTTTGCCTAATCTTGATAATAACCCAATTTTAACCAGTTTTGAGCTTAAAATTGATTCAATTGTTGAGGGGAGTTTGGGAATCTGTTCATGCATTGCATTTAGACTGCATTTTCGCTTTATGAGCTTTGTCTATTATGCATTTGACTCAATCTTCGTGAAATACATCATGCTATATCTTTCAAGAAAATCACTAGCTTAGATATGTCCAAGTTCATTTATCAAGCTAATGTTCATTGAAATCAAAACTTAAAAGCTTTAAATGAAAACTTGATGAAACATGTTGCTTTTACTTACTAAGTTTCTTCTCTAAGAGCTTTTACCATGAATTGTGAAATTTTGGAATTCTCTAGAGTCCCTATAGCAACTTGGGTGAAATTTGCTTGATCCATATTTGAGTCCTTTGAATTGCTTATATGTGCTAAATTGAAAATTAAAAATTTGACTCTTTTGTGCAAAATTGATCTCAACACTTTATATTCTCGAGATCGCCTCCCATTGCATTTGGGATGAACTTGGAATATATTGTGTATGACCAAGATCATTCTCTTAAGAGTTACTCTTGAGATGATCGAAAATGGCTTGAGTCAATCAACAAAAAAATGCAAATATCAAACACATAAGTGGGTAAAGAATGCAAATAATGTCAAACATTTGCACCCCGCTATGTTTTTCAAGTCTTAAAGAAAATTTGCATAAATTGAAAAATAGGCTCAAGGACCTTATATGCACTTCAAAATTCCCCAAAGTGTTGAGTAGGTTGAACTCTAGGTTTTCCATTTGATCCCCGAGTGGTTTTGCTTCTAGTTTTGAAACTTTGCTAAGTTTTGCACTTGTCAAATCTTGCTAAAATGATACATTTTCAAAACTTCGCTTATGAGCAAAATTTGTTATTTGCACTTGGACATATCTTAGTTTGGTCATAATCTGAGATTAATAAGCTTGGTGTCATATCTTGTCATTATGATCATTTGATAATCTTCAAAGCTCCTTAGGTTGCATTTCATGCATACATAAAAGAGGGAGAAAATTCTATTTTGATGCCTATATTGCCAAAAGGGGGAGAAAATGTAGAAAAAGGCATCATTTAAAATGTAGAAAATGAGGAGATAGAAATGTGAAAGCTTGTTGGTTCTTATGATTTTTGTAAATCTTTGCTATCTCTTATGGATCATAATCACATTTGACACTTATGATTGGTTTTAGAGCTTTTGTTGAAAACTTGCTCTTTCATGGTCTTGCTATAAATTCTTTCTCGCCAACTTGGTCATATTTTTATATCTTTCTCTCTCGACCAAGTTTGGCTTTGCAATCAATTGCTTTCTTCTTCTCTCATTCAAACTCAAATTTATGCCTTTTGTGTGGTTTGTCAATATACTCATCAAGGGGAGATTGAAGGACCATGTGGAGGTCCATCCATGCTTGTGATGAGTATTTGACTTTATTTGAGCAAGGTGTGCTCAAGTTTGAGTTTGATTTGGATTGTTTTTCGAGCTAGAGCAATTTGAGTTATTGGTTGGAGACTACCGTCCGACCCCGAGTGGTCGGGTCGTCCGACCCGAGTGGTCGGGCTTTGGTGTGTTGCAGATCACCGTCCGACCCGAGTGGTCGGGTCGTCCGACCGAGTGGTCGGGGCTTTGGCTGTGTTAGGATCACCGTCCGACCCCGAGTGGTTGGGTCGTCCGACCGAGTGGTTGAGACTAGTGGTCGACTCGAGTGGTCGGGATGGAGACCGTGGTCGCACCATGGTTGGTCGGGATGGAGACCGCGGTCGGACCACGTGTAGTCGGGTTATGCTAGTCGTAGTGTATATCTTTCTGTTGAGATGGATATGTGTTGTTGGACCTTGCTATGTGATGTGGTTTCCTTGTCTATGATGGTTGCGTGACTTTGGAGCTAGGTCATGGTGAGGCGAGGGGATCGTGACTAGGCCGAGAGCCGAGGTCCGGATGATCAAGGTGTCGCCAAAGATGACCGAGGCCGTGGAGTAGCCGCAAGCCGAGAAGACAAAGGAATGGATGAGATGCTAACTTGGAGCCGCTCGATCTAGGAGGACCGTTGGATCGCGGTCGAAAGATAGAGAAGCGGGTCAAGTTAGTGTGAGTTGAAAAGCATGCAAAACCCGTTGTGTTGTTGGGTTTGGGTGAGCCCATGCATAGCTTTGTGAGTGGGTAAAATCTCAGCCCTTGATGGAGTGCTCTAGGTTTAGAGGCTCATCCAAGGGTGGTAGGTGTTCCAAGCCCGCTATGAATAGACAGGAGAGGGGTGTCTCCTTGGGGGTGAGCAGTGAGGAAAGTCTACGTGAGTAGTTGAGAGTTGTTGAGAGTGATGTGTAAGGATCAAATCTTGGCTCTTGGATGGTGGCTTAGGATTGAAGCAGGACATCCAAAGGTGGGAATTGATCCCAGGTCACTATAAATAGAGGGGTAGGGGCAGCCTCCCCTCTTTGAAGGTTTTGAAGGTTCTGAGGTTTTTGCTGCTCATTTGAGCTTTGCCCACTTTGTTGTGAGGCTTTGTAAACCTCCCTTCCAGAAATGAAATGTTCTTCATTTCTATTCCTGTTTCATTTCTCTTACGTATTTACATTACGCACTTAAATTCTGTTATCTAAATTCCGCATTTACTTACTTGCAATTTACCTTACGTAATTTGGATTTGCCTCATCTCCTTCTACATGCTATTGAGTCTTTGTTGAAATTCATGATTGATGAACTCTTCTCTGGATTCGTGCTTTCAATCTTTTAGGCAATCCTTACGCTCTTGTTGCAAGTTGTAAACTGTGTTCTTAAAGTGCGTAAACGTGTGACTTGCGTTCTTTAGTCTTGATTGGCTTCGTTCTTGTTGCCAAGGATGAAAGATTGTCGGATGAATCTTCTATAGATCATATCCCAATCATCTAGGCAATCTACAACCTCTTCTATTCGGTTTTGCAAGAAACCAATTTCGTGCCTAGTTTTCGATAGTGTTTCTATTTGTTTGAAGGGTTGTTTCTTCGTGTACTTACTTGCTATGATTTGTGGAGAGTCATCCAAGGATTTCGACCATCAACTCCCAAAGCACAAGTTAGGGTGAAGTCTGTGTTCGTGACTCGCTTTTTGGTGTTGCATTAGTTAAACCGAAAAGGACGGAACCTTGGTATTAATTCCTTCGATTGTTGATTGAAATAGGTTCTGACATCCTTTGGGAGGTGCACACCAATTTTCACTGCTTTTGGATCACCGATCAAAAGTTACATCGATTGCTTTTGAGATCGTGCTGATTTTATCGCATCAACACTATTCACCCGAAAGATCGCTCATCCGACCACTTCGTGTCGGGAGTATCGCTCACCCGGTCGGGGTACTGCTCACACAAACACTATTCACCCGAGTATCGTTCATCCGACCACTTCGTGTCGGGAGTATCGCTCATCCGACCTCAGAGGGTCGGGGTACCGCTCATCCGATCAGAAATACCCGACCAAAGGCGCTTTCTTTCGGTCTTTTGGTGGTTTGAATTTTAGGGGAGAGTTTATTCAAAATTTTATTTGGCTCCTATTCACCCCCCTGTAGTCGCCTTTTTCGATCTTTCAGCTTCTTTTGTGAGAATCGACGGTGATGTGCATGTACATCACTATCGCTTCTTATTTGAGAACCGATAGTGATGAGCGTGCACATCACTATCGCTTCTTAAGTGAGAACCGATAGTGATGTGTGTGTATATCACTATCGCTTCTTAAGTGAGAACCGATTGTGATGGCCTCGCTAGGTTATTTATGCCCTTGGGCTGAACTCTCCTTTGTTGTTATTGCAGAGGAGATTTCATCTTGTTACTCAAAAATAGCTGATATTCTAGTTGGAAGCAATACTTGTGTGAGAAAATTTGAAATCCTTAAGAGTGAGTGTAAAAAGGGTTCTTTGCACAGATGAGAAGGAGCACACCCATCATCACAATCGGTTCTGAGATAGAAGCGATAGTGATGAGGACTTGCAAATAACCGATTGTGATGACGGTACCATCACTATCGCTTCTTGCAAAGAACCGATAGTAATGAGAGACTCATAACTATCGGTTTTGATAAAGAAACGATTATGATGATACATTTATCACAATAGCGCGATCTCCTGCTATTCCCTTTCAAAAAAATATAATCAAGGTAATTATTGTTGGAAAATTATCACAACTAGGTAGAAACACGTGCTATACCATATGTGATCATAACGCATAGAGAACTATGTGCATGCAACGATTGCACTTTCAAAGTCGTGTATAAAATAAAAAAGTTTCTCTTTATCATTTATATGTATTGTCCATAACAACAGATGTGGCCTCATGTGTTTTGTTGCGCAACAAAAACGCAGCATGCATTGAGTACATGTCAAAGGATGTTAGCTGATCATAGACCATCGATATAGAGCACAAAAGGGCTCTGCTCTATATAGAACGGCAATCAATCAAAGGTATAGGTAAAACATTTAATTGTGTCGGT
Organism: Otatea glauca; assembly: GCA_036346275.1. Taxonomy (NCBI): domain Eukaryota; kingdom Viridiplantae; phylum Streptophyta; class Magnoliopsida; order Poales; family Poaceae; genus Otatea; species Otatea glauca. The sequence continues at coordinate 73,272 of JAYEVK010000104.1, forward strand.
TCTGAGTGAAATCTGACACATGTGAAGGCTTTAATTGTATCGGGTTTTATAACAAACCGACACAAATGACTACTTCAATTGCATCGGTTCTTATAAGATACCGATACAGATGACACCTTAATTGTATCGGTCCTTATAAACAACCGACACAGATGACTCGTTTAATTGTATCGGTTCTCATAAAAAAACAACACAGATGACTAATTTACTTGTATCGGTTTTTATAAAAAACTGACACTTATGACTCCTTTAATTGTATCAGTTCATATAAAAAATTGAAACAGATTATTCTTTACTTGTATCGGTTCTTTTAGGAAACCGGTACAGATGATAGAGTTACTTGTATCGGTTCTTATAGAAAACTGACACAGATGACACAATTACTTGTATTGTTCTTATTAAAAGCGACACAGATGGAAGTTTCTTGTATCGGGTCTTTTAGAAAATCGACACAGATGGGAGATTATGCCACATAAATCCTACATCTACTATAGATGGAGGAAATGCTGCCCCAGCGTGCGTTTGCGCCATTGGGTGAGCCGGCTCGGCTCATTGACTGAGCCGAGCCCGCAAAAAAATCGCGTCGGTCCTTTTTCAAAAAAAAATAATGATTAGGTCCTTTTCCGAAAAAAAATACTATTAGGTCCTTTTTTAAAAAAATAACATATATTACGTCTAGGTCCTTTATGCTTTTTTAAGCATTGCGCTCGGGTCCTTTTATTGAAAATCAAAATTACGATTTGGTCCTTTTAGGGAAAAAATACGTTTAGGTCCTTTTTTTAAAAAAATACATTGCATTTAGGTCCCTTTTTTCATTTTTCTACCATTACGTTTAATCCCTTTTACGGAAAACACAAAATTCTTTTATGTCCTTTTCGCGTGTTTCCTCGATTTGCTCTTGTAGAGAGCGACAGTCGCACGTTTTTCTACCATCACGAGTTACTCCATCACTGGATCCGTGTGTCCTAAGCAACACCGCCGCCTCCTGTTGCTAGACCCAGAGCCAGAGGTGAAGCACTGCACTGTTGCGTGTGCTAGATTTAGATTCGAAGACGAAAAAGGAGGGGAGAATGGTGCCAGGGATGGAGGGGGAGGTGGATGGGCAATGTAGAAAATTGAAAGAGGGGGAGGGCCTAACATAGGAGAGAGAACGAGAGAGATCAAGGAGGGATAGAGAGTGGATCGGGAGGAATAGGGAATGTAGAGAGAGAAGGCAAAAGGCAACAGGAAAGATAATATGTGGTCCCTTTGATTCGATCCAATGGCAAACGGCAATACTGTTGAAACGGTATAACGTCCTCTAGTTCTTCCCTTAGAAGTGAGATGATTTTGAATTTTGTCCATGTCGTATATATTTATATTAATTATTTTTTTCTAAAAAAGATAATATCATATTGTATACTTAAATTTAGTATCATATACAACTTCAAAGTTCTAAAATTATATAAAATTTACATGTTTACCTTTGATTTTTTCGGGAACATTAATATCATATTTACAATTTTAATACTTATACTTTTATTCTAATTTGGTTATGAGTATTTTTAATCAAAAATTTTAATTATGTTTTCTCTGAATTTAATTTAAAATTTTAGGTATTATTTTGAAATTTTAAATTAATTTATAACTAACATCCCAAATTAAGATAATCATGTTCCATATTATTTCTTGAGTGATTTGTGAAGTTTTGTATTTTTTTTGGATTTTGGCATTTAAAGTAAATATTTTCTAATGACCTAGTTATTGCTCCTGATTTTCAAACTTCAAATTTATATCTCCTCAAAGTCTAGAAATATTTTCTTTAAATCCCAAATGGTCTAGAATACCCTATGAAACATTCCATAAATTGTTGAAGTAGTTTGCTATTTTGAAAAATAAAAACTATATACTTTATCAAAGTCAAACACCAAAAGAATTATGGATGAAAATTATAGATCCAAATATTATGAAACATTTATACAGCACCAATAAGACTCTAAAAAGTTTCATAAAATTTGGAGCTAGTTTGAAAGCATTAAAAATTCTAGGAATGACTCACGCTAATAAAACTTAAAATAAAATGCGATTAATCCAAAAGTGGAAGGTGCCTTGTCCAGATGCCATCTTCCCAGCTAGGAAACAAACCCGAGCCGAATACACTTTCCTTTTCAACCTCTTTCTCACTCCCTCTCACTCTTCCACCCAAGCCTACTTGTTAGCTACCCTTCCTCCCGCAACGCACTGGCTACGTCGGCGTGCTCGCACACCAAAGAAAGCGTGCACCTTCCCGCAAGACATAGGAATCTAGTGCCATGTCATCGCCTCACCCCGGCCGACACCGCCAAAGATCCCTATGCCCTTGCGCCACCCATGCCACGACGATCACCGGTACTTGTGCCATGCTCCATTCCATCTAATCAGTCTCTACGTGCCTTGTCTCGCCGCCTGCATGACCATCTTCCCGCTAAGCAATTACCCTCACCATCAATACCTCCCCTCCACATGCTATAAAGTTGTTTGGATTTCCGAATCTCATTGTGCCGGTGTTCTCTTCTCCTTGTCCCTGAAACTAAGCTCACAAGCCCGAGCAGCAAGCCCTCACCTCATGTCTATAAAAGCCGCTCCATGGCCATGCCTAGCTCCACGTGCTACCCTATTCTTCTTGGAACTGTAGCTCACACAATTGATGCCCACAGGAGCTCCATGGCTAGCAAGAATAGAAAGTGCAAACAAACTCGATTCTTCTCCCTTGGTGAGCCATTCCTCAATTCCATTTATTCAATACTTCCTTAGGGTCCTCTGGTCATGATTCTTCCCTTGGTTGCAGCTCAATTCAAATGAAACAACACTACCGTCATTTCCTTCTTCCCTAGTTCTGGTCAATGTTGCCACACCACTTTGGTGAGTCCTGCCGCTGCTAGAACTCAAAATGGGAACAACATTGGCTACATATGCTTTCACCTCACTTAGCCGAGCACCATCTGAAAGACCATGTGGAGGTTGGCCCATGTTTGTGATGAGCAATTGACAATATTTGAGCTTGTGTGTATAAGTTTGAGTTTGGATAGTTTGTAAACTGTTGGGACAAGTTGTGAACTGGTTGGGATGTGTTGATTAGGCTGCATATTGTATTGATTAGATTGCATGTGTTGCTGGATATTGCTATGTGATGTGTTTTCCTTGTCTATGATGGTTGCAGGACTATGGAGCTAGGTCATTGTGAGGCGAAGGAGATCGGGACTAGACTGGGAGAGCTGAGGTACAGACGGCCAAGGTGTCGCCAAAGACGACTAAGGCCAGGGAGTAGCTGCAGGCCGAGAAGACAAGTGGATGGTGCAGATGCTAACTTAAGCTCTACTCTGGCGAAGGAGGATCGTTGGATCGTAGGTTCGTGGGTAGGAGTAGTGGTTGAGTTAGTGGTGACCTGAGAGGTGTGTCAAAACTGTTGTTGTTCGGGCCTGGTCAGCCCATGTATGATTGAGTAAGTGAATCCTAGCCCTTGATAAAGTTCCTTGTGGGAGAAGAAAGTCATCCAAGTGTGGAGTTTGCTTCCAGTGTGCTATAAATAGAGGAGGAGAGGAGTGTCTCTCCCCTGAAGGTTTTGATGATTCTAGTGCTTATTTGAGCTTTGCCCACTTTATTGTGAGGCTTTGTAAACCTTCCCTCTATAAAATAAAAGTTTCATTTCTCTATTCTGAATTTACCTTCAAAGATTTACATTATGCTTTAAATTCAACATTTAATTTCTTGCAAGTTACTTTCTACACATCTAAATTTGCCTCCTCTCCTTCTAAGTGCTTTTGAATCTTGTGTTAAGGATGAAAGATTGCTAGATGAATATTCTATAGATTATATCTCAATCATCTAGGCAATCTACAACCTCTTCTTTGAGTTTCAAAGAAACTGATCTTTATACTTAGTAGAAGGAAGATCCTTGAAGATCGGGTTCTTGTTTGTCCAAGGGTTGTTTCTTAGTGTTCTTACTTGCTGTGATATGTGGGAGGTCATCTAAGATCATCGTGATCATCAATATCCCACGAGCAAGCTAAGGGTGAAGTTTGTGTTCTTGACCCGCTTTTGGTGCAAGATTTGTTAAACCGAAAAAGGTCGAACCTTGACATCAATCCTTGCGATCGTAGGTTGGAATAAGTTCTAACATCCATAGGAAGGCGCACACAAAGTTTCGCATGTTTTGGATCACCGATCAAAAGTTACATCAATTTTTCGCTTTGAGATCGTGCTGATTTACTATTCACTCGAACACTATTCACTCAAGCAATGTTCATCCGACCTCTTCTGGTCGGGGGCACTGTTTGTTCAAATACTGTTCATCCGACCAGTTTAGAGTTTTTTTGCTCACCCCGACCAGTTCAGTTTTTTTATTATTCATCGAACCTCACCAGGTCGATAGTACTGTTCATCCGACCTCAATATGTTAGTTGTACTGTTCGTCCAATCTCAACTAGTTGATGCTACTGTTCATCCGATCACCTATTCAGATTGTTCAGGTCTTTCTATCTGTTCTTTTGGTGGTTTGAATTTTAGGGGAAATTTTATTTGGCTTCTATTCACCCCCCCTCTAGTCGCCTTTTTGGTCGTTCAATTGGTATCAGAGCCCGGTTTTGCTTTTTTATAGATCTTGATCGGTCTCAAAAGCCATGGCGATAGACAAGTATTCCACCAAGCCTCCTATCTTTTTAGGAGTTGATTTTCCTTTCTGGAAGTCGAGAATAGAGTCATACATTACAGCCTAGGGCTTCCTGATTTGGCAGAAGGTGAAGGTCCCATATGAGGTTCCTGCCAATGGAAACGTCACGATCGGTAATATAGCTGACCTTGAGGCCAACTCTAAGGCAAGGAACATCCTCATACAGGGCCTTAGCCGCAGTGAGTACGACATGATCTCTCACCTACGATCCGCTCACTAGATCTGGGTGACCCTCGATGCTTACCATGAGGGCACTACCCAGGTCAAGACGGTGAGACAAGATAAATACAAGTGTGACTACAACAAATTAGAGCAGCACACTGGTGAGACCCTTGATGAGAGTTTTGGTCGGTTCATAGAGATTTTGAGCGATCTCCGTGTAGTTAGTTGCACATACTTTGACTCAGAGAACACTCGATACGTTTTGACCGCACTTGATCTTCGGGTTTGGGAGATGAATGTGACCACCATCAAGGACACCACAGACTTATTGACTCTAACTCTTGATGGGCTTTATTCCCACCTCAAGACTCATGAGATCGAAGTCGTCTCTCGTAAGACGAAGTCGCGGTCAATGGCCTTGGTCACCGATCCCATTGGATCCTGTTCCGAGACTTCAGTTGGGTTCTCCCTTTCTTCCCTTTGCGAGCTAAGCGATGAACAGCTAAAAAAATTTCCAAAAAATGAGCTTGCTCTTTTAGCCCACAAATTTTCTCATGACTACAAGAGGGTGAGGGATAGAAAGAGAAGTGGCATCATCACCTGCTTCGAGTGTGGTGGCCCCAACCACATTCGGACGAATTTCCCCAAGCTGGTGAAGGGCAAGAACGACTCTGGGAGTTTAGAAAAGAATGACGACATCAACAAGAACCACAACAATAAGCATGTCGTTCGTGACCCAGCGCGTGAGAAGAAGTACCACAACTTCTCGAAGAACAAAAGCTCTTCCAACGCGTCTTCGTCGCACTTGACGACATCAACCTCTCCGACCCGGAGACCTGGAGCGACGAGGGCGAGGATGATCCACAAGAGAAGAACAAAGACGGCAATGATTTCACCAGGATGTGTTTCATGGTGGACGTTAATGGCATCAGTGACTCGGACGAGGTACCCTCCTTGACCAGCTCAATGAAGCTTTCTACAAATTAGAGAAATTTCATGCTAGAGCTAGAGCTAGGTGTATGAAGTTAGAGAAGGAAGTAGGTACTTTAACTCACAAGTTAGCTTCTCTTCGATCATATTCCTCCTGAGATTCTGATGATTGTACTCTTTGCAATGCCTTGCTTGTGGAGCTTGAGAACCTAAGGACTATGCATGATAGTGCGGTTTCTCAGCTTGAGATTCTTAGGTCGGAGAATGCTAGCATGTGTTCTATTGATGCTATTCCTGTAGATGCTAGTTTTCTTCATGCTCACACTAGTGCATCGTGGAAATTGCCCTAAATTGCTTGTGAAATTGATGTCATGAGCACTCACCTTAGGAAGGTATCTACTAGAAATAATGAACTTGAATTGCATTCTTCTAAGGACTCACAAGATATGTGAGGGTCAGAGGCAACTAAAACTTGACAATGAGTCCTTAAATATCAAGTGTGTTGAACTTGCTAAGGACATACTAGTTAAGTCACAAGAAAATTGCTTACGATGTGCTGAGATTGAGGGGGACTTGAATAAAATCCAAGTTGAGCTTAGGAAGAAGCTTGAGGCCCGCACCCTTAGGATTAGAAATTCCTCATGCGTTTCTTGTGAGGCCCTCAAGGTTGAGGCACCGTCCGAGGAGAAAAATACACGATCGGTAGTTCTTCCTTATCCGCCTCTTCTTCGCCTTCTTCCCTTGTTCTTCCCGAGCTCTCTCTTCCGGAGTGTGAGTATCTCATAAGAACTCTTGAGAAGTTTGTAGGAGGCAAGAAGAAGCTCAATCACATTCTAGACCAGTCTAAGATTAGTCAATTTAATCAAGGTCTAGGATTTAACTACTTGGAGCACGCTAGAGTTCATCTTCCTATCATTGTGCGTGGCTCCAAGAGTGGAGAGATTGTGGTTGCTCCCAGGATGAGCACTACTATGTTTAGGTTTGCTGGGATTGTCCATGGGACCTCTAACCAGAAGGTTGCTTTCCCTGCTGCTTCTGCCTCTAGAAGGCGAAGTGCACATGCACCTACTGTCAGAAGGATGGTCATCTAGCAGATTTCTGCTTTAAGCGTGCCAAGATCACAAGACACGACGTGTTCGTGCCCTTAGGGGTATTCAGAGTCATCCCCATACTCTGAGTGCTCCTAAGGCACACACTTGTGCTAAATAGAATAGAGTATCGCCTGTTTTTGGGAAAAGTTCAGGACTTGGATTTCATGCTGTTCATTTGAGTTTTCGTCCTAGATCTGCTCTTGGTCAGTCTCTCCACCGTCATTTTGATATTCCACGTGTTTCTCCTTGAGGTAGATATCAGTGATGCAAGGTGTTTCCTAGTAGGAGATTTGGGCAGCCTTACTGGGATGGTCCGGCCTTTGCACGACGACGGGCCAACCCAGCTCCAGCTTCCAGATTTTCTGCTAGGTCTGCTTCTGGTCTTGTGAGAGTAGAGCGTCAAAGAGACACTAGAGTCCAGTCTTTTGCTTCTGTGGCTGGTACTTTGAGATGTTGTGTGGTTCAGTATTGGGTTCCTAGATCTTCTCTTTGTCCTAGTGCTAAGTAATCTCTCTCTCTCTTGAGTGTTGACCAGGTTCGTAGGATGGGGAAGGGAGAGATATGGATTGTTGACTCCGGTTATTCTCGTCATATGACCGGAGACTCTAGATGGTTCTCTTCCCTAGTCCGAGCTCCCGGTGATGAGTTGATCACTTTTGAAGACGCTTCTTCTGGTAGAGTCATTGCCAAAGGTATCGTCTGCATTAATAACAATTTCATTCTTAAGGACGTTGCGTTAATGAGTAAGCTGCAATATAATTTACTTTACGCCTCTCACTTATCGCTGACTCTTTTGAGGTAAGCTTCAAGAGTAGCGTATGTAAAATCCTTGATTCATCAGGGAGTTAGTTTATGGATTTCTAGATTTGGGAGAGTCTTCGGTGCTAATTGTTTTGCTTTTTTGGAGACTCTCTTCGTTGTTTGATTGCTTCAGAGTCCCATGATCTCTCCTTCTGGCATAGGAGATTAGGTCACATTGGCTTCAACCACTTGACCAAAGTTAGCAACCATGATCTCGTTTGTGATTTGCCTAAACTCAAGATGGTCAAAGACTTAGTTTGCTCTCCTTGCCGACAAGGCAAGATGGTTGCTACTTCTCATCCTCCAGTCACTGTTGTGATGACTGATGCACCAGGACAGCTTTTACATATGAATACTGTTGGTCCAGCTAGAGTGCAGTCAGCGAGTGGGAAGTGGTATGTTCTTTTCATTGTTGATGATTTTTTGAGGTATTCTTCGGTGTTTTTCAAGGTCTCGAAAGATGAGTCTTTTACCCATTTCAAAGGTTTGGTCCATAGGTTGTCTATTGAGCTCCCTGGTGCTTTACGAGCTATACGCAGTGATAATGGCACGGAGTTCAAGAACTCCTACTTTGAGAGCTTTTGTGAGGAGTTAGGCATAGAGCATCAGTTTTCCTCTCCATACGTCCCTCAGCAAAATGTCATAGTGGAAAGGAAGAACAGGACCTTGATCGAAATAGTGAGGACGATGCTAGACGAGTACAATACTGCTAGGAAGTTTTGGGCTGAGGCTATAACTACTACTTGTCATGTGTCTAATCGAGTATTCTTGAGAGCACATTTGCATCGCACTTCTTGAGAGTTGAGATCTGGGCAAAAGCCTAGTGTTTCTCATTTTTATGTCTTTAGTTGCAAGTGTTTTATTTTGAAGTACGGAAACCTAGATAAGTTTTAGTCTCTTTCTTTTAATGGCATTTTTCTAGGTTACTCGACTTCTTCTCGTAGCTATAGGGTCTGGAGTTGTGATGCGAATAGGATCATAGATACCTGTGACGTGACCTTTGATGAGGCTAGCCCAAGAGTTAGACCTGACATATTAGGCTCTTCTTCTTTCTCTGAGACCATTTTTGTAGAGGATGAGGAAGATGGAGATGATGGTATTCCATTTGATCCAGTCCCGTCTACACCTGAGATGCCTTCTGTTTCGATTTCTGCATCTCAGGGAGACCATCCCTTACCTTCAGACTCTCCTTCAGCGAGTGGCTTTGTTCCTACCTCTTCTATGCATGAGGTAGAGGCCGCTTCTATTTCGGACCTCCCGGCCATATTCAAAGACGTCATCCACCTGATTAGATCATTGTCGATCTGTTTGAGCATATCACATACTCAAAATAAGATTTGTCTAGTTTCTGCCTCCACTCAGCCTTTGTTGCCTCTTTTTAGTAGAAGGATGTTTCTCACGTATTATCCGATGAGTCTTGGATTAATGCTATGCATGAGGAATGATGAGGACATCACTACTATAGATATGACCACATTTGGTTATGCCAACTCCAACACATCATCCACGGGCCAAGAAAAGAGAGATATCAAATCCATCACGTTCTGGAATTCGATTCGGCCTACGAATACCAGTCTAAAGTAAAACACGCATAACTTTTGCATACAGTGTCCGATTGGAGAGTTCTTGTACTTCATTGAAAGTTTACAACAAGACCTTCCAAATGGGTCTAGCCCCAGCTCCAGATTCATCGTGGATCAGTCAAAATCATCAAAACAATACACTACAATACAGTTTTGGGCTGTTTCGGGCCTTGTAAGCGTGTGGGGGCCCAAGCCCATGTTGTGTGCACCCCCCTGATGCACACAACCCTAGGACGTCCCTCTCATGTCCCTCCCTCTTATAAACTCAGTAGCCGCCGCTTTAAACATTTGGGTTTTATTTGATTACTTTAGCCAAGTGCAAACTTTGAGTCTTCGAGTTGTGCTGGACAGCCACCTTGTCAAGACCTTCAATAGAACCTCCTTGTTTTGCCTTCATTCATATTTACAATTTCGCATCGCTTTTACTATTGTTCTTGCTTGTTCTTCGTTGCTTGCGTGAATTGAACTCGTGTTCAAAGTTGATCGTGACCACAGAAGATCAATAACCCTCCGAGTTGGTTTAGCGATTGCTAAGCGCGATCGTCATTGCACGCTGTACTCGGATTATGAAAGTCGGCTTCACCAAATCGATAGTTATCGCCTCATCGAAAGATCGTGACACAACCTTACATCGTGGTATCGAGCGCCAAGTTGCTCTGTGAGAGATTCAGATCAGATTAGTTTTTGTTTTCTGTCCTAAATTGAAAATTACTCCATAAAAATTCAACCTTTAGATTCAATCAGGTATTTTAGTGAGTTTTGTTAGGTTTTGATCTATTAGAGACCTTGTTTGACTTGCTGATCGTTTTTCCTTCGTGTAGCTTTTCTTTCATTCTGTCTAGTCCATCGTTTTGTTCATAACTTTTGCATACGAGTTCGGATTCTAGTGTTTTTACACTTTCCTAAAACCTGGGAACGATCTCTACAAAAACCTAGTTGGGCATGGACTCTTATTCTGGAGCCAAATTTGTTTAATCTGAATGTCAAAGTTGGTGAAGCAAGTTGTACTTCCAATCCAGATCGGTTCGGTATTTTGATCATAATTCTCACGTCTGAACTCCGATTGAGAAGTTTTTATACTTTCTTGAATCCTTAAAGAGTCCTCTACAAAAATGTTTTTGGGTGTCCTTTGTGATTCGGAATCCTTCAAACCGAATTTGATTCGTATTCGGAATCGGTCTCGTCAAGCTGAAATTGGGACTATTCTGTGCTGTTCGGTTTTTGAGCCATAACTTCCACATCCGAGCTTCAAATTGCGTGTTCGTGTACTCTATTGAAAGCTGAGGACATAAGCTTCATTTCTTTCCATAGTGATCCTTCCAAATTCGGTGGTTTTCAAACTTTAATCGGACGACAACTCGCTGCCCTAGAAACATTGAATTTGGGTTACTTTCTTCAATTGGTATTCTATCTTTGTTCCTTTGAGTTGGTTGAGTCCATAAGCATATACAAACCATAAAACTCCAAAAATATCAGTACACATACCTTTGGGAAACAATTCATCCTTTGCGAATAATTTGATCCCGATTGAGACTAGCTATTTGATATTGTTTCGGGCTGCTCTACTTGATACATTGCATAATTTTGATTTATCATATCATACTATCTTGTGACATCAAGTTAGGGATTCCAAAACTTTGTTCATACTAGTGTTGGCCGAAAGTCACCAAAAAAAAGAGAAAGGAAGAGACAAAAGGCAAAAAAAGAAAAGGAAAAAGAAAAAAAAGAGAAAGAATAGTGGCTGGCAAGACTACATTGAGCTAAACCCTAATTTGTGTTCATTATTTTTAAATTGTGCAATTGTATTAATTTATGAGCAATGTTGTGCCCTTTCACCTTTTTCTGAAACAATTAGCTAGCGTCTCTCCATAACTTATACAACACGAGCTTTGGTGCTGGAATTATTATTTTTAGCTCATTCCATTGGTTTCATTAAGTTCCATCATCTTTGCGCATGAGTTGTCTTGAAATTCACTTTATCTTTGAGATTGGCAACTAGGGCTTGTGAATTCTAGTTTTGGTCATTACTTACATTACAATAACTAGAATTATCAGTTTGCATAGGAAATAATTATAACCTACCTAGCTCCACATATTCTACCTCGTACGTTTGTTCAGTCCATTGGCAATCGCTTAATCCAATCTTCGGAGAACTTTTGACACCACCAACGGTCGACAACACCAGTTGCATGGTAAGAACTTGTAAGAGCTTTGGTTAAAGCTTGAGAGATGAGAGACTTTTCACCACATCCTATGTAGTGAAAAGTACATCATACTTGTGATTTGTTTCTTGTCTTCACTAAAAATGGCAGGTTCTCAACATCGTAGTGCTTGGGCCAATAGCATCCTAGGAGAAGAGGTAGTTCACACTACGAGATACGAAGAACGTACGAGCGCAGCTTCATCATCACGGGAGGTACGGCAATATAGCACACGTACCACAAGTAAGATCACCGTACCCATTTTTAGTGGTAAATATGATCCTGAAGGGTATCTTACTTGGGAATTAGCTGTCGAACAATCATTTGATAAACATGGAATTCTTGAGCATGATAAGGTTAGGGTTGTTACTAATGGATTTACTGATTATATGCCTTTGGTGGAATGATTATATATGTAAAAATCAGACATCCCTAGCACATGGATTAAATTGAAGAAAATTATGCGAGCTAGATTTGTTCCTTCATATTTTGCTCGCCAATTACGGAATGAATTGCAATGTCTAAAACAAGGTAGTAAAACAAAGGATGAGTACTACCAAGAATTTCAAAGATAGATCTTTATGCTGTGGGTTAGAAGAGACCAAAAGAATCAAATGAATAACTTTTATTTTGGACTAAATTTTGATATTCAGATCATGATATCTTGTAAAGAATTCGATCAATTCTATGTCATGTTTGCTTAATCTTTCACGTTAAGATGAAATAAAAATACAGAGAAGACAATCAACTATAGTTCAAGCTCGTACAAAGTTAGATGTTACTCTGTTGCATGCACTACATCAAACCTAATGAGAGCCTACACCTTGAGCATGCGAGAGAAATACCAGAAAATTCGAGTGAAGTAGAGGATAACACATGTGAGGATGATTCCACTAATATAATCCAATCTACTACATTGTTGTTGTTCCATGTGATATGCAAGTTACTTCTAAAGAAGGGAGCTACAACCTGAAAACCTACATTATCAAGTGAAAGTTTTGAGGTACCTATTTCTTTTGAGGAGGACGCTAATGACCATGGTACAGATATGATTTTACAAAGACTAAAGGAAGCTAATTTGTGAGTATATTCCTACTGTACTTAATTTTAGTGAGTTACCACCTTGTGCCACAATTGTAGAACCATGTGATGAATTGTATGCTTATAATTTTGATCATGTGGTGCTCATTACGTATAAGGAAGTGATAGCTAGAATATCCCCTACCACTGTTTTGTGCTATATCATGTTGAATGAACCTGTTAGCTTGAATTGTGCTATGGATAAGATTTCTAAAATTTCATGTCTTGTTGCTTGCTATTTTGGGCAATCCTAGTTGTACGCAAAAGCTTGTTTCATGTAAGGCACCATCAAATATTTCTGATATGTGTGATACCCATAGCTTGCTACCTCAGCATGTCGTAGTTGATAAGTGGAAACCCATTAAAATTGTGTCACCATTGTTGGGATGGTTTGATATTTGCTTGTTTACAATCTGATCATATGAATGAGCTTTGCTTGTTACCAAAACTTGTAGTTTTGCCCATCTATGTTATTGAACGAGGCTTACAAAACATGAGTATTCTTTTCTAAGGACAGGGATAGAAATGTGCTTTACTTATATTTGCAAAATAAGTTGCAAATTGAATCATGTTAATATTTATGTTATATACTTCACTTATAATCACAAATTGAGTTGCAAAATTGTCAAGAAAGGGGCTTTGCTTAAATCGATTTCCTCATTTGTTGTTATATAAGTAGCATAACGCGAAACCAAAAGAACAATGGAATATGGGATATATACATATATGTTGCGTACACGTTGTTCTTTTTGTTGCTTGTTTCTTTTCCATCTTTTCCAACACCGAGGATGGTTTTCCTTCAAGGAGGGGAGGAAGCATCTAAGAGTGTTAGCATTCATCAAGCCTTTATGTGCTGGAAACAAGTGTTGAGCTATGTGGATGATTATCAGGACGAGCTAAAAGTTGAGCATGAGTCGAGGATAACTCAAATTCAAGAAGGGGAGGATGATGAGTACATCACTACTACGGATATGACCATATTTGGTTGTGCCTCCGGATACCAGCCTCCGGATATGACCATATTCAAGAAGATAGAGATATCAAATCCATCACGTTCTGGAATCTGATTCGGCCTCCAGATACCAGCTTGAAGTAAAACACACATAACTTTTGCATACAGTGTCCGATTGGAGAGTTCTTATACTTGATTGAAAGTTTACAACGAGACCTTTCCAATGGATCTGATCCCAGCTCTAGATTCATCGTGGATCAGTTGAAATCATCAAAATAATACACTACAATACAGTTTTAGGCTGTTTCGGGCCTTGTAAGCGTTTGGGGGCCTAAGCCCAAGTTGTGTGCGCCCCCCTGGCTGCACACAACCCTAGGACGTCCCTCTCACATCCCTCCCTCTTATAAACTCAGTAGTCGCCGCTTTAGACACTTAGGTTTTGTTTGATTAGTTTAGCCAAGTGCAAACTTTGAGTCTTCGAGTTAGCCGACAGCCACCTTGTCAAGACCTTCAATAGAACCCTCCTGCTTTGCCTTCATTCATAATTGCAATTTAAGATTGCTTTTACTATTGTTCTTGCTTGTTCTTCGGTTGCTTGCAGGAATTGAACCTCGTGCTCAGGTTGATCATGCCCACGTCAAGATCAATAACCCTCTGGAGTTGGTTTAGATATTGTAAAGGCGCATCGTCGTCGTACGTTGTAGTCCGATCGTCAAAGTCAGTTCCACCAAATCGATAGTTATCGCTCTCATCGAAAGATTGGGACACAACCTTACATCAAGGAACTTGAGAACTTCGAGAGAAACAAGGTATGGTAGCTTGTTGAGCTCACATCATGTCATAATGTCATTGGGACCAAGTGAGTGTTAAAGAACAAGCAGAGTGAGGATGGGGTTGTCATCAAGAATAAGGTTAGGCTAGTTGCACAGGGTTTCACTTAGGTTGAGAGTCTTGACTTTGAGGAGACTGTTGCCCCTGTAGCTAGACTAGAAGCTATTATGATCCTGGTTGCATTTTCTGTATCCAAGGGCTTCAAGCTTTATCAAATGGATGTGACGAGTGCATTCCTCAATGGATATATTGAGGAAGAGGTGTATGTCAGGCAGCCTCTAGGATTCGAGAACCCCAAATACCCAAATCATGTCTTGAAGCTTTACAAAGCCTTATATGGACTTAAGTAGGCCCCTAGAGCTTGGTATGAGAGGCTTAAGTCCTATCTTCTTAGTCTTTGTTTTAAGATGGTATAGAAGACAAGAATATGTTCATCAGACACCAGGATACTCATTTTCTCCTTGTCCAGAATTATGTGGATGATATTATCTTTGGTGGCTCTTCGCACTCTCTTGTGTCTCAGTTTTAAGAGGTAATGAGCACAGAGTTCGAGATGAGCATGATGGGCAAGTTGAGCTACTTCCTCGGCTTTTAGATCAAGCAGACTCGGGAGAGAACATTCTTGCATCAAGGCAAGTACACTCGAGACCTCCTAAGGCGCTTCGATATGTCTGACGGGAAGCCAGTGATGACTCCTATGGCCACCACTGCTGTCCTCGAGCCAGATGAGGATGGTGAACCAGTTGATCAAAAGGAGTTCTGGAGTATGATTGGATCTCTCCTGGATCTCACTACTTCGAGGCTAGACATACATTCTGCTATGTGTCCGTGTGCTCGATTTCAGGCTTCTCCTTGCGCATCTTACCGCCAAGCGGTGAAGCGCATTTTCAGGTACCTTCGAGCTACCACTGATTATGGTATTTGGTACTCTTCTTCTTGTATGTCCCTTAGAGCCTTTTCAGATGTAGACTTTGTTGGCTGTAGGATAGATAGGAAGAGCACTTTTGACACTTGCCAATTTATTGGCACTTCTCTTGTTTCTTAGTCATCTAGGAAGCAGTTCGGAGTTGCATAGTCCACCGCTGAAGCCGAGTATGTCACTGCAGCTAGTTGCTGTAGTAAGGTCCTTTGGATGAGATCGACCTTGCGGGACTTTGGGTTAGATATAGAAAGTGTTCCACTTTTCTGTGGCAATACTTCTGCTATTTGCATTGCTAAAATCCAGTGCAGCACTCAAGGACCAAGCATATAGACATTAGATATCACTTCCTTAGAGACCATATGGAGAAGGGTGATATAGTGCTTCAGATTGTGGAGAGTGACCACCAGATTGCCGATATCATTATGAAGCCATTTGATATCTCTAGGTTTGTAGCCTTGAGAGGAGAGCTTGGAGTTGTGTGCCCTTACGGCATCTCTTGAGGGAAAGCTGGTTTGTATATTATGTACTATATATATTTTCTTCCAACATTTCCTTTCTTTTGCATTTTCTGGGTGATATTGGGCTTATTTCAAGAGTCAGCTTCCCTATGTCAGTCATTGGGGAAGATGAGAGTGGTCTGAGCTATAATGTTCTCTACTATCTTTTCTATACTCTATAGCCACCCAGTTTGCAGTTTCTTGATGACTTCTCCTCATTCTATATTCCTGGTTTCGATTGAGTTCATTTGGACCTTTCTTGAGCTTAATTTTGCTAATAACTCAACTTGAACTAGATTTGTGCTTAAAATTGATTCACTTGTTGTGGGGGAGTTTGAGAATCTGCTTCGTGCATTGCATATAGACTTCATTTTCTGTTTTATGAGCTTTGTCTATTATGCAAATGAGCTACTATTCATACTATTCACCCTACTACTTTTATGAAGAAAAATGCTAGCTTAGATATGTCCAAGTTCAGTCTGATTCATCTTGCTAAGCTTGTTAAAATTTGAGAATTAAAGCTTTAAATGAAAACTTGATGAAACATGTTGCTTTTACTTGCTATGTTTCCTCTCTAGGTGCATATGTCATTATTTGTGAAATTTTAGATTTCTACTAGAGTCCCTATAGCAACTTGGGTGAAGCTTGGTTGATCCATACTGAGTCCTTCACATGCTCATAAATCTATGTGCTAAAATAAAAATGACTCTTTTGTGCAAATTGATCTCAACACCTTACATTCACAAGATCGCCTCCCATTGCACTTGGGATGAAATTGGAATGTATCACAGATGACCAAGACCATCCTCTTAAGAGCTCTTCTTAAGATGGTCGACTATGGCTTGAGTCAATTACACTTAAAAAATACAAATAAAATAAAGAAAAACATATGTGGGTAAAGAATGCAAATAATGTTAAACATTTGTACCGCACTATGGGCTTTGAAATCTTAAAGGAAAATTTGCATTGAAGATAATTGAGCCCGAAGGACCTTGTATGCACATCTAGCTTTCCCAAAGTGTTGAGTAGGTTGAACTCTAGGTTCTCCATTTGATCTATTGTATGGCTTTGCTTCTAGTTTGGAAACTATGCTAATTGTTGCACTTATTAAATCATGCAAAAATGACATAGTTTTATTTATGCTTGCTAGCAAATTTGACTTTTGCACTTGGACATGTCTTTGTTTAGCATAATCTGAACTTGAGTAGCTTGGTGTCATACTTTGTTCATATGGTCACTTGGATAAGCTTCAAAGCTCTTTTAGGTTGCATTTTCATGCATACATATGAAAAGAGGGAGAAAATATCATCTTGATGCCTCCTATATTGCCAAAAGGGGGAGAAATTGTAGAAAAGGCATCATAAAAAAGATAAAAATGTGAATGCATTTTGGTTCTTATGATCATGGTAAAAACTTGCTATCTATTAAGGTTCATAAGCATAATTGAGCTTTTGTGAGTTTTATTAGATTTTTAGAGCTTTTGTGGGAAACGTGTTCTCCCTTTGGTTCTTGCCCATGTTTGTGATGAGCGATTGACTGTATTTGAGCTTGTGGTGCATAAGTTTGAGTTTGGACAGTTTGTAAATCGGTTGGGACAAGTTGTGAACTGGTCAGGACAGTTTGTAAAATGGTTGGGATGTGTTGATTAGATTGCATATGTCGCTGGACATTGCTATGTGATGTGTTTTCCTTGTCTATGATGGTTGCAGGACTTCAGAGCTAGGTCATTGTGAGGTGGAGGAGATCAGGACTAGGTTGGGAGAGCTGAGGTACAAACGACCAAGGTGTCGCCAAAGAAGACTAAGGCCAGGGAGTAGTTGCAAGCAGAGAAGACAAGTCGATGGTGCAGATGCTAACTTAAGCTCTACTCTGGCGAAGGACGATCGTTGGATCATAGATTCACGGGTAGGAGTAGTGGTTGAGTTAGTGGTGCCCTGAGAGGTGTGTCAAAATCCGTTAAGTTGTTGGGTTTCGGGTCAGATCATGTATGGTTGAGTAAGTGAATCCTAGCCCTTGATAAAGTTCCTTGTGGGAGAAGAAAGTCATTCAAATGTGGAGTTTGCTTGTAGTGTGCTATAAATAGAGGGGGAGAGGAGAGACGTCTCTTCCCTAAAGGTTTTGATGGTTCTGGTGCTCATTTGAGCTTTGCCCACTTTATTGTGAGGCTTTGTAAACCTTATCTCTATGAAATAAAAGTTTCATTTCTCTATTCTGAATTTACCTTCAACATCTACATTATGCTTTAAATTCAGCATTTAATTTCTTGCAAGTTACTTTCTGCACATTTGGATTTGCCCCCTCTCCTTCTAAGTGCTTTTGGATCTTGTTCCAAGCATGAAAGATTGCTGGATGAATTTTCTATAGATCATATCCCAATCATCTAGGCAATCTACAACCTCTTCTTTTGAGTTTCTGAAAGAAACTAATCTTTATACTAAGTAGAAGGAAGATCCATGCAGATTGGGTTCTTGTTTGTTTGAAGGGTTGTTTCTTGGTATCCTTGCAATGATATGTGGGAGGTCATCTAACATCATCCTGATCATCAATTTCCCACGAGCAAGCTAAGGGTGAAGTTTGTGTTGCTTACCAAGTTTTGTTGTAGCATTTGTTAAACTGAAAAAAGGTCAGAACTTTCACATCAATTGTAACATCCCAAAAATTTTAAGAATAGGAAAAATGAAAATTTCAAATTTAAAAATGGAATTGAATGAAAATTTCATCTGAAACAAAGATTTTTATTTTAAATATCATCATTCTCTTCATTTTCTTATATCTTAACCTAAAAAGAAAAGAATAATTGCTATATTAAAATTTTTCGCCCAAAATAAACAAACCTTAAAAATTAGTTTAAAATATAAATCTTATTTTGAAATTCCATCTTTTCAGAATTTTCTTGAATTCTGGTATTTAAGAAAATAGTTTATATAAAACGTTTTCTTCTACTCTATAACAAAATATCCAAAATCACTTAAGATATAAAATCTGGAAAAAATTAAAATAAATACCAAATCATCCCCTAGTTATCTCCAAAAATTTTCAAAGACATGTGAACTAATTTGGTGTTGAAAAGAAATCAAAAGTAGAGTTAATTTAAAATGATATTATCAATGTCTCAATTTTATAAAAATAAACATAACAGATAATCATCTCAAATTTTTATGGTACCTCCCAATAAACATCAGAGTTATCCATAAAAAGTTTCATGTAAATATAAGCTTATTTCTTTTATAGGAAAAATGAAAAATAGATTGAAAACCACCAATTTAAGGATTCACTGTTCGAAAATCGCAGAAGGGACTAAGATAAAACCAAAGGAAATGGAAACTACATTCAGTGGGCTACTACCATGATTTTTGTCAAAATGTTTTGGGCAGGTTAGCATCACTGTTGAGTCACTTCAAATCCTCCTCAGATTCTGTTCGGAAAATAAAAATCTCTACACGCCATCTCGTTGGTTCGACGCAACGCCGAATGGTCGACGCCGTAGTGGGGCTCCTGTGCCGAGGCCCCACCACCACCTACCTAGCCCTCCTCCTCTCCTTCCCTCTCTCCCTGCCGTTGCTCGAACACTGCCGTGGCAGAGCAGCGCCTCGCTCATTGTTAGGACCCGAATATGCAAATCCGACCTCTCTGTGTATACCGCACTAGTCCAGATCACGCTAGTGCACATAGGCTCAACATCAGTAAATATCACAATCATACATAGTGGAAATATTATGAAAGACATCATATATTAACTATTACTAGTTATGTGACCTCATGGTCAACTTACATGAACATGCCTCACAAGGCTGAATAACAAATAAAACTACAGAG
This sequence comes from Otatea glauca, assembly GCA_036346275.1. NCBI lineage: Eukaryota > Viridiplantae > Streptophyta > Magnoliopsida > Poales > Poaceae > Otatea > Otatea glauca. The sequence continues at coordinate 92,825 of JAYEVK010000104.1, forward strand.
GAATGAAAACGTAGACAACCCCTTAGTATACCACAGTAACTCGACAAGGCTTGCGCCTAACATTCGTCTCCTCCCGAACCTCTCCAAAGATTGATGCAAACTCCTCAACTAGTGATGTTGTTGTTGGCAATGGTGAGTACATAAAGCACTCAACAAGTTGTGCACAGAATGCAATTCTAACATAGCTATATGCAAGTCTTATTCCAAAGGATAGGCTATCATGGCTATTTTGCAACAAAGCAGCATTTATGAACAAATAAAATAAATAGATTGTAAAGATCAGAAACAAATAATGTAATAGATAGGTTCAGCATTTCTCAAGTAAACCAAGTTTTCAATCCTAAGTCAAGTTCCAACCTTCCATATGGCAACCCCGCCATCCCAACCAAGTTTTCAATTTTAATTCAACTAACCCTTAACTGTAATTCCCGAGCATTGCTCAATACCGCGAGCACGGCTATTCGAATAGATTTTACACTATACAGAGGTTAAGCACTTTACCCACACAACATGATCGTCTCTTGGTGCCATGCAATTAACACACTTCCTTTGGTGTGTCGGCAAAGAGATCATGACAAAGCCTTTACAATGCTCTACCTTAACCTCGTACTACCCGCTAAGGTTTCAACACTGGTGGGACTGGTTACCACATCTAAGGCCCCCCTCTTGCGCCATATGAATTACTCCATAACTCGGGAACTCACACCGACCAAGATAATACCAAAGTTAAGACATTGCAAATTAATCAGCTAGGCTGTCCCATACTAGACATGTGGTTGCATGATTGACTCAGGTCAAAGGCTTGCAAGGTTAAGTCCTTAGAGTGATCAAGGCAAGACATCCACATACCCTCTGCCCATCGGGCCCACCTTGGAATACTCGCCCCTTGTCACTTGCCCCAATCCAAATGATTATCACCCAAGTTGATTACCAAGCACCACGTGCCATCAACAATTCAACATCGTTGCGTGACATGACTCGCCACAATAACTCAATCTCATCGTATGACTTCACATGACACACAAGTTCACATCATTGTTCCATATTCCATTAGTCAAGGTTAATCATTAATGATTCATGTACATATGATGACGTGGCACGGCTAAGCAACTATAACGATCTAACCATCCCATGTTGATTTCAATATCAACCAACTATAGTGATCCAATCTAGGGTGACAATAGATCATGGCATACAAATGACAAGGTAGGGTATATAGATCAAATTGGTAGATTAACTATATCCCAATTTAATGTGAAATAGTATATACTTGAAATACTATGCAATAGAGTAAAACAATATAGCATCTTTATAAACATGGGTTCAACATGATCAAAGCACAACTTGCCTTATAAAAGCCCATATTCTTGTTCTGGACCTTGGTCTTGAGTCGACGAATCTTCCTCGGATGCGTTGCACAATTTAACGTCTACACGAAACGAGAGAGAACAACAAATAAACACCAAAACAGAGAGCAAGCAAAATATAAACATTAAATAAAATTCACCATTAAATAGATCTCAATTTTATAAATTTTTGGAAACTTGAATCACCTCAATCAAAGCTCGTATGAGGGAGAACGGGCTCGTGGAAGATTCAAATATTCTGAAAAACCGCATTATGATGTCAGCACGACATCACAATGACGCCAAGACCAAGGCTTTTTCGGTTGAAATATTTTCCAACGAAAATTCGGATTATGACGCTCATCATGACGTCGGCCACCACCGACCAATCGGGATGTCGACATCGCTCGCCTTGGTCCATGGACTCGGTCCACGAATCGATCGGCCTACTATGAACCCGTGCATGGCGCCGATACACATGTCGACACGCGGCAAAGACCCGATTAGTCGCGATGACGGTGCGATCCGACGCCTCGTGAAGATCCAACGGTCACGAGGATTACTATCCTACCGAGCTTACGTGGCTAGATCCGGCGCTGAGAAAAGATCTGACGGTTCAAGATGGCGACAACGTGGCTTACCGACACACACCTTACGCGCGAAATTTGACGCGCTCAATCTAAAATCTGACGCCACGAATGATCGCGAGGTGTTGACGGCGAGCTCGCGGCGCGCTGGTCACCGGGTTGGGGACGAAGACCACCCGAACGGCAAGGCAAAGGGCCCCGACGACCAAAGGATGATGGCGACAGATGCGCCTCGGCCGAGGTGAACTCAAACTGGAACCGACGCGGTGAAACACGGCTTGACGGCGCCGTAAACAAGGCGAAATCAATGGCGGCATGGCACAAACAACGGCGAGCTTGCACGCCGGCGATGGCGATGTTCTAGCGGGCTAACGATGCGCGCGGCGAGGATCTTAACACGACGATCGGAAGCTTTATAGCGCCTTGGAAGGCGGCGAACGCGGACACGACGGCGCGACGACGGGCATGGACTCGGCGCGCTCGAGACGAACTCCCGACGCCCATCCGATCTTCAATCAACGGACGTGATCTCCGGTGATGTGGCACAATCCATTTCGGACACGATATCTAACGACGGCGATTAAATCTTTTCCTTTAGTGATCCATCGAATCCGAGCCGCCCAATGCGATCCAACGAACATCGATCTTAGGGTTTCCAGATCAACTCCACCGCCCGATCACGATCTAACGGCGGGGTGATTGGGTCAAGACGGCCAGGCGCGCATGCACAAGATACTGCCGAGGCCCAACATCGTTTCAACGCTTTTCCTGTGTTTTTCCTTTTAAAATAATTACGTAAAATAATTTGATTTCTTTTAGGCAATAAAATATCAAGAAAATCCAAGAAAATTTACAAAAAATTTTGAGGCATTTTGAACTCAAATAAAATATTTTGGTAAAACTTTATTTTAACTTTGCATAAATTTAAATAGTTTTTAACAAAAGACCAAAATACTTAATTTAAAGTTTAATTCAAATAAATCCAGAAAATCCAATAAATTTCGTAAAATCATAAAATGCACAAATAACCAATAAAATTATATTTAAGCAAATTTTGGGATGTTACAAACCTCTCTTAATGTAATCTCAATTTCGAGATTCGTGGCTAACTAAAGAATAGGTTTGGGAAATCGACTTCAAATCCTCTTCACGCTCCCAAGTTGCTTCACTTTCGTATGATTGCTCCATCAACTCGCAAAGCGAATAAACATGGTCCCGGTCTTGCGCCCATAACATCTAAAATTCGGCCGGTCGCTTCCTTGTAAGTCAAATCTTCCGCAGCTCTATTCGCCCAACGGGTTTGTTCTCATGGCACCCTAAGACATTTCTTAAGTTGCGATACATGAAACACGCCATGTACTCGCCCAGATCGAGGCAATTCCAACCGATAAGCTACCTCTCCTCGACGGCTCAGAATCTTGAACGGAACAACATATCTTGGTGCCAACTTTCCTTTAACGTGAAACCTTTAACACCCTTAAGAGGGCTAACTCGAGATACACAAAATCATCCGACTAACCTCAAATCTTGACGACGGTTATCAACGTAGCTTTTTTCCTTGACCGAGCTACCTTCAACCTCTCTCTAATCATAGCAACTCGCTTCTTGGCTTCCTTGAGAATATCAGTCCAAATACCATATGATCTCCTGTCTCATTCCAATTCAATGGAGTACGACAGGCACGTCCATATAAAACCTCAAATGGTGACATTTGCAAACTAGCCTGATAACTGTTGTTATAGCTAAATCTCGCATACGGCAAACACTTATCCCACGAAATAGCACAAAGCTAAAGCATAAGCTCTCAGCATATCCTCAAGAATCTGATTAACTCCCTCAATCTGACCATCTGTCAGCGGATGCTGAAAATCATGAGATTATTTTTTATGCTTCTGAGACCCTAATAAACCCATATATGCAAAAATATATAGGTTAGAATCTAGTTTAATTTAAATTTGAAAAAGAATTGTATTTCATTGCATAGAGACCAAAATAGCTAAGACTTAGAACAAATGAATTGGAACCTTGGTAAAATCAATTCTTAAGCTTAGTAAGGACAATAGCAACCTTAGATATGCAAAAGAATTTTATGTTTAGTTTAAATCCAGATTTATAAATAAATTGTTCTTCATGTATAAAAGAAAAGGATATAAGCAAAATGTCACAAACAAAGGATGCTATATGTGAGGTCGGTTTTGAATCATCCTATAGGTCCATATAATCTATTCATGGTGAAATAATTTACAATTAACTTAGGATGAGCCAAGTTCCTAAGTAGCTATACTTGTTATATACAAAAGTGAAATATAGATAGTGTTGTGAATAGATGGTTGCTTATATATGAAAAGTTAGTTCCTAAAAGACTTGCATGACCAGGCCATTTAATATAGTAACACTCATTGTAACCAATCATGGTATGCACTTAGCCTTTTAATCAAAATATGATTTCATATACTAGAGATGTATACTTAAGGATTCAAGTTCAAGTAAGCTAAATGACATAACTAAATATTAGGTCATGAAGGGCTGGTTTCACAATGTTCCCAAAGTCAAGATCTTGTTAGTCGGCAAAAAGACCTAATTTGAATTGAGTCCAAATAAAGTCGTAATGTTTATTTATATGAAAAACATCGCGGATAAAAGCGAAATGTCATAGAACCAAATTTAAAACACTCAGAGAGACATCGCCTACTAATGCCAAAAATGGTTAGAATATCCTATAAGGTGCAAAAAGCAAACTTAAAAAGAAAATCAACCTCAATCCACTACTACGAATGGTACATCACTATCGCTTCATCTATGTAGGTTCTAAGTTTTTAGGAAAAACGATTGTGATAGATGACTTAGGAGGGCGTTAATAATAATCACTATCGGTTCTCGTGTTAGAAGTGATTGTGATGTAGCATCGCGATAGTGATGAGCACATGATCATCACTATCGGTTCCAACATAAATAGCGATAGTGATGAGCACATGCACATCACTATCGGTTCTTATTTGAGAAGCGATAGTGATGAGAATGCTCATCACTATCGCTTCACAAAAGAACCGATAGTGATGGAATGTAATCATTACTATCGCTTATGTGAGAACCGACAGATGACAACGCCATCACTATCGCTTCAGATAAGAACCGATAGTGATGTGTATGATCACATCACTATCGCTTTTCATATGAGAACCGGTAGTAGGTGTGTGCACATCACAATCGCTTTTTGATTGAGAACCGATTGTGATGTGCCTCGTTAGGTTATATATACCACTCGAGCTGAACACTTCTCTGTTATTATTCCATAGGAGATTTCTCCGTCGCCACCTGAAAAAATAGCTCATATTCTGTGGTTGGAAGCAATACTTGGGTGAGAAAATTGAAATCCTCAAGGGTGGGTGTTAAGAGGGTAAATTTCAAGCCCTAACTTGAGGAGATTTCCCCTCATTTTGCAGAATTTTGGTTTACTTCAAAATGTGAGCATTCCTTTGAACCCCTTCATTTTTGCAATATGTAATTTTGACATGTCGCGAAGAAAGTTTTGATTGCACTGGTATTATGTATATCCTATCAGATTTCGCACTCTTTATTTGACAAGCACACATGTATTTAATTATCTTAATTTGTAGTGCTCTCGTGTTAATCTGGAATTATTGTTGCAATCATGTGATGAATGTTAGAGTTTAGGCTACAGAACCTACGTCTCCCTTTCGAGAGTGCTTGTTTATAAATATGCCGATCGAAATAGCATATTTAGAAGCGAGCAGTCTCGAATTGTCCATGTTCTTTGGGCAATTGAGGATATGGTTCGGCAAGTTCTCGATCGCTGTACAACTCCATAGTAGATATCGGTAGCGTCTCCCTGGTGTTCTCCGGATACACACACCTCTTGACCTGTTGTCGAGACGTGTATCCGGAGAACAGCGGGGAGATGCTGCCGAAATTTTCGCTGGAGTTGTACAATAGCTTAGAAACTTGCTTGAACCACATATTCTCGAATGAGATTAGGACCTAACCTATTTAGATATTAGGAGTCATCGTTGGTACCCTTGTTTTGTTTCGTTGTAGTCAGAAGATTTGCAAGCTACTGCACTATATAATTAGTTCATTCGATATCATTGTTGATGTTTGCAATGTATGTCTCCTATATAGGGAATTGGAGGTTCTAAACTAGGGAAGAATCTAGATATCGATAAAATTTTATATATGTTGAAACCTGTCCTCTATTTTGCAAAGGTAATATTAACTGAAATGATGTCTCAATATTTCAAATATCTAGCTAGGTGTTGCTCTAGTTTTTCTTTAATTTATTTTGCGAATTTTAATTGCAGATGGACCGTGAGGAATGGATGTATCAGAAAAGTCGTGTGAGTGCTGAATTTCAGAGGGGTGTTAAGGAGTTTAAAAAAATTGCAGAAGAGGACAGGGTGAGGAGGGGTGTAAACTTCATATATTGTCCTTGCATTGATTGCACCAACTGAGAAGATTTAACAACTCAGCCCAAATCGAGGACCACCTAATTCGACGTGGCTTCGAGAGGAATTACACATCTTGGATCCATCATGGCGAGACAGGTAGTATCCTTCAGGTATGCAACGAAGACACGGTGGAACCGGATGACGAGTTGCAGCTTGATATGTTTGAGGAGGAGAATTTGGATCAAATGTTGCGGGGTGTGGAAACACGGAAAGAGAGTTTGAAAAGTTTAAAAGCTTGATGGAAGATGATGCTAAACCGTTGTTCACAGGTTGCAAAGCGAAATACACCAAGTTGGGTTCGGTCCTTGCATTATTTGAACTGAAGGCAAAACACCGTTGGACAGATACAAGTTTCAATGCACTTTTAGTTCTTCTATTGGATATGCTTCCGGAGAGAAACGAGTTGCCAACAAGCATTTATGACGCGAAGAAGCTACTATGTCCCATGGGAATGGAAATAGAAAGCATACATGCATGTCCGAATGATTGCATCTTATACCGTAACGCACATCAGGAGTTGCACGCTTGTCCGCTTATGTGTGCCCCAGACAAACAAAAGGAGAAGCGAACGACAAGAAGCGTAAGAGCCGGGCAACAACGTTGAGAAGAATGTCTGCGATAATTTGGTTGGCATCCGCCGAACATACCGGAAAGACCAAGGATGGTGTGAATGCTCATCGTGATATGGTCTACATGGGAATCGTGCCCTGTGCTTGCAAAGTGATAGAGGAGGATGGAAAAGGTCCGTACATCCCTACTGCATGCTACACCCCGTCCAAGAAGGAGAAAGAAGACCTTTGCAAATGTCTCCAATGTATTAAAGTTCCATCTGGCTACTTCGCGAACATTAAGAAACTTGTGTCCATAGATGATTTGAAGTTGTTGGGCATGAAGTCTCACGACTGCCATGTCTTGATGACCCAAATGCTCCTAGATGCAATCCGAAATATTCTGCCAGAGGATGTCAGGTTGACAATCACAAAGCTGTGTTACTTCTTCAATGCGATCTCCTGCGAAGTTATTAACCCCGATGTGCTAGACAACTTACAGAGTGAGGGGGTGCAGACTCTATGTCAGCTTGAGATGCATTTCCCACAGTCGTTCTTCGACGTCATGGTCCACCTTGTTGTTCACCTTGTTAGAGAGATTAAGATATGTGGACCCGCTTTCTTACGTTACATGTATCCGTTCGAGAGGTACATGGGTATATTAAAGTCCTACATGAGGAATCGGTTGAAGTCTGAGGGTAGTATTGTGGAAGGTTATGGTACTGAAGAGGTTATTGAGTTTTGTGTAGACTATCTCGAAAAAGACAAGCAATCGTTGTTCCCAGATCTCACCACGAGGGCAAACTTCGGCAAAGGAACCGTGGGGTCGAAACTAACGAGGCCACGGTTTGATATGTATTGCAAAGTGCATTTGATGCCTTGCAAAGACAAACAGTGGTTGCGGTGGTACATCGAGCAAAGACAAGTTGATATTACAGAAGAGAATCCTCATATGGATGAGCTTTCCATCATGCGAGAACACAACGATAGATTTGTTACATGGTTCAAACAAAAGGCGAGGTCTCGTTAGTGAGAATGTCAAATGGTTGGTCGATGCATCTAGATTTAATGTACAAACATGGTAGGGGTAACGATATTAATGGGTACACCTTTTACATCGAAAGTCGATGCTAAGAGTACTATTCAAAATAGTGGTTAAGCATAGATGCTCGTCCGATGAACATCACTCAAAGGAGGATCCTCAATAGCAATGAACTCAGATATGGGATGATCAAGAAATTTGGGAGCTCGATTACGAAATATACCAAATTCCATTATTCGATGTAAGTGGGTGGGACTACCACATGGAGTGAAGGTCGACAAGAGAGGTTTTACTCTTGTGGATCTAAACAGACTCGCCTATAAAGATGACTGCTCGCATTTCATAAGCAAGCAAATCAAGTCTTCTATGTGCGTGATCCGCCAATCCGAGGTTGCACGTCGCCCTTACAAAGAAGCGGCGGATCGTTGGTGTAGAAAATGTCATAGATGAAGAAGAATACAATCAATTCCATGAAATACCTCCATTTGCGATGTAGCATGTCTTAGGGGATGACGACACACATGGAAGAAATTACATGCGTAGATCATCAAGAAGGGTTATATCAGAACTAAAGAAACTATTGTATTGTTTAAGACATCCGCTTTATCGTGCCTTTTATTTGGGTAAAGTTGTATGGTTATCATCTCTCATGGAACATTGTGACATATTTGAAATCTACTTACTAGTTGGTCATTCGTAACAATTCTCATATTCAAAAGATTTTAGAAAGACCAACTGATCATAAGCTATTTCATTTTGAAAGTAGCCGAAAAACTAATCTTGACCTATGTAGGTAATATTCTAGCATTATGTGAGTTTCACCTCCTGGATCGGAATTTGGTCATTTAAATATTCTTGATGTGTACTAACCGCATTTGACCATGTATTTTCAAGAAAATTGTTTAGACATTTTTCTTTTGGGAAAGCTTCTAACTAGTCCAAAGTTTATTTATGGAAATTTTGGAAAACTCGACTTTATTTATGTAAAGTTTTGACTTTTGCAGCCTTTTACAAAAATCATGCATACAAAGTGAATTCTTGCATCTGTTTTAGTGCTAACTCTTTTTGGAAAATTCTTTTTCAAAAGACATGTAATATCCCAAAGTATGTTTTCGCAAAATTTGAAATAATTCCAACTATATCCGCAAAAGTCGTGGCCTTTTACTTTTCATCAATGAATTCAAAATTCGCACTTCATCATGCTTTATCCGAAACCCAATAGTGATAGTCATATTTGTATCGGTTTATTTTAAAAATCGATAGTGATATTGGTTTACATTTGTATCGGTTTTTCCACAAAACCGATAGTGATATGACCTATATTTGTATCGGTTTTTCTTGAGAACCGATAGGAATAGTCCTCCTCATGATAATTAACTTAATACAGATTTCTATCGGTTTTTCTCTATACCGATAGTGATATGTACGTATATTTGTATCGTTCACCATAAAACCGATAGTATTGAAGGGTTGCTTGTGCTGCTTTTCTTTCAAAACCGATATTATTGTAATGCTATTTGTGTCGGTCTTTTCTCGAAACCGATAGAATGATTTCACTTTTGTGTCGATTTTTCCTTGAAAACCTATTATAGTGTTATTTGTGTCGGTTTTTATAGAAAACCGATAGTAATGATTTCACATTTGTGTCGGTATTTCTTGAAAACCGATAGTATTGTAGATCTATTTATGTCGGTTTTTTTGGAAAACCGATAGTAACGATTTCACATTTGTGTCAATTTTTCCTTGAAAACCGATAGTATTGTAGATCTATTTGTGTCCGCTTTTTTCGCAAAACCGATAGTAATGATTTTACATTTGTGTCGGTTTTTCCTTGAAAACCGATAGAATTGTACAACTATTTGTGTCGGGTTTTTTGGAAAACCGATAGTAATTATTTCTCATTTGTGTCGGTTGTTAATTGAAAACCGATAGTATTGTAGTGCTATTTGTGTTTTTTGATGAAAACCAATAGTACTGATTGCACATTTGTCTCGCTTTTTTCCAACCGATAGTAGTGTATTCATATTTGTGTTTGCTTAGGTATCAAACCGACACAATTAATACCCCTTACTCTTAAGTCGATTTTTCTGACAAGGTCTCACACGCTTGCCTTGACTTATTTTGCCCTAGCTCCCGCTACCAAGCTCCCACGTGGCGCCTCTCCCCACCCTCCCACCTGCACTCGCCTCACGGTGGTTCTCGAGGACCCCGCCGCCGCCTCCGCGAGGACCACCCGCCGCCGCCTCCGCAAGGTCCACCCGCCATCGCCTAAGTTCCACCGCGGCTGAGGTCCTCCCGCCGCCACCTCCACGAGGTCCACCCGAGGTCCCCGCCGCCGCCTCGCGAGGTCCACCAAGGTCCCCGCCGCCGCCTCGCAAGGTCCACCCGCCGCTGCCTCCGAGGTCCCCCGCCATCGCCTCCGTGGTCCGTGCTTCGACTGAAGTTCCCCATCGCCGCCTCCCCGCCCGCCGGCCCTCTCCTCCACCGAACCACTTCACGCAGCCACTTCCGAGCTCCTCGCCGAGCGATTCCTGTGTCTTCCATTATGTATTCTCACTCAATATATCACAATTGGCAAAGCCTTCAACATGCCAAATTGCTAAATTGATATTCATTTTGCAGAGTGCATTTGTGAAATATGCTTTCTACCATATGCTATTTCTACAACAAGTAATTGAGCATGATAAGCTAAAGTAGTCTATTTATGACCTTATGGAATGGTTTCTTTTTTTCGAGGAAAATGAAGGAATGAATTTATGCCATTGAGTCACTCTTAATTCTACCTCCTATTCGACTTTTTATGAATTTGGATGAATACACCAAGATATAAACCGCACAAACAAACTGTACTTTTCGAACTTCAAAAATATGTTTGCTGTGTTTGTTTCTCTTACACCTGTTTGGCAACCATCAATTGGATTGGGAATGAAGAATTGATTCAAATACCATTTCTACTTGAATTGTAATTATCAAGAATTGATTCCAACTTCAATTTTAGTGTTTGGGTGTCACATGGAATTGGAAATGGAAAACTAATCCATATGTTGTTTGGGTGTCACAATTCTAAACAAGGAATCCCATTTTGACCGACCAAGGCGAGATGTTACTTCTTGGGTGGGGTGGAGGATTACATTTGTTGAATAGCATAGCAAATTTTACACATTTGTTAGAAGTTATTACACTATGTATACATGGAAATGTTAATAGAATGTTGATGTAAAACATCAAATACTAGAATTTAGCTTCCTGCCATACTTATCTGTACCTCATGTATACATGGAAATGTTAATAGAATGGTGATGTGAAACATCAAATATTTCATTTGAGCAAAGACTAGTTCAAACTGATTAGTCTAAGTTGTTTAAAATGCATGTGTTCTCTCGTACATTACCGATTCTTGATCTTTTATTATATCAAGAGCTCAATTTTAGTGTATGGTCATTCCGTTATTTCAACAATTGTTATTTAGCTAGATTTACCTATGTATGTTTGAGATAATTTTGACATATTACTTGCTAATTCGCATATTACATGTATTTATTTTTGGTATATTACTTTTATTTTTAATCTCATCATGATGATAGAGTTTAGGTTACGTAATCTACGCCTCCCGCTCGAGAGTTCTTATTTATAAATATGTTGGAATAGCATATTTATAAGTGAGCGCCTCAATTGTCCACGTTTTTGGACACTGAGGATACGTGGTTCGCAAATTGAGTTGTTGTACAACTCACGAGTAGATTTGTAGCATCTCCCCGTGTTCATCGGATACACACCCTCTTGACCTGTCGAGAGACGTATCCGGAGAACAAGGGAGATGTCAAATTTTCTCCGAGTTGTACAACGGCTTAGGAACTTGCTCGAACCACATATACTCGAATGAGATTAGGATCAAACCTATTTAGAGGTTAGGAGTTATCGCTCATACGATTTAGTTGGTCAATATATAGATTTTTCTTGAATTATCCATCGAGCTGTTGCTTTACATGATTTATTGTCAAGTTCACATAATACCTATGAATTGCTTTCTCATGTCAAATATATGACCATGTCGATAACAAAACTCAAAATGTCGCAATTATAGAGCATCGCCATCGCTAGATGTAATAGAAGGTGCTCCTGTGGGGCCGAGCCAGTTCCAAGTGTCGAGCCGAGCCAAGTTCCAAATATTGAGGGGCCGATTAAGGTGAGGAAGGCCCGAGGACCGAACAAAGGGGCCACGGGAGAACACCGCAGTTCTCCACTTCAATGCCACGAGGGTTTGCACGGTCCTCCCAAATACAAGGGGCGACATCGCCATTCCTCACCAATTGGCGAGGAGAGAGTTCCCATAACGGTTAAGGATTGGAGAAAGGAGGTCGCGCCAAGCGTAAGAACCACTGTGGGACGAGGTTAAGGGCAAATGGATTATAGAAGAGGAGGATGAAACAATGCTAGGTCAGACGCCTGAAGAGGATGAGTGTGGCTCGAGGCACTTCAGTGGTCTACATGCACGTGAGTACGTACAAAGGCCGACACCATTCGAGAGGTATCCGCTTATGATTCTCGATGTTTGGGAGGAGTTCACGAGGATCAAGAGTACGCCTCGAGGCGGAGGAGCCGAGACAGTAAGAACGCTGCTATCCAGAGGCGAACACGCACGCCGCACCACCCTGCTCAGCGGCTATGAATGGAAGAAAGCATAATGGGTGCGACTAGTCGAGGAGTGCGCTAAGTCATCTCTACCATCGTAAGACATCAAAATTAGTACATTGCGCTTGACCATTCATGTTGTATTTTAGATCTAATTCGCATCGCTTCTTGCAGGAGAATGTAAGCTAGAGGAAAGAGCAGGGACCTTTCTTAGCCAAGGGTCAAATGACATCCCGTCCTCTCGCTTGGAAAGCCCAACCATAAGGGCGGATGCTTGCACGCAGGGCGGGGCATACGAAGAAGTCCTACTTCCAAGATGACTCTAGGAGTACTAGATCAAGATCATGGGAGGCACGCACAGAGCGCCTCAAGGACACGCTCAGGAGCAATGAGGAGGAGATCAAGAAGGAGATGAGGGGGAGATGACGCACGTGAGGAGGAGATAAGGGGAGATGATGGCACGGAGGAGGAGATGAGGTGGAGATGATGGCACGTGAGGAGCGCTCGAGGGCCGAGATGATGGCGATGATCTCCTGTAATCGAGCCGATGCCCTTGCTCACCGAGAGAAACCCGTGCCTCACCAAGTAGCCGCGTTTCAAAATGATAAGTCCGGTCCCCACCAAGGTAATAATTAATTTTGCTTAACTTAAAGGTGCGAAGGTAACTTCATATGTTTTCTCAAGTTGCGATTTTTAGGCGCCTACCAAGTGCCACCACCCGATGGAAGACGGATTTCTATTGAGGCTGCACGCGGGTTGCATTTCTATGCAAGGAGACCGACACTCAGACATGGTCACTTTGGGGAAGGTCTACATGAAGGTCAGGTGGACTACGCCCACGACGCCTTCTTATCACAAGTGCTCGAGTTCCCCAACGAAGACATCACCACTCGCAAGCACCGATGTCGCTCATCAAGTGGCCCACGACAGCGCCAGATCGGTCAAGGTAAAAACATCGCATCTTCTATACCATTCCAAGAGTATTGCAACATGTTACTTAATTATGCGCTGCTTTGTAGGTTCCTACCGTACTGCTACCGCTCCCACGATCGTGACGAGTCCTCGCACAGAGTATAGAGTCGGTGCATAAAAGGACTAGCACGACAGCCACGTAACCACCGAGGCCTCTAATAAAAAGGCAAGGCTCACAAAGGCCACAACGCCTCCGGCATGAAAAGCAACCGCCTGCCTCTGAGACTCCTTCAATTTGTAAAGGAGAGCCAGATAGGCCATGAGAAGCCTTATGATTTTAAGGCCTACGACATGGAAAGCCCTTTCGCCTCCAAGCAAATTGAATGCTCTAGGCATATTGACTGATACCCATGGATGGTACGCTGACAAAGTGAAAGAGAGCGAGCGGCGTGTCGACTTTAATGTTAGATACGTAAAGGGATATTTCCACCATGAGGAGGATGGACATTCCCAATCGCTTTGAGGATCTATTCCATCCGTACTAACCGATATCCATCGACATTTCCATCGCATTTATCCTCGACACCGTGAGTATCGCACCATGTAGCACGACCTTATGACTTCCAAAGGATTTTGCATTATGCTTTTTAACATTCAATACGAGTTGCGGTGGCAATGAGGCAATGAGTCGTGACGTAATCAACAACTAGTTGGGTTCGCGACTTCGAGCTTGTGTCTCGCGACGATGGCTAGGCTTCAACCGAATGGGTTGTCGCTATATCAAGAGGGCATTGCAAGTCGAGTCAAGAAGGACTTCATTCTATTCCCGCATCACGAGGAGTAAGTACTACTTCACCGCTCAATTACTTGTACGCACTTAAACCGTGATTTGAACTTATTTCCTTCACGATACCATTTAATAAGCAACCATTGGGTTCTACTCGTTCTTCCAAGTGACAACATAGTGTACACTTTTAATTCGATTGAGAAGAGACCGATGGCCTACGCGATCAAGCCTCCTTTGCGCAAGCAGAAGTGCACTACTCTTATCTAACACTTTCAGATTTAACTACGCTCATTATTTTTTACTCAACGACATCTCTCCAATGTATATAGGGGTTTCTGACTACATCACGTATGAAGGACACACGACGACAAAAAGAGCTCCAAATCTGCAAAGATGTGCACTTCAAGGTACAAGTGGCTACCATATATAAGATTTAGATTTTCCGACATATTTTCTTCATCTCTTAATTTGTATTTCTTTCTTCACAAAGGTCATCAATAGGGCAGCGATGACTTGTGTGGTTTGTACGCCATGCATCACATGGTGATCTTGATTGCCATTGATAGCTTCCCTAAGGTATATGTACATGCATAATAATACAATTAGCCTTTTACATAGAAATTTGAAAACTTAAATTAGAGCACTCATTTCTATTTTGCAAAGATATCAATATCCCCTGTAAGAGTGTAGACAACATCGCACTCAACAAGATACAAGACCACTTATGCCAATGGTAATCGATAGAATGCATGTCGGAGGATGGACTGGTTTAAAGATCCAGAAAGCTCCTACTAGACCATATGTGAATAATATTACATTTCTGAATGCGATTGCATGTGTACTAATGGTTAAGCATGTTTGAGTTCTATTTAGTGAACGAATGTGATATGTGTTTGTTGTAACAAAGTATTCGTGTTCTGTGAATGTGATATGTTGTTTGCAATTGCTGTGTGAATGTGATATGTGCATATTTTGTGAAATATGTGCTGATTGGAGGGTGAATTGGAAAATAGCACACCACACCCCTTCATCCCTATCGGTTCTCACAAGAAAATGATACAGATGACGAGGTCATCTCTATCGGTTCTTTTTAGAAGCGATAGAGATGATGGACTCATCTCTATCGGTTCTTTTTAAGAAGTGATAGAGATGAGGCTGTCATCTCTATCGGTTCTTCGAAGAAGCTATAGAGATGATAATCTTATTCTATCGGTTCTTTAGGCAGCGATAGAGATGAGTCCTTCATCTCTATCGCTTATAAAGAACCGATAGAGATGAGGAACTTATCTCTATCGGGCAAGAACCGATCGTAATAGCAGCGCCTCATCTCCGTTTAATCACTTTGTGTCGCTACTAGAACCGATCAGAATGAAAAAAGAATCGATCATGATGTATATTTGTGTAGTAGTGATCGTAAACTTCATGATCACTTAACTTTTTGCAGCCCGTGAAATAACATATTTAAATGAGAAATTATAGGGAATATCCTAA